>OX422215.1:110014376-110464376 GCA_949130495.1 Sambucus nigra | reverse complement strand
GAACAACTACCTTGGTGAAAGAATCAATTTCGCCAAAGACTATATCATATCTAAGAGACGGGATATAACTCAAGGAAAGTTGATAGCAGAAACTTTCAAACAGATTCCTCCAATTAAAGACGAAAGAGACATTGCTCCAATCCAATGGGGATGTGGTAGAGAATCTAAGAAATTCAAAAAGAAATTAGAATGGAAACATAGGAAGTTTAAGACTAGACCTTTAGGATTTCCAAAGAAGTATAAATTTAGACAATCTACTACCTTTAGAGAAAACAATCCTAAGACTAAGAAAAATATATTTAACAAAAGACAATACATTAAGAAGAATACTAGTAAATATAAGAAGGTTCCTAATTGTAGGAAAGACCAAGATCAAGCTCAATCTAAGACTGCCACCAAAGAATGTGGGACTTGCGACAAAGAAGGACACTTTGCTGAAGACTTCCCTAATAAGAAAGAAAAAGAAAGTATTAAGATTATTAATACAATATTAGACTATGGAGATCAAGAAAAGTTAGGTATTCTATATGCTATAGAAATATCAGACATAGAAGATGATGATAATACTAGTATCTATAGTGCATATACAGATAGTGACTCGAAAGACTATAATAGTGATACTGATGAGTACGAAGACTCTCAGGATGCCTTAGACTTGAATATGAATCAAACTAATCAATACGATTTAGATAATGAATATATAGACTTTGAAAAACCTTAGTATAAATGTATATTAAGCCCATTTTTAAAGAAAAGATGGACAGTTAATAATCATGAGTTCCTAACCTATATACCTAGATGCTACTTTGATGAAAGACATTATTGAACACTTGAAATGAAATGTAGCAAGATAGACTTTAGATGTGTAGAATGTTTTGAGATTGTACAAACAAAATTGTTTATGGTCTGTGTTATTTGTCAATTACACTACCATGAAACTTGTTGAAGAAATAGATTTAGAGCAATTTATACTAGCCAATATGACGCTCAAATAAACTTAGATATTAAAACATATTATCAAGACATTAATAGAAATATAGCTAAACGATTGCAAGAAAATGAAGACTTCAAAGGAAAGGGAATTTCCTATGATTCAGATGGATACCATTCTGACAGTAGTTCAGAAGACCAAATACCCTTAGATTTTATAGATAAACCTCAGAAAGGAATATCTATTTTAGAAAAGAACAATTTAGGAATTTATACTAAACCAAATGCTTATTTTGTAGAATATTTGTTCAACACAAAGACTATCCCAAAAGACTTTCAGCTTTTATAGATACAGGATGCTCTCAGAGTATTTGCAAGGCTAATGCCTTCCCTGAAGACTATTTTTTAAAAAGTACTCAAGAAATCTATGGTAAAGTGGCTAATGGAGATCCATTTACCTTATATTTCCAGACTATTCCTATTTACTTTAAATTAGGAAATCAGATCAACATAATCGTTAATCATCGATTTTAGATAATGGATCCTCGTCCTAGTTTCACAGGAAACATTATTTTAGGCACTGTTCTAAAAAACCCGCCTAGGCACGCCTAGGCTTGAGGCTTGGGAGAAACGCCCGCCTTAAGATTTTGACGCATTATACTTGGTAAAACCCTTAGGGCGTACTTTTTCTCTAAAAACAACAATCCTTTAGTGAAACGATATCGCCTTATAAAGATTTTTTACAAAACGGACCATTATCTCATCCAAAATAATTAAATAGCATTTTTTATTTGCAAATATTGAGACGTATTTTTATGATATGTACAATTTTAGTATTTTAATAGCCTTGTTATGGTTAAAAAATATTAAAATATATTAAAATGGCCTAAACGTCTTTTCACGCCTTTTTACGCCTAGGCTCGCCTAGGCTTCTAAGGCTTAAGGCTTGGCCTCCACGCCTCGATCACGCCCCGCGTTTTTTAGAACCTTGATTTTAGGACAAGACTTTATTAGTAAATATCATCCTTATACTCAGTATAATAATAAGATATTAATTAGTGATAGAGAAGAATTTAATATTAAATCCCCTCTAATATATCACAAGAAGGCCTTTAACCTTATGCAGGTCAAACCCAATTATAGATCCATAAAACATCATAGTTTTTCAGTTGATCATGGTGGACCTAGACCTACAACCCAACAAGAAGCTTTAGATATAACCAAACCCTTACAAAAAGAGTGTAAGTTTCCAGACCAAAAGTGTTATAAGCAAATAGCGCTTATACAACAATACATTTTAGATCAAGCCCAACATACGTTATTACAGGTTCAAGATATATCCAAACAGAAGAAAATGGATATAGAAGTAGAAAAGGAAAAGATCAGGAAACTATCAAAGCCTACTTTAGGAGAAAATCCCATTGCTATGTGGGATAAAGGCTAAAGTTATTATGAAATCATCCCTATTAACCGAGACGCCACTATTAATGGTGGAACTTGTAAGAAAGGATATTCACAAGACGACAAGGAAGAATTTAAAAAAGACAGACGAAATGCTTACGTTAGGCATTATTAGAGAAAGTTAAAGTAGACATAATAGCCTAGCCATTTATGTTCAAAATGAATCTGAACGTAAAAGAGGAAAAAGATGAATGGTTATAGATTATAGACAATTAAATAGGAATTGTGAATTAGATTCTTATAAGATAACAGACAAGAATAATTTAATCAATCTGATTTAAGATAGATTATATTTAGTATGTTTGATTGCGAATAAGGCTTCTGGAAAATTAAGATGCATCCAGACAGTATTACTTGGACAACCTTTAGTGTGCCCCAAAGAAAATACGAATGGCTAGTAATGACATTTGGATACTTGAATGCTCCTCAAGTATTCCAAAGAAGAATGGATAACATATTTAGACCTTATTCAGAATTTTGTCTTGTTTACATAAACGACATTCTTATTGCCAGTAAGACTGAGACAGAACATGTAGACCATATTAAAAAGATTATTCTAGAATTAGATAAACATGGTATTGTTATTTCCAAAAGGAAAATGCAATTGTTCCAGACCGAAATAGATTTTGTGGGAATGCATATAAATAAAGGAACAATATCCTTAGCAGAACACATAACTAAGAATATTCTTGAGCTTCTAGATCAACTCAAAGATAGAAAACAATTACAATCATTTTTAGGATTGCTTAATTGTGCTGCAGACTTTATTAAAGACCTTGCTTGTAAAAGACAAAGCCTAACATCCAAATTAAAAGGGACAGAAAAAACTAATCCTTTTTATTGGACTAAAGATGATTTTGAAGTCATAAGACAAATTAAAGATGCAGTCAAGAATATTCCTTTACTTGAACTACCTATGTAGAAGACCGGTTTATAGTATAAATAGATGCCTCTAATAAATAATGGGGAGCAGTATACTTTGCCCTTGATCATCAGACAAAAAAGAAGAAACTTTGTAGATATAGTTCAGGAACCTTTACAGACCCAGAAACAAGATACACTGCCCATGAAAAAGAAGTTTTAGCCATAGTAAGGGCAATAGAAAAATATATGCTTTTCCTTAGCCCTAAATATTTTACTGTTTATACTGACTCTTCTTATGCAGTAAAATTTAGAGACTTAGACTTATCCAAATCAAGGACTAATAGAATTATTAGATGGCAATAATTGCTTAATGGTTATGACTTCTCTGTTATACATATTAAGGAAAGTAAAAATACCATTCCAAACATCATATCAAGATAACCAATGTTTGCTAACACTAATATAATTTCATGTTTTATGTTACAAACAGAAGACCTAGACAGCATGAGTTCCTCTGGAACAAATAGACTGAACAAAGAAGACATTACAGACTATCTTAGATGCTTAAGACCAAATGCTGGTGCTACACAAAGACAGACTCGTATTCAAGATTCTCAAGAAAGACCAATCCTAGAGAACTTTGATGATATCTTGGTTTCTTCAGGAAAATCTAAACAAGATATTATTGCTCAAAATAGACTCATTGGGAAAATGTATTTTCCCCAATATAGACCCGATTAAAGATACCCAGATTTGATCAAATTTAGACGAGAAATTTTAGATGACGAAAATACTCTTAGAGATGCCATATGGTGGAATGTGAAGAATAAACTATGGATAGAGTTCAAAAAAAATTTGGTAGCCATTGCCAGATTCATGAGGACTCAAAGACTTACAGTTACCTAACTCAGTGGTACTACTATGCCTAGACCACAGACTCAAACCTATGCTCAAACCCTTGGAGAATCCTCCAAATCTAGACCCACTGATAATTTTTGTTATTAGAAAAAGACTTTTAAGACTAAGATTGTTATACCTTTTGGTCATAATAATCTTCCATTATTAGAAGACTATAAGAAAGAATCCAATATCATTATATAACATTTAAATATTTTATTATCTAAGACTAATGGAGATGCCTTAATAATGAAAGGTTTCTTCAAAGATGTTCCAAAGATTTATCTTTCTAGGAAAGAAGAGATTGCCCAGATAACCTTAGCAGACTATGGGTTCATTAGACTCATCCAAATTGAGACTGTAGAAGACTCTGTTGCTCTTGGAAAAATAGTCCATGAGTATGTTAAGAAGGTAAAAGACTTCCTTCCTCTATTTGCTAGAATCTATCAGATTGCTTCGAGTTTGTGTAGAGGAATAAGAGTTGAAAATTTTAGACTTGTTAGATTTTACAATTATACATTTGAAGATGTTGAAATTATATTAGAAGATGAGACTAAATATTTAATTGTTGATAAGTCCAAGATCCATATTGCTCAAGCCATGGAGATAATAGAAATCATGGAATTATTAACAGGTGAAGATAGATGGTACACTGCCTACCATAAAGAAGACCTTATAATCCAAGTCGATGATCCATTCAATGGAAGGATCAATAAAGAAGACAAAGAATTAGTAGAGATAGCTTTGCTAGCTAGCCTTAGAATTGTGGGCCTCATTGACGAATTTTTTAATAATGCCCTCCTAGGCCAAGACAAGGCAGAAAAAGACAGAGATGCGAAAAACAAGGTCCCCTCAGTAGTGGATGAATTATTGAAGACGGAAGACTCACTTGCCTAAACTCTTCTTTCCATAAAGTAAAAGGATTCCTGCCCCACATGGGCCACCAGACTAATAAAAAGATGAAGACATTTATTGTTTGATTCTCTTGCATTATCACAAGACGACAAACTTATGGGCCATGGCCATTAGACGGTCCCATTCAGACATAAACCTACTAAAAGAAGACGAATTAATTTATGAAGAGATATGGCTATAGACTTTAAATATTTGTTTTTTTTTCCTTTAATCGGTTAGCTTTTAGCCTCCGGTAGTAGGTCATATGTATGCTAACTTGTGCTATAAAAGGGACGTTAAGGTTGTGTTATAAATTGTCAGTTGTTAGACTTCCATTATTTGATATTAGAGAGAGAGTATGCTTGTAGGAAGTAATATGTTCATGAGTGAGTAAACCTTTCATAGTTAGGAGAGAGGGGAAAGTTGTAACTACTTATGCTATGCAATAAAAGTATTTTCTTTTCCATAAATCTCTTATGTTGAGTTGTTATTATTTTCCAAATTATCTCCAACTTTCTGTTCATGGAGGACTATTGTGTGGAACATCTGGTGCATCACACAAGGTGTTATACTAGTGAACCGCCGTCAGGTGTCAATTTTCTGTGAGCCATTAGCCAGGTGGGCGTTAGGCGTGAAGGCGTACAGACAGGAAACAGGTTCAATGCCAAAATAGTAGATTGAGGTGAGACACATAATGAGGGAGTTGTAGGAGGCCGAGACCGGACAGGAATAGTAGCAAGGCTGAAGAGAAGAAGGAAGGAAGATAAAGATATTGCAGACTAGAAGGAAGGTATAACTCCAACCAAACCTTTAACTATTTTTACATATTATTGTTTTAAAAGAAACTTATATAAGCATACAAATCACCTAAAACTTTTTAACATTTGTTAACCAAATAAATCCAGACTTAACAAGAGAAATCCAAGATTGGACTCTTACAGACACTAAAGATAAAAAACTTATAGAATCTTCTTTAATATACTCAGGTGGTTCTTTCAAATATATAGATCAGATTATTGAGTGGCTAGGAAGAGAAGTACCTAGAATAGAAATAATTAGAACATGTATCCATGGTCTCTTTAGACGAAAAGTAAGAACTGAAGATTTTACAGAAGAACTATCAAGACCTGAAAAATATCAAGAAAACTCTAGGATACTTGAAGACAGTATGGATGTATTAAAATTTGTTAGACGAAAAAGGTTAGCTGAAACAAAGACTATTTTAATTAGAGCCGGAGGAATCCACCCTCTCCTTAAAACATAGATACAGCTGCCCCTAGAACATACCGTAGATTTTTGTCATCTTATGGTGATAATAATTTAGACGAATTTATAGATAACGATATAATCGATATTATTAATCAAATATATAAAGAAACTAGACTGATAAACCCACGATACCATATAAGGTATTTAAGGCTAGAATATTTTCCATCAAAACCTACTTCAATTTATAAACTCCCTGAAGAAACTATTTATATAGATAATCTTCGCTATTCAGAACTCTAGTATGATAGTGATGGAAGAAGCCTAAGAAGTAGCAGTAGCCCTGAAACTTCTACACTTAGACTTCCAGATTAATTAAGCTTTAAAATAAGTTTAAAAGACCTTAGAAATCATCGGGGTAGAAATTCGTATTCCCAGAAACATTAGAAAGAGAAGGTGGTCCCTAGGCGGTCCTAAGACTCATTTGGATGTTAGCTAATCCGCATTCTATAATTCGCATAGGAGCCAAACTCTCTCTCTCTCTCTCTCTCCATATATATATATATATATATATATATATAAATGATGATAATATCTATGTGTATGATATTGATTTGAACATACCCCTTTAGTGCTATCAGTGGAGGTTGTGCGATATGTGTGATTTCCCTGGCTAGTGAATGTAGGTTGAGTATAGTCCCCAAGGCATAGCGCCGTGCATTTGCCCTCGTGAGGGCTGAAGTTCAAAATGAGGTAATTGCTCGAAGGACTATGGATGCCTACAGTACGTTTGCAATTTTACCGAGTCAGTGTGAGATTATAACCACTGGTAGTGGGGATGATGTGAGTATGCCTCGGTGATGATAGCATTGTAGAGAAAGACCTCTAATGAGTTATTACTCGAGGGATTGTAATTATACGGGACATATGTGTGCTTATTGTGGTATGTCCTTTACGTATATAATGGTGTTGTAATTTATATGCGGATTTGACCCATAAAGAGAAATTGTATGTGCAACTCTTTCAATGTACTTATAGGTATATAATCGAGTGATAAATACAAATTTGATACATTAAGTGTGAATGTTTAGAAATAACTGGAGTAAATTTATATCAATGATAAATGATGAGATAATTAAATAAGATAACGAGAAAACTAGCTTAGTAATAAATGATAGAATGTACTCGAGTTATAGTAATGTGATAAAAAGAATTCCAACAGGGCTAGTTAGCCAGTGTAGCATAACTAGGCGGGTTACAATGTATGCGTTAGGTGTGCACAATAGATGAGAGGTGAGGGGTATCTCAAGAGAGTGTGACACCGTTTTAAATGAAAATTTACTGCTATTTATTTACTGCATTTTAATCACTTGCAAATATTCTTAAAATGTTTTGGGCTCTGACCCGTGTCAAAAATATTTTCCAAAAACTTTTAGGAATCCAGCTACAAGGACGTCATGGATGATCATTTGTTCCAGGGATGCATAGCTGCAGCGAATGTAGAGGCTTGTAGAGTTTCAGTGTAACTTCTTCATTTATTATTTCCTAGACTAGGCTTCATCATTAGTGATGTTCAGTTACTTATTTCATGTTGGATATTTGTACTGGATTTATGGTGATCGATGGTTTATTCAAACCCCGTCATTATTATGCATTTAGACTTCTGTTGGACACGATTTATCATTTAGTATTATTTTCATATGGTTTATGTATGGATGGTTTTATGTTTCATGTAATAACAAAATTAAAATTGACACTGCTTGTTAAACTAAATGGTGGTTAGTAATTTAATTAACTTTTCGACAATGATGCCAAGAATGAGTGATATGTGAATACCATTTTATTTTGGTAGCGGGCGGGCCACCCATTATTTTGATCGGCGAGGTGTCATAGATGGTATCAAAGCATTAGGTTCTAGAGTCCATAGGATCTATAAGGACTTAATACATTTCCAGTGTTGTTTTTCTTTGATATAGAGCCCTATGCATAGGACTGTTGATTCATAATGCGATTTACATTCTCATGATATTTAGTATAGTTGATGCGAATCATAAAAAAGTTCAATTGGGCTTCGTATACTGAACCATATAGGATGACCAGCGAGGGCCATTAGGAGGACTTCAGGAGGAGAGGCTCAGCCGGAGCTATAGAGTATTATGAGAATAGTGACCACGATAGGAGTCACCCCTAATAATGTTCAGGTAGTTGACACTGTTATAACCACTGGGGTTCAGTAGTTTCCCCAAACACCATCTTAGGATACAGTGCTGTAAATTTAGACTCACTCGGTGTAGTGGGGAAGGGGGAGAGTTGGAGGGGCTCTTTCGAAGGGTCATCTGCAAGAGTTTGAGAAAGAGAGGAAGTGTGATTGGCTAATGGAAGGCGATCATCGAAATGGAAATTGCATATAGAGGAGTGAAGTAACACTCGGGATTTAAAATTTGGGGAAAAATTTCTAGCTCATAGGAGCAGCGTTACCATGGGGGGAGTTGGTCGCCACATATAAAGAAGTAGATAAGGTATTAATCGAGAAATTTTGGGTACGATTTTATTGTAAGTATTTTCATCCGTTGTTCAAATAGAGATGTGAAGGAAGTTTTTGGACTTATCACAGGAGGGGCGAGAAGAGGCCGATTGTGATAAATAAACTACTTGTTTAAGTGAACTTAGTATCCGATGAGGTAGGTAAGGAGGAGGAAAGAGTTCTTAACTGTGATGATGGACTCATTAGTATAAGTCGCTAGATCTTATGAGAAATTCGGCTTGGAAGATTTATGCATATGGTGCTAATGTCTTACTTTACAATGCTTCCATGTGAATGGGGCCAAGAGTGTTGGATAATTCTATTTAAAAGTGCAAGATTGGATTTAAAAGTGCTAGTGAGGCACCATCGGTGGATACCCAGTAGGGACCCCATTTAAGTGATTCAAATTAATGTAATTCCTACTAAGTGATGGGGAATTTAGTCAGGTCCAGTAGTGTGTTCGACAAGGCAAGTAGATCCAGAGGAATAATGAGCATAGCAATTGAGGCCAATGCTACCAGGTTCGAGAGAAGGACAACCCCGATATGGTTAGTAGGGCTAGAGATAGGGGAATGACACAAACAAGGTAGGGGACAAGAGCGGGATGCCCAACAGGGGCAATAGTTATAGAAGGTTTTGGTTCAATTTGGACAAGATTATTATGTCCCGAAACCCTTTGAACGATTAGTGATGTTAGCAATTGAAGGAATGGGTTTTATCCATGGGTAAATGGGATAATATTTATATGACATCGGTGAGTCACATTATTTTATTAGCACTATATTCGTGTGTGAGATGGGTTTAGTGGGCGTATTGCTAGCATTACTATTGTGTGTATATATATATACTGTTGGATAGTGACGTTCTACCTGTAGGGTAGCAAGTGTAGTCACTGAGAGGATATGTTTTTAGTGGATTTACTCATCTTAGAAAATGATATACGAGTATGATGTTATCCTAAGTATGTAAGGGTTATCGATATGGTGGGTTGTCATAACAAGGATATCGTGTTCACCATTTTAGGGCAAGATGTGTGGTTTTGCAATGTCTCACCTGGAAGAGTGTCGAGCTTGCATTTATATTATATTGTGCAGGATACTTTAGAGAGTATAGTTGTCTCATTATATTCAATCCCAGTGTGTAGGGACTCTAGTGATGTGATTGAGGGTAGATCGGATTTTCTATCGAGCAGATAGATTTATCTCGTTATTGATTTAGCGCTTAGGACTTAGTGATAGTGCGAGCGCAGTGTTACACGACTCCTTTAGAGATATGGACGTTTATGATTAGACTTATACGATATATAATTTTGAATGTCCCGATTATATGCTTTGGGCCTATAGAACTCAATAATTGATCATTCTAGGTGATAGTATATCAGGGGAGTTCTTTATTTGAGTTTCGTTTACGAGACTATCTACGCATGAACCATTGTAATCATCGAGAGTGATGAGACGTTGTTGGATGCTAAGGCATCAATTTTGAATATTAATCATTAAACGTGTATAAAAAACACTTTGAGCTGAGAACTCTTATACAATATATGGCCAATAGAGCCGGTAGTGTTATGTAAAAAGCACTGGGAAACTTTTGCACCACTAGTTCATAAGTGGGCAATATCAATGAGAAATGAGTCACGATTAGTAAGGAAACTGACCTAACTATATAGCCATACCAAGAGTGCGTGGCTGAGCTTGAGATAAGTATGTTACGTATGAGACATTAGTGATGATTGTGTAGGTGTGCACGGGATAGGGTGCATGGGTGCCCTGCTAAATTGATTTTTAGAATCGTCCAGGATAAAGGGTGTGGAAAAAAATGAATATAATGTATGCATGTGGGACAGTTAGAAACGTAAGTGGATGGTATGATGACTGAACTTCATTTGAGAAAAAGAGATAGTCCGACTATGTGTATATCAAGGAGAACTTTGCAACTGAGGTGAGTTGGACCCTACAATTTTGGAAGACGGTGGAGACACATGTAAAAGATATCCCTTATAAGGGTGGACCCTACAATTTTGGAAAGTTGAGCAGAGTCTTACTTACTCAAATTCCTAGAGTGGTTTAAGCATAAATAAGATGTTAATTTCTATTAAACAAGAAAGAGCCCAGGAAGTGTACAGTTTTGGGGTAGACGCACGGGCCATGGTTTCGATATATTCTGGAAAAGGGGAGTAAGATGTGTCATGCGATGTGAAATGTTGATTATCTGGATTGGTGCTGAGTAAGACATAGTGAAGTTGTCTCCAGGTGCACCACTCATAGATAAAAAAGGTTAGTCCAATATTATCAACCAGAATTTTGTAATAGATTGATAATTCTGGTGATGAAATGGATACGCAGACTGATAATGTTCATTACGAGGTTACCAAAATCACAAGGATGTTGAGATTTCCTTAGGGTTGGTGGAATGAATTGACCGAAATGGAATAATTTCTATTCATTTGGGGTGAGTTATACTATCAGGCAGTATGCCCCACATTTCATTATAAGAGAAGAAATGAACTAGCACAAGGTGTCGTCCAGTATTATTGTGAATTAGGATGACACACTTGAGTCCCACATCTGATAGGAAGTGTCAGGATGTGATGAGGATGGAGTTGTACTTTGAACTAGATGTGTCACCCGTAGGCCAATGGGTAGGCGAGAGGTGACTAGGATGATGGAGAATGCGAGAAATGTGTAATATGGATTTTTCGGTAATTGAGAGTATTAATTACCACTGGTAGAGTTACGTGTGATACCTCGTAGAAGTTTATTATTTGCGAGATGCCTTCTGAGGATATATATGAAGACCTTATCATCCACCCTTTGGTTGGTTAGAGGGTGGGAATAACAAGCTTCTCGAACCCGAAGTGATTCATGGCCCATCGGCAAAGATTGAGTTAATTTACATACTTTTCATATAGTTCAGGAACGTAGTGAGAGTTATATCACTGTGAACTGAAGTTTTAATTCTAACGTAAGTGGTCAGGGGTTGTTGATCTCCCATGAAGGGAGTTACATGTGCTGGCAACAAGGGAAATTGACACCTATCGAAGTGGGGTATTTTTCAACACTAAGATTATAAAGCTAGTGGAGTATAAACTCGTCTTTTTGAGTGTTGTTAGAGGATTTACATTAGCTTTGTGTGTCATTGTGGAAGGGAGACCTTAATAATGAAGGAATATATTTAAATGGACTCATCCCTAATCTTGGGTTGTAGTGAATAGGCCTTCAGTCAAAATGGTACCATTGGTGTGTGTAGTGGAAACACTGAATTATTAGTATGAATTAACTTTGAATACGTTCGGGTGCATCAAGTGTAAGTAATCGAAGATTTTAGTACCTCACATATTCAAATTTCGAGGACAAAATTCCTTTGCAAGGGGGGAAGTATGTAACATCTCGTAATTTTGAATAATTATGAATTTAATTATATATGATATTTTAAATTACATGTGTGCATTAATTTAATTATAATGAAATATTCCATATTTAATAGATATTAATTATGAGAATAAGACTAATATTTATGTGGTAAATTTACCAAGTGTGTTTATAGTAAATAAAATATGGTGAATTATTAGTACGTCGTAATGAGTAACGACGGGATTGTGATGATATCTCAATTGGGACTTGTGAGTAGACTATATTAAGGTTGAGATGAGAAATTTATGTTAACCGACTCAAATGATAATTTCGAGCCCATGGTTGGTCCCAAATGAGTCGTAATAGGTAGAATTGAGTACCTGAGGGTAGTAATTGGGTTCTAGGGGCTTTTTAGACTATACCAAGCTCAAACTAGGGTGTTTAGGTCATTTGGGCTTGGCCCATTAGAGTAATTTCGAGATTAAGACTATTTAATCTAGGATTAAGGTTTTGAGGTAGCCTAAACACATTTCTAAACCCTAACCAAGTAAAGTAAAAGGGGAAAGTGAAGAAGAAAGAAGAAAAAGAGAGTTTGGAGAGCCAATTCGAGGAAAAATTCATCTTCTCCAACAAAATTATAGAACCTACGAATTGTATAAGGCAAGTGGTTATCTTTCTATAAATTTTATATGTGGAATTAGCGTTGATATAATAATAGGGGTAGAAACTATTTTTAGGAAGGGTTTTCTCACACAAAAAAGGAATTTTGGGGTTGAATCTATCTCCTTCGATTTTTAATTGATTTAAATGATAAATTGATGAATTTAGAGGACTCATAACTACTGAAAAATTTAAATTTAATGAGATATAGAGATTTATTGAATCTAAATTCGAAAGTGTGAATTTAACTTGGGGTTTGGTTGGGCGATTTGAAAATTAACCAATTGACTGATTTAATCATAAATATTAGTCCAATCTCCGATTTTGAGATGATTTAGGAGTGTTAGAATCATCAAATTTGTGTCCCATTATGTTATTTGTGTTTTAATGGAGGTTGGGTAACATAATGAATAAGGTTGGATCGAATTTGGAAAAAATGGTTCACAGTCAATTATAGTGAAGCGATTCAGATATAGGGGTGAACCGGTTTGGGTTGGTTGCACGAACTGGTTTGGGTGTCTGGACGAACTAGTTCAGACCACCTGACACTTCAATTTTTGTTGTTAAATTTGGGGGTTATGTCAGAGGGTTTCCAATAGATATTTTGACTCGTAAGGATGAGAAAAGCTTCGTTGGGTAATTAAAATGGGAAATCATTATAATGTAAGAACAAATTAGTGATTAATTTTTTTAACGAATTGGGTGGGTTAATTCATGATTTATTTGATGTACGGGCTGGTTGGGTAAGTTCGTGGATATAGAGAAGCGATGCTACTATTTTAAATACTTATGAATGAGAATTAATATATGTTCAAGAGTTGGGGATTTAGACTCGTAGTCATTAGGCTAGTGCTTTGAGCGACATGCATGGTTTAGCCAGAATGGTGTTAATATATACACGGGTATAGAGATAGTATATCTATATAATAAGGAGTAGAATGTTTGTACTATTCCATAAGATGATAAGACAATTAGGGGTGAGGATTATGCCAACAAATCTAAAAATGGAGGGTTGAGATTGTTTTGTTCCATTTCCTCTTTTGTCCCTACAACTTTTAGTTTCCCCCTCTTTTGCCTCACTATTGTATGGTTTACCTCTCGTACTTTAATTCAAAATACGGGTTGTATCAGTAACTTCACAATACACACCACAAAGAGAAGCAAGATCCAATACACGCTTTCTTTCACTCATTTGTTTTGTTTCGTATCTCTCTCTCAAATCACAACTCTCTCTCTCTCTCTCTCTCTCTCTCTCTCTCTCTCTCTCTCTCTCTCTCTCTCTTGAGGTACATCTATATGCTCTGTGTTTTCTCTATCTTTTTCTCTCATCTATTTGTCATTTATAATTTTAATTTAGTATTTGTTTAGGTATTCTCTGGCACATTTATTTTTTTTTCTGTTTCAAAGTTCTGATATTAGGGCTTTTGAAGTCCTAATTCTTAGCTTAGGTGTTTTGAAAATTGGAGTGTTTGGGTATCATATCTCCACTCCTCCTTCAATTGTCCTCTGTTTTTTCTTTATTTTTATTAGCTTCCATAATATGTTGCGATGTAATCTTGTTCATTAAAAATAAAATAGGAATCTCAGTCCTTCTTAAAAATACACATGTCCTTCTTTATATACCGGGTGATCAGTCCTTCTTAAAAATAAAATAGGAATCTCATCTAGTTCATTCCTATCATCACTGTAAAAAAAAAAATTACTAACCACCTAATTTTTAAATAAACCGGTGACAAATTTTATCTTTCATGAAATAACAACATGCCAAAAATAAAAATAATTACCAAACCATCCATGTAATAGTAATATAAATCCATTACAAGATAAATACTGAATAAGATAATACCGAATAAACCATCGATTTCCAATATAAAAGTTCAACTAAAAATCTAGTAAAATAAACTAAGTCCACAAATACAAAGTCTAATAAACTGAATAAAAGAAATAACTGAAGGGCGACATGCCCAAATTTAAACTTGAACCTGAATCCTGTTCTAGGAATGACGCAACTGAAGCATCTAATCGAAATCCTGCAAGCATCCACAGCTATGCATCCCTGGAACAGATATTAATCTTGATGTCCTTATGTCTGGACACCTAAAAGGTTTTTAAAATATTTTAGAAGACGGGTTAGAGCCCAAAGTATTTTGAAAACAATTAGCTAGTAGTTATCACAATTTAAAATCAGTTATTGATTAGACATGTTAGTTCAGTGTACACTCCCTTGAGTTCCTTACCTCTCAACTAATGAGCACGCCTAACGTCATCTACCTAGCTATGTTACCCATTCCAACTAGGTCATATCAATAACCATCTGACCACTAATAGGTTTACCTCTCCAGTACTACCCATACAGTACACCACATTTTTCCAATCTTTACTCATTAAATATCTCTTTAGCTTCCCCCGTACCGCCCAAACACTACATTATCGTACACTAATAATTAACATGTCTCATATGTTATTATGAACCATAATTAACATCTCACTTATATTATAGTTAAACCATTTCGTAAAGTTACTCTACTTAAATCATCTTTTAAACATACACTATCTAACTTTATTGCCATCACACACTAGGTAGAATATCTCTTAATTACATCACATTTAGATATACGTTATCTACAGTTACTACTTTCACATACAAGTAGGAAAATACATATGTCTGTATAGATATGTCACACAATCTATATACATAACTCCAGCATCCCCGGGTTAAGAACCGCGATGCAAGTCTGCATACTCTGCTATCACGTCCATGTACCTATCATACTCAATCAAGGACTATTGGTTTAGCATGTATGCTTGAACCCAAAATAAATCAACACACAATGGAGGCGAACATAGTTCTAAGCCTTTGGGCTACGCACATACCTAACATATCCAAACGACACACCAGCCATACTAATACACACACATAGTGAGCCACCCTAAGTTCCATGTTCAGGGGCACAAATCCAAACCTCACTAGAATCGTCAAGGTGGGATCGTCCTCTACGCGAAAACCTCTAGATAGTTGACAACGTAAGTATGTTCACACATAAGAAATCACATAATAGATATACACAACCTATCCATATGTCGCATATAGGCATACACACAACCTATAAATATAATCCATATAGGTGTACACACAACCTATAAATATCATCCATGAAGGTATACATACAACCTATAATTATTACACGTATAATTATCATTCGTACATAGTATATATATCTCAAATACTTACCGTACTTATCAATTTACTATTTCAACCCTATATCATGAACACTTGAGTATTATTCTCAATTCGAAGGGCCCTAGTTACCCCCTTACGTTAATTCAATAGTTAATTCACTCATATTCTACTGGTCTATATAATACAACCATTTGAAATCCCCGTAACTCATCATCCCGATTAATCCTCGCCTTAATTTTCTCATTAAGACTAAGTCACAATCCCATCATAGTCCCACTGACATCCAATATACCACTCATTACAATATAAGGATGTCCCAAAAAATTTCCCATATATAAATCACTTTTTAAGGACTAAATATGGGAAATAAAATAGATCTGGGCAAACCAAATCGATTCGCCCTTGGACCGAATCGATTCAAAAAGTAGTAGTTCATTTTCTTCGTTCAGTTCTTGCAGTTTTCGCCAATTTTATTCAACACCACTATCATGTCTCTTCACTAAACTTACAACTAACCTTTTCCAACATCATATACATGTACTAGGATGATTTATAACGTGAATTTAACCTCAAAACACCATGAATTCTACTCAAGAACGGATAAAATCATTTATTCATCAAAATCCCTAAATTTTCATGTTCTTCATTCATTCTCAACATAAAACCCAGATTTTCCCATATAAATCATCACATATCATCTAATTTTTTATCCTCTACATATAGGGATCCATCTACATGTAATCCTACCCAAGATCATGTGTTTAATTCATCATTTTTTCAAGAACTTTATTTAATCATCAAATATTTGTTTGATAATGATGAGTTGATCTCTCCTCATTTTGATTCTGATTCCAACAACACTTTTGGATGGATCAATGTGCTACACCTCCAAACCCTCTTTTCTTCCTCTCAAATGGCCTCTCTTGTCCTCTCCATTGATCTTATAACTTCTAAACCTAACTCCCTCATCACACATACTATTATAAACAGGGTAAATTCGTAGGCCCCTTTTCTCTAAAAATTCAAAAGACCAAAATACACCTCCTGGGTGCCAGTTTGGCCTAAAAATGCCCCGAAACCCAATCGAAACCCCGAGTACACTTTTTTAACTATTTCGACCTTTCAGGAAACACTGGAGCACTTAAAATGACCATTTGGATGACCCACAAATAATTCACATTAAAGTTTCGACACGACTCAAACGTGTGTCCCGACTAAATTACCTTAACTGTTGTATTTCTCACTCACGAAAAATCATAATACTTTCTCATCAATTTATTACTCGTTCACTAAGTAATACTCGATATAATTCATATGAATAAATATAATCCTTATCATGCGAATTAAAATTTACGGGGTGTTATAGGCTTCCTTCATGTACTTCGGTAGATTCAAGAAGAGAAGAAAATGATCCAAGCTTTGTTGATGTGCTCTGCCCTTTTTTTGTTAATATGTTTTGGGCCCATGATCGCTTAACAAATCAAGGTTTAAATTTGAATAATTGATTGATTTGTTCATGCAATGCTATCAAACACCATCATTTCATATTTACTAGATTGTCATGGAAAATCTTGCCTTAAAAATATTTGCAAAATTTTCCACCCTAATAATTTTCCTACTTTTTAAAAAAATGACATATTCAAAAAATTCTATATTTGCCAACTTATAATAACAGGCCTCCATTATTTCCAAGTTTGAGTTTGGTTTATCCATGTTTTGCTGGTATTATAAAGAATATGTGGCTTAATTACATCTATACCCTGTTCTCACAGAGCGTGTCATGGCAAAAACATAACAAGCATTGCAAAGAATGATAAAATGAAGGGGCGGAAAAATTGGCCTAATTAATTTTATTCATTTTATTTTTAACATCAATGTCTCTAGGAAAAATAATACAAATATTCATAATAACATAATTATAACTTGCCTTGAATCTAACCCCAATTTTATGTATGAAGACACTTTATGATGATTATTTATGGTTTTTTTGCTACCTTTTAGGGAAAACTGCATTTTTTAAATCAACAACTAACGACCGATCATAACAAACTAAGGGTTGAATTTAATATAACTCTACATATTATAAACAAACAAACAATTGAAGAAAGCTAATTTTAGCATACCTAGGCGGACCACCACAAAAAGGAGGATGATAAATCAAGTGGTAAAAAAGGTTGCATAATTGTCTATATGAGTTTCTTACACGAATGTGTGACTTGAACAAGAAAGCCCATACTACAGTTCATAATAACATATGAGAGGGAAAGAGCTGAGGTTTTTTGTCATACCAAAATGTATATTAGTTGAATTCTAATCACTATTAAAAAAACTATGACAAACATACAAACAGTAGAACAAGGTTGAAAATTTTAACATCCCTGTACGACTATACTCCCTAAAAAACTTTGGTTGCTGCTAGAGAAATATATAGCCACAGTAAGCATATTAACTCTAAATAAGTACTTGGTTTGCTAAACCAGGTGATATAGCAGCTCCACTTTTGATTCAAAATGGTCGGAGGCTAAAGTAGCTCCATTTTTCTATTATTCAATCTGATTCATTTGGATCTGATGAATCGAGTTCGACTTCAAAAAAGTCTTTCAACTTTTTCCAGAAAATAGGTAACAATTTTCCTTCTTTAATTATGTTATTTGTAGGGAGATTGTTAGTATAT
The DNA here is from genome assembly GCA_949130495.1 of Sambucus nigra. NCBI lineage: Eukaryota > Viridiplantae > Streptophyta > Magnoliopsida > Dipsacales > Adoxaceae > Sambucus > Sambucus nigra. The sequence goes on along the minus strand of OX422215.1, from coordinate 110,445,732 downwards.
TCAATTCGTTTAGACTCTTGAAGTATAAGATTGTACAAACAACATCATAGAATTGTATAGTTGGAGATGTAACTAATTTTTAATATTACATTTTCGTGGTTTTGTAGATGATAATGGTGGGTTTGCACATTTAATACCATTGGTTGAAGTTATCAAGTCTTTCTGTAGTTTTGTGCCTTCAATACAACTGGCTTTTTTTGGGCATTCTCCAATTTTTTATTTATAAAACTAAGCTTCTTTTGAGGCAAAATGGTTTAGTTTCTGTTGAGTCATGGTTGTTGATTAAAAAATAAGAAAAAATGATATTATTCCGTGAAGGTTCTTTTGGGATGTTTTACCAGGTCATATTTTACAAACTATTCCAATTTTGAAAAGGAAAGCAAACATGGCAGAGGAGAAAACAGAGCCAAACTATATTTTTGTTTTTATGTTCTTGGCTTATTTGCTGTTAGGGATGAAACACCACATAGCCCCATGGTTTTTCAAACATTAAACAAAAAGCCCTAGCTTTTAGTTAATTTTTTTCAGATCAATACATTTGGTCTTTGCATTATGATTTTTCACCCGACATTATATTGTATTTCACCACAGGGAATCCAAGAAGGGTTGCACACCTCCTACAACCTTTTTTCGGGGTACTCATCTATTCATCAATTCTTTTTTTTCTTTGTCCCATTTTAGCCATATTTGTGGTTGTAGATACATATTGCCATATTGGGTTTTCTTTATCTTCTTTTTTAGGTTGTGGTGGGGTTGGGCGTTATGTTTTTGGTGGTAGAGCCTCTTTGTTGCATGCCTCCTAGATATTTGAGCATATTCCCCATTTAATCGTGTAATTTTCTTCATTTCACATCCCTTGATGTTTTCCATTGACATTTTCAATTATTTCAATTATTTTCGTGTTATGATCTATTTGGTGTTACATAATCATAATTTAAATTCATTTATGCATGTTTGTTATGATGTTACGAGCCATGTATTACTAATTGTTTTCTTAAATCATATAACAACTACAATATAATGTCACATTAAAAAGAGTGTTAAAAATGATTTGGTGCTGAATTTAATTCACATTAACTAGGCATGAAAATGTGTGTTATGATTGGGTTCTACATAGCTAGCATCATTTAGCCATCAAGACGAGATGACACAAAAATTTGTTTTTCTAGATATCACGGATATGACCTTTTTAGAATACAAATTGTCACAAGGGATATGACCTATTTAAAACACGAGTGAAAACACGACTTTAGTAGCAATCCTATTTAGTATTCACTTCAGTAGCTGAGGAACATGACTTCAGTAACAATCCAATGCGTGAGATCCTTAAGGATTAATGTATTAAAATCCTAGAAAAAAATTATCCTGTAAATCATTATTAATATGCATAGAAGTCAAATAACATTATTCAACAACAGCTACAAAAAGAGAATGTTTCCATCACCTAATGCTATGATTTAACATAGCTGTGGTCAAACCCATGTCATGCACACTCCTCTCATTGAATATGGTTAACCACACTCTCAAATTTTCTATACACTAAATACCTGGAGGCACCACACTCTGTACAGATTGTATCTAATAGATTTTCTGCCAAAAGCATTGCATGTTCAAGCCTTTTTGTGTTAATACTTGACAAGAATAAAAGCAGTGGTTGTTCAAGGCTTTGTATATTTTCAAATTTTAGTAGGTAATTTCGAGTATCGTCATGGTGTAGAAGGTCTTATCCAATAGTTTTTGGTGGAGTTGGTAATTTATTATCACATTTCTTTGTTTTCTAAATTTTTGCTTCCTCATTTTTATGCGTTGTGATTAGCATCAGTTAACTTTTTCGTTCAATTTTGTGGCTGAATTTGATTTTGTGATTAGTTTCTCTTAAGACTTATTAACCATATACACGAGATGTTCGCTAAATTAATTTGGGGTGGAAAGGAGTCTAATGGTTGGAAACATCAATAAAGGTGGTTTGGGAATTCATAATTTTTTATGTGTCTAAAGATGGTTCTCCCTCTTGGAGGTGCGTGATTTAAGCCAAAGATACATTTCATAAAAAAAATGTGGAAGAAAAATTCTCATATTGCAAAGCTACTCCTACATTTATCATTTCTTTTAACTCTATTGTGCAAATTGTCAAAGATCCATATCCTTCCTCTTTGGTTCATAAGTTTATTTGGAAAATTGTCAAACCGTTTTCTGTTTCTTTATAAAAAATAGGGTATAATTTACATTTTGAAAAAAATAGATAAGTTTAGTATATAATTAAATTTCAATGTTCTTAGCTCACTTTCAAAATAATTTCTCGTATGAAATTTGCATTTGGATTCTTTATAGAAAGTAGGGTATAAAGTTCAATGTTCTTAGCTCACTTTAATAACTTGTCATATTAAAGTTCAATGTTTTTTTATCATGTATATTTAGTTTATAATTAAAGATGTCGAATATTGGAGAAACAACAGTGTGATTCATCCTCACTCGGATCCAAAGGACCATCATCCTCACTCCCTGTCTCTTTCAACTCCTTCCTTGCTGCAGCAACAACTATACTAGCCTTTATTTTCTTGTGTAAGCTATTTCTCCTATCTATATTGTCCACATAATCACCTCCCATAAATAAAAATACATATTTCTCTATCTTGGGGAAGAACTTAACATATTAAAGATCTTCTTTCAATTTAGAAAGCTTCTCATAAAAATATCCTATTCCAGCCCCACCAAATGAAGGGCGTTGTTGTTTCTTCAACCGTCTTAAACTGCATTCAACCTTTCTTCTCTCAAAAAACTTAATCTCTCTATAAATGTTTTTAAAATAGACACCGAGAATAGATCAGAAAAAGGATTGTTACACTATAATATTTCAGTTACATGAATCAGCAGCAAAGCAAAAAATAGAAGTGCACTACTTACTACTTTAGCCAAGTGCATGTTCAAACTGAGATCTGTATTTTCCATTTTATAGTAACAACAGTCCTTCCATCACTACTTATTCTCATCTACTAATCTTCAATTTAATATTCATCGAGGTGAGACTTAAGGTTCCTGTCCAATAACTGACTTGAGGTGGAAGTGGTAAAACAAACCAATAGTTATTCGTATGTTGTAATACAAACAAAAACTAAATTATTATATGGTAATACAAACAGGTATTGACTTATATACGTGGTAATGCAAACAGTTAATACAGTGGTTGCTAGGTAACTATTGTGGGAGTTATTACAGTCGTGGGCTTGCTAGCTAACTATATGGATGATCATGGTTGTAACTGAATGTAGTGGGCTGTGTCGAATCCTCATCAGACAGGACAACACGTGGACTGTATACTTTATTAAAGAGGATATGGTCCTAACGATAAAAGTATAGATGGGCCTAATTTTCTCACTCTGACAAAGTTCATCAAGCATCTTAATCAAAAGATCCATTTTTAGCTCCCGAATTCAGTAAGTCTTACTTTTCAACTGTGTATAAGATTCATAGTAGAGTGCATATAGTAGCTCAAATTATCTTAGTATCCTTGTTTGTATTTATTTTTTTTGGCCTTTTTTAGTTTGTAACTTACTATTGATTTTATACTGTTAGCAAGGCCAAGGCCCTTTTTATAGTACACTTAGAGGGTCAACACATAGAAGTTCATCTTAAGGTTAATGTTTCACAAAATTTTCTCTTATTTACCTTTCTTCGTACATTTCCCACCTTAACTCTCTCATTCATTTCAATATATAAATCCATACAAGTCTTATTTGTAATCCTCCAATCACCATTACAGTTCTCCCGGACTATTGTTCATAATCTCTATAATCATGGAATATTTTTGTGTTTTGAAGAGTAGTTGTATGAACTTTCTATGCATAATATGATAATATGATGTCGTTTATTTTCTCTAAGGTATGTATAAATTTCCTATTTCAATCCACAAGATCATGTATTTCCATGTCAAATTATTAGAAAATCTAAAATTTGAAAAAACAGTCCCAATGACTATGATATGCCTGCACAAGTCTCGCATTATTGGAATTTGGTTTGACCTCCCTTGTGTTCTGAAATTGATGTTGCACCTCTGAGGGTGTGAATGTGTTCATAGCTATGTTCACATGAGGGTGTGATAGAAAAAGATATGTGAATGTGATAGAAAAAGAACCGCTTAACGTTGGTCATCAAACTCGAAGGAAATCTTCTTTGAAGCCAAATATGCCATAAATTGACACCCCTATTAACAATGTTCTGATTGAGAAGGGTATACTCGACGAGATACCATTAACGAAGATGAAAGAAAAAAAACTAGGAAATCTGTGGATGGGATACAAAAATATCAAACTCCATCTGCTTTAGTATTTTTAGCTTTGTGTGCCAATGATGTCTATTTTTTCACTTAGGTTTAATGACACTTGCATTAACACCATAAATCCATTCTTTCATGAAATTGTATTTATGTTTTTTTGTTATTGGTTTGGTTGATTTTAGTTTTACCTTTATTTTGAATTTGATTTCGATTTAGTGGTAATTAATCTATAATATTCATGTTTAAGACGGTTTCTCTATTTTCAGGATCACTAAAAGCACTACAGCATTAGGTCATATAGTTTACTTTTGATGGTTTCCTCAGTAATTATGAGGGAAAGGGAGAGGTTTACAAATGATGGTAATAATGGAAGTTGATTTTACTCCTTTTGGTAAACACCTCATTTACAGTTTGGTAAGATGAATTTATCTTTATCTTATGTTTGTATCTTAATCATATCGTGTCTCATATTCTTCACTGTCAGGTATAATATTGGGATGTTTTTTTATTAAACTACATGTGGTTTGTAGTTTTTAATTTATTTTATTTTTATCTTTTCACTTTCTCTATATATCTCTATGTAGTTTTGTTTACTGTTCTTATCCATGATTGGGAAATAAGGGGTTTTCATTCAAGATTGGTTTTTTCTTGAAGAGTGAACATTACATATCATTCGTGGCATATTAAGAGTGTTGGATATTAGTTTTCAATATTTTTATAAGGAGTTGTATGAGATTGTTATTCAGATTAGGGGTAATATGACACTTTCTTATTTGGGTGATTCATGATGTTATGTACACTGTATATGGTTAATAGATTATTCCTTATTTTGGTAAGTTTGTTTGGATGTTAGATTATTACTTTTACCAGAGAGTTTACGTTAAATTGTCATTATTTTTTATAATTTAGTATATATGATTTTATATTAAATTTCCATTGTTTGGATGTTAGAATATTATTTGGATTTAGTCTCCTATAGTGTTGAATTGAGTTTTCCACTTTACACTATTTTTCAGTCTATTGTTTGGGATGGGCAGTAACAAAAACAGAAAACATATAACAAAACATATCACAAATTCGTGATTGAATCCAAATGAATGTAGATCATGTAAGATAACAACCAATTTGATCTAAACCTATTAAATTAGTTAAATTGGTATGTTACCTTTTTGCCTACCCATGTCTATGTTTATCAAGCATTCTTTTCCTATACTGTTTCTTTAAACGCTACAGACGGGATTGTCATTGTAGAGGGTTATTAATAACGGCATTTGATGCTTGTTTGTGACATTTTATCGTTAATATTGCAGCTGTTAGTGTCACTATTCCTATTTACATGCATATGTGGGCAAAGGTATGAGTTATTTTGAAGGTATGTGGGCAACGTGTTGAAGATGACGATTAGCAAGAAACTTTATTTACTTTATTCTGATGATTTATGTTTTCCACACACTAGATTATCACAATGTTTGATGTTTATCTAAATGTAGTGTGATTACATAAGTCTTGGGTGATTACATTTGTGAGACTCCCACTTGAAGAAACATCTATAAGGGCACATTTACACAACTAGAAGGGGGTTGTATGTGCTATATGTTCTACATATGTCCTGCCAATGCCATTTAGAGCCTTTAATGTGGTTTTCACTATTAATTGTTTCAAAACTTATTCATGTGCTTATGATTGGTGAAGTTTTATAGGAAGGATATTAAAAGAGACTGGAAATCAAGACAAGATGTCGATTTTCACGGCTTCTTTAACAAAAGAAAGATTTTCACGGATTTTTTAACAGACATAAACAATTTCTTAGGTAAGTTGATATCGGTGTCATGATTCTCTCCCATATTTTGATTTGTCGATTTCCTCTCAGTGTCGATCAAGTTAGCTCGCTTCTGTTAATATTTTTTTATGTTTTCCTATTGCAAAAGTTTCAAATGCATAAGAAAGGCTTAATTTTATACGTTTCTAGGTAATGTTATACGAAATAACATTCAATCTCCTTTCTAGATTGTGACGTCCAAGCATCATTAATTTTGTATGGTAGTTTTGCAGCGCATTTGTAAATAATGTGTGGTACATCAAGATACTTTCAACCGAGGATGTACAGAAGCAGGGGATGCAAGAGGTTGAATCCTTTGAGCATGCAAATAATCCCAATACAAACGTCTAAATAAATATGAATAACTCCGAAGGAAGCAAAGATTTATGTGGAGGTGTCTAATACCTGATCCTGTAACTTCCACAGTAGCTACAACACGTCAACATAATGGAACTCCTATGCTTGGCGTCCCTGTGGCTGGGTACCTAAAAGGTTTTTACAAAAACATAATAGATTTGGAAGAAAACGGGTCAGAGCCTGAGGTGAAAATATTTTAAAAACAGCAAGTGTTTAATTGCATTAAACTATAAATATTATATACATGTTAGTCACGTGCTGTCACTTGAGATTCTTACCCCTCAACTATTATGAACACCTAACGTATGCCTTTAACCCATCCCAGTTATGCTACTAACTAACTAGTCTATATTAAATCTGACTATAGGGATTTCTACATGGATCCACCCGTATTACTCAATTAAGACATACTGACCTTCCAAACACTCGTTATTTCAATCCATTGTCTCATGTATTATTTAAGTTCCCACATCATTAAGTCGTTTAAATATCTTAGCCATTATCATCTACTAAGCAATAGGGAACAATCACAAGTATATATATTAATATCACACTCAGTAAATATATACACATATGGCACCCCCTAAGCTAAGCTGTGGTCCACGCATACTCTGCTATCGAATCCCGATACATCATGTACATGAGGATCACAAGTTTCGAATCACCTAGGAACGGTATCAATACAAATCACACATATTATAGGTGAACATACTTCACATACCCATGGGTCACGCACATACCTACACTCCCAGGGTCAGCTGACTTATCAACTCACAAATAATTCTTCACAATCCTATGCTCTTAAGGTACCAAATCTAAATCCCCCCGAAGGCACACAAGATAAGATTGTCATCTTCCTATAACCTCCCATGATATAAAGTATGGTAGGTATGTCATACACATAATAATCCATATATAGGGAATCACACAACCCAAATATTCATCATTTCAATATAGGTATACTCCTGTCCCATATTACAAGTTTCGTACGTAATATAGTTTTATCCCGATTATTTTACGTAATAACATTTAGCGCGACAACTCTCGTCATATATATACGAGTACTTAAACCTATCCCAAAAGGTTATTAAGTCTCCCACTTGTCTCTAAGGTTAATTCAGTAATTTGAAGTCCCTTTACAACTGTTCCTAACCTTAAGTTACTATTTATCCTAATTAAATCCAAATTCTCGTAATTTCCAACCGTAACACTCTCGTCGGACATTCGTAAGTTTTTCATTTAATCCCAAGCCAAACTAGTATTTTTCGGGCCTCATATATATCCCTACCGACCTTCCCTAAGTCCCAATATGTTTAATTAGGCCACATCAATAATTCTTAAGAGCTGGAATTTGGTTAAACCTTAAAAGGAAATTTTATCACAAATGTAGGGGAGTTGATCGATCGATTCAAGAATCTCGATCGATCGAACCAGTCGATCGATTGACTATGAATGTCGATCGATCGATTGACCAATTAGAGCCCAGAACTGTTAACATTTTTTACCATCGTTTTATCTCAAAATTCATTACATGATCCCATTGTCCAAAGTAAACGTACTAGATGTTGTAACAACCTAAACACATGATTTCTAACATTCCAGAATCATAAATCATCACGAAATTGCACACTAATTCAATTGTTCATCAGGTTTTCATGGTTAAACCCTGGATAACTTCTCAATTCAAGATAGCCAATTACTCAAATTTTAATCCATGATTCATAATGTTTAGGATCTCATTCAATTCCCTAATCTTTCCAGAATTTATCTACAAGCAAATCCTACCCATATTCACGATTAAATTCTCCCAATTCATGAAATTATCATTATTTCAAGTTAAATCTCTAAAATGAAAACTACCATGGATAATATATTTTGTGAATCATAACAAGTTAAATCACTTTCCTAGAAATAGAAGTTCTAATCCTTTGGAGAAGGTGATATGGTGGTGGTGTTCTCTCTCCTGCCACAAATCCGGTAGTGGTGGTGGTGTAAGATGGTTATTTAGCCCTAACAACCCTTGGAAATCCTTACTTTCTCTCTACTTCGCCCTTCCAAGTTTGTATCAGCCAATACCCTAATGATTATAAGGTTTGGATGATATATTTAACCTAAATTTCGTAGGTCGCTATTCACCAAATAGTGAAATGACTAAAATACCCTCCCGGGTAGCCGGTTTGGCCTAAAACTGTCCCGGGACCCAAACTAAACCCCCAGGTAGAATTTTTTGACTATCTTGATACTGACAGACACATTGGCCCACTCAAAATGACCATAAGGAAGATATAAAAATAAATTACTTTATAATCCACTAAATTGGTCCCGACATGACTGACACGCGCGTCTCAACTTAATTTCCAAAACTGTCATATTTTCTACATGCGATAATTTTTAATAATTTGTTAATCATATATTACTATACTTGTTTAGTAATATTGAAAATAAATATCATAATCAAATACTAACTCTTATCTCACAAGTATTTAAATCCAATTTAATTACCAATTGATTGACATTTTTAATTAAATTAATCCCATAATTAAAATCAGTAAAAATACGGGGTATTACTTGAAGTTATGGGAAAAGGTCATAGAGCAAACATTAAAAAATGAGTCAACTATTTTGGGCAATCAATTTGGATGTATGCCAGGGCGATCTACTACGAAACCTATTTACTTATTAAGACAGTTAATAGAGGAATGTAGAAGTAAGAATAAAAATTTATATATGGTCTTTATAGATTTAGAAAAGGCTTATGATAGAGTACCTAAGGATATAATTTGGTGGCCTTTAAGGAGGAAAAAATTTCCTATTAGTTCTATTAAAGTTATTGAAGATATATATGATAACACAAGACTAGAGTACGGACTATATGTGGTGAAACTAATGACTTTATGATTAAAGTTGGTCTACATCAAGAATCAACCTTAAGTCCTTATTTATTTTTCGTAGTTTTGGATGAGATTACTAGACATACAAAAAAAATCTTTTTGAGTCTAACTTTCTATGACACCAACTCACAAACAAACTCAAAAGACAAACAAAATATTTTTGTATTTTCTCAATAAGACCCAATAAAAGAAAAATCAAAATATAAAAGACTCAAACATCATATAAGTATTAATAATACATATCATGTAGCAAAAAATCTATTGCATGAAAACATGCGAACATAATCACTCACAAGATATAGCCTGTGAAGTATCATGTAAAAGTGTTTAATAATCAACTAATATAACATTTAACACCTCCAAATCAGATTTCCTAAATCACATAGGCTTAACATGAATCTCTTGGGTTTGCACAACCCTAGTGACATTATACTTGGACCTATTAGGATCTTTTCAAAGATTCAAATAAAATTGCCTAAGGTGATCTTTCCTCCATAAATGTGCATAGTGTAGACACTACGATGAATGTTACCTAAGGGATGGAATTTTCTAACTTCCCTAGAGACGGTTGAGTTTCTCAAAAGCATGGTTGTAGCTTTAAGCATTTGGATCATCAAAATTAATCCCAAAATGGACATATTTAATTTCAGACGGTGCCTAACATCTTATCCAACTTTTACAACTAAATTTGAAATAAAATTACATGAATTGAGTCCTTTAATCTATAATCTAACTTCACTATCCTATATTCGAGTAAACGATGAGACTCTTCAAGCTCAAAGGAGTCCTTCTTCCAAATTTCAATCAAACTGTGAAGGTTATATCTTTCTCCTTTAACACACTATATATTCTCTTGAAGAGTATTCTCAAGTTTCCTTAGATCATCAATCAATATATTCTCATCATTCCTATGGCACGTTCTTTCATGTTCCAACTTCAAGTTTGTATTTTTTGATTTCATCGCCTCTACATACAAGTCACGAAATACCACTTTAAGTTCACTCTGCCCCTCTTCCTATTTTTATTCCTCACTACCATTCACTTAGGAATCAAGTAAAATGGACTCCAAAGTGTCATGTATAGAATTATCTTCATCAGAAGACTTTTCACTAATCCTCACATGACTAGCCATGAATTCAGTGTAAAGGCGCTCAATGGGGGAATCGGGTTCCTCTTCTGGTTCACTATCACTAAGGGTGGAATTGTATGCAATTAGTTTCTTTTCCTTTTTTCCTTATCTTAGTGGGACACTCATCTAACCTATGGCCATAACCCTCACATAGAAAAAATCTAAACAACTCATCCCTCTTAAAGTTTTCGTTACGATTTTCAAGGAATTTTACGGCCTTGTTAAAATTATTTTTTTGCAAACTTCTTTTCATCTTTTGATTTTTTTTCAAACTTGAGAATTTTTTTAAAATTATTTGCAAACATGGACATATCATCAAAATCGATGCCAGACTCATCATCTGAAACTCGTGTTTCCTCCTTTCAGTCATTCAAAGAAATGCCCTTATCTTTCTTTATCATTTTGGAGGATAACACGCCAAGCTCATAGGTTTAAAGATCAACCACAATCTCTTCGAGTCTCGTAGAGTCTAAATTACCCAAATAATTCAAAACAATCACTTTTGAATTGAATCTTTCAGTCAAGAAATTTAAGATTTTCTTCACAACTCGAGTTTTAGGTGTTCTTTCTCCCAAGTTAAACGGTAAAACTCATCAAAAGTTTGGTTTTCCTATACTAATTGTTTAGAATTAAGTGGTGAAGTTTTGGAGTTTGGAAGCCTTAACAACACTAGTACCTTCATGGGTGAGTTGGATTATATCACAAGCCTCTTTTTACATTTCACATGTCATAATACAGTGTAACTCCGCTGGGGTGATGACACAAAACAACGCATTCAAACCACGCGAATTATAATTACACAACTTATTGTTATCCCCACTCCATCTTTCTATGGGTTCAGGTACATGAACTTCACCTACTAAAGTTGCGGTTGAGGTCCTCACTAAAACAACCAGTAGACCTACCCTCTAATTTACTTCTTTAAGTGATGACTTCATACGTAAATTCCAGTATGTGTAATTAGAAACATCAAACATAGAGGTCTAGATAACGAGTAACTATACCAAAACTACCCACATTCATAGACTAAACAATTTATAGACACCTACTCTGATACCAATTTGAAGTTTATAAAATGTGGAGCATGGTCACAAAACACACATATCAATTTTTTTTTATCTTTTTCAAAGTAAAAAAATTTAGTTAACCCATAAATGATGCACTAATTTTAAAAGATTGTTGTGTTAAAACAAATTAAACAATTTTATTTTTAACCTAAAGCATGTATCTATGTGATAGAAGGATAAATTAAAACAAACTATCACGTAACTCCGAATGTGTGAGGAAAACCCATACAGGAAAAGCTCGGATGGCCCAACAACTTAATTTACTATGATAAGTGATTACACATGACACATAGTAGAATTACTGCACAGACTCGATGCCCTTGCAATCCTTGATGCTCTTGAGACTTTAACCTATCCTCCACAATGCCTGTAACACTACACATATGCAGTGCCATAATGCATGAGACCACACAAGGCTCAATATCCACCTATACAGGCTCGGCTACCATCTACAAATTGGAACACAGATGCCCTGGTTCTTCACCGCAATACCACAACACAAAGTCCACTGTGTATAAATAACAAAATGCATTGAAGTCCACCGCAAGAAATGATTCTCATCAAGATGAAGATAATAAACCTTCTTGGTCCAAAAAATAAGATCTCAAAGAATATAATAGATGAAACTTGGATCTTAAATTAGTTGAGTGAAAACTAGGGTTTGGGGTAAACACAGAGATATTAGTGAAAAGGTTTGGGAGCTCAAAAATCATGAAAAAGTCTCAAAGTAAACCATTTCTCTGCTGTCCTAGTTATATGAGGTTTTTAAAAAATGAGATAAGTATGAAAAAAAATTGAAAAAATATCGAAATAATAATTTTGCACCCCAACTCGTTCAAACGAGTACCCTTATTTCATTCGAATAGATTTTAATGAATCATTAAATGAGAAAACAATGTAATGTGGACGCCTCATTAGATATTTCGTTGGAACTCTGTTTTAACTAGTTGAGGAAACTCATTCGAATGACATCAAAAAGTTGTTCTAATGATCTCGCGAAAAAAAGGATTTTTTCTTTAAAAAAATTAAAAATCAGTTTAAAATAGTTATAAAAAAACCTAATGCCCAAAAATAAAACATCCAAGGCTCCACATAAATACGCATTTATAAATATGAGATCCTCATAACATGAAAAAAAAACTTGTCATGAAACATGACCCGACGAATGCAATCTCTTAAACTTCTCCCCTAAGTCTTCAAGCAAACATGTCATAGGCTTGAAATGTCAACACACTCGGGTCCTAACCTACAACTCAAAGGTTTTGTCAAAACAAGTAATAAATCTAAAATACATACATGTTAACTCTATCGAAAACTTTCCTTAGAAAATATTAAATGACTTCGTATTTTTCTTCACATACTTTAACCTTTCCAAGATTGCCACGGTATTAGCACGTTTTTAAACCATTTCAATATTTTCAAAAATTGTTCTAAATGTTAGAACGGTTTAAAACCATGCCAAATTCTTCATGTGTAAGTGTGTCAGATGGGGAGGAGGTTATTATAATGATTCCAATCTCCATTCATTCTTCTAATAAATGAACGAAGCTCCCCCCTCCCCTATAGACGTAGGTAGGATGATCGACTGAACCACGTACATCTTGTATCCTTTACTTTCTTGCATTCATAATTGTTCTGGGGATAAAGACTAAATACAACTTTTATTGTTGGTAAATATTCCCCATAGTATGTAATATAGTAAACGTTTCAACCATAGTTGAATATTAGGTTCCATAAGAGTCTATATGATGTTCTTATGTGGTAACGTCCCATTCATATACGATAAGTTACATGAAAGAAATTCCTGAAGAAATTTTTTTCGTTTTATGGGTATAAAAATACATCGGTACCATATTAATAATTAATGAAAATTATTTAATTTATTACTTCTAGTGTTAAAAGCTTGAAGATTACACTAGTAAACAATCATTTCATTAATTAAATTTTTTCTTCACTATCAAAAGTTGCTACCCACATTGTCTCAAAATTCACTCGAATTTAATGATGTCTTATCTACAAAGTTGATTATGGTACATAATATGATTCTCCACATTAAGTTTTCGATACTCAATTGGTCAAATGAATTTACTCTTAATTAATTTTAACCAACATCTAATCAATTTCCTGAATCCTAAGACTTAACTAATTTTTTACTCCATAAGGATTATAAAATAATTCATCGGTTGGATTTTACGCGGTGGAAACAAAACATATAAGTCTATAAAGGGGGTATCACAATCCATGGTATCCCGTGGATGTATATTCCTCTGAATTATGATCTCAGACCCACTTACACAACTATCACTCAATACGCATAGATCATTTGACTAGTTATAAATCAAATAGCACCCATAGCAATCAAAGTGACATTTGCGCAAGTATTCCTATAATCATTATTATTGGTATTAACTATCTATGCCATACTTCCAAATAATGTGAGGTACCCCTGAGTCTTATTAAGAAATCCTTTGGACTTTAATCTCATGGGTGGTCATGTTCAATACATTCCTAGGATGTACCAATTATAATCCGCTATCGAACTATCATACAAATTCCATAACAATAATACATGTTCCCTAGTTTAAGATAAAGTACTAGTATTGTGTCACAACCATTACCATAGGATGCAAAATCCCTATCAATCTTCATGTGATCAATCTGAAGCCGACTCATCGAAATTCCTACTGAGCTCTATTGAATCACATACATCTAATATATTTAAACCAAATATAAGGCATTCTCCTCACCATGATTGTTATTTCAAACTGAAATGACACACCTTGTCCATAAGGTAATAATCATACATGTTTTTAAGAATAAAATCCCAACAATCACCCACTTAGTATTAAATCCATGCATCAAGTTGCCAACCCATCCACACGAAAATTTGCTCTATATGAGTAAAGGGATTAACCCGATGTTATCCGATAAAATCATGTGATAAACTTATCAACCGTATTTATTTATCTCTCCAACCTTTTAAATCCTACACTCAATGTGTTTAATCCCTTTTATGGGTTACAAGTTATCTCGTTCTTGTAATTGTACTGCTATATTCACTAGAGAGTCTAATAACTAATTGCAGTTGAAGGAAACTCACCCAAACTACTTAGAAAGTAACTGAGTCGTGTAGCCTCTTTAGTTGTCTCTGAAGTGACAATAACCTTGACCTCCTTGGTAGAGTTAGCAATCAAAGATTAATTCTCACTCCTCCAACTGATATCCCAACTTCCTTAGGTAAACACATATTCTGAGGTAGAAAACTTAGAATTGTCACTTGACTAAAAACTTTTTCTTTATGCCTAAAAGAACGAGACTATGAGACTAAAATCTTTTGACCATGCCTAAGTCATAACATATTTTGATCTAATAAAATGTCTTAAGACATTGATTTTCAGATAGAATGAATCCATACTTGAAAAAAAATCTTTTTCACTGGAATCCCGATGTTAATCATGTGTGTGCAACTTTGATAAAATCAAATGGGAATAAGACCAACATCCTTTGACACCGATCTAGTGACATATTGATCATGAATATGTGTCTAGCTTATCCAAATTACTTTAAATAAAAAATTCGGACAACTATACTCTTATGTAAAATAATACTCGCGTATTATTCTTGATTAGGTAAGCATTATCCACAAAACTTTACTACAAATACCATCGTGTTTTTGTCAAACTTATTATACAAACAAATACTTTGAGGGGCTTTAATGAAAATTAAGACTTGATTACTTTATCAAAATGAATGACACAAGTCCTTAATGTTATCTTATATCCACATATGGGTGTCACCATATTACATCACATTCCTTTTTACCAATCACTTACTATGCACTTATCAATTGAATTATTTAAGAACACAATTTATACATTAAAAGAATCTCGACAGAATTTAGCACTATTATCGCAAAAATATTTTCTTATAGTAAATCCCTTTATTTTTTAGTAAAACTATTTAGTACGTTTTTTCTTAAAGGTGTACACATCCCCATCCATCTTTCTTTTATGTCCTTGTGCTCCATTTGTTCCCAATGGGTTTTACCCAATCAATAAGTCACTAGGTCCCAAAACATAATTTGAATACATTGAATACCTTTTGGTATCAATAGTCATAAGTAAAAAAAATCCCTTGTCATGGAATGCCTCATTGTAGTTATCGGGACCCGGTTTGTGTGTGCATGTGATCTCATAAAAAATATCACCCAAAGCACTAACCATTCAAGATGACTCCTGATGCTCCCATTACGGCGTGGAACCACTTGATATCTAGTATAAGTGACACATAAAACATAATAATAGATAATGATCCCACTACGATAAGGCAGTGCATTATTGATATTAGGTTGTATTTCATCTTATACGGGTAGTCTAGAAACATTAATAATATGATGTTTTAATTTATCTTGAAATTCCAACTCACACATAGGCTCATGGTTTACTGTATAATCCTCTTACAAGAACGACCTTCTTGTGCGCAGGAATGTGATATAAACCACCTTTATAACATTTGGGATAACCAATTAAGAGAAATACCTCTTTCTTTAATTTTAACTTCATTGGCTCCTTCCTCAGAACAAGTGGTAGGCACCCTCAAATTTGAGAATACCTTAGAATGAGCTTGCTCCCACTCTAATGTTCAATGGGAGTTGAAGAGAGGATAAAAAAGAAACTAAATTAGAATGTATATGCCCGTCTCTTACATAAAATCCCAATAAGAATGTTGTAGTCCTGATTAACCAATAGTTGACCTTATCATTTCCAAAATAGCTTTACTCCTTTCTTTCCTCTACACCATTCCGAATTGAAATTCCTGGTGTAGACAATTGGGATAAAATCCATCTCCTTTGATAAATGATCCCTTCAATATCCTAAGAGATAAACACCCCTACGATCAAATCACGAAACTTGGATTAGTTGATCTCACCCATGATCCACCTTAGTCCTATTCACTTTAAACTCATCAAAGGCTTTAGACATGTGGTTTATGGTGACAATTAAGTTCAACACAAATTAATAAGAAAAGATAATCACCGAAGCAAATAAATAATGTAAAGAATGTAAGATCACAGGACACAGTATTTACGTGGTTCAGTAAGAATGCCTACGTCCACGGTGGTGCTCTCAGTATTATTTCTTTATACTCCGGGGAGTGTTTTACAGGAAATACAATGCGTGCCCCTTGCCCTATGCCTAGGGATTTTTATATATATATTTGATCTCGGGGAGTGATGGTGTTGGACTCCCCCCCGTTAGTCTATACCCCTAGAATATCTGTATGCGATATTTTAGGGACTTGACTGAGTCATAACTGAATTAGTTGGGGTATGTGGCTCCCAGACTTTGGGCCGTTTTCACTGGGTTACTCGCCTGGGCCCGTGGTGGCAAATCGAGGTACCTAATATTTCCCCTAAAGTTGTTGGGCCACAATCTGGGCTCAATAAATTTAAATGATTTGTCATAATGGCTTCCTTGTAAATTGTGCAACTCTTCACAGGATTGAGAACTAATTTAGGCAACAACCTGCTTCGTGTCTCGTGCACTATGATTGGAAACATTTAAAAGTTCTTTGGAGCAGCATTTCATTGTTGTCGTTTCAGACTTCTTCACATTTTCTCATCTTCTCTAAGCTCCTACTGTTGCGCTCTCGTTACCAGGTCATCATCTTTCAATCTCAATTTCCTCCATCATCTTTGCTTGTGACTTCGCGTCGTTCCAAGCCAAGTTTTTATTTCGTAAGTTCTTCTTATTCTCTTTCTGTGCTTTTTTCTGTTGCAATCTCCTCATATTTGTAGTTAGGGTTTTGTAAATGGCAAAAATAGGCAATAGGTCTATAACTGAATTTAGGAAGTATTACAACATCCCAGGTTAGGTAGACATTAAGTGTGCCCCTATCCCTAAAAATGTAAGGGAAATAGAGGGCGCTCACTGGATTCACGTTCTGTTACTGCCCTAAGGGGTCTCAGCTTTCCTCCAAGTAATTTGTTTTTGCATTTCTTTGGTTACTTCAATATTATTCCCGCATAGTTTTCACCAAACATTTGGAAGATAGTTAATGGTGTCTATAGAATAGACTAGCTCTATGGCACCAATTTAGGGCTTGCTGAAATATGCTTTTGTTATTCTTTCTCGTGAACAAGTTCGGGTCTTCCTTACCTCAAGGCCAGGAGTCCTGACAGGGTATTGGTAGTAAATATACCTGATTCCCATAAGGATTACTGGCAAGAGGGTTTTCTTACTAGAAATTGGCAATTTCCTCCCCATACGGAGGGGTCGAGGTCTGACGGGTTCATGATCCCCTTTTATAGGGAGGACTTCATAGGTAGGCTTAATTTTTATTCTGCTCTTCGATCTTCCTATTAATGTATGATTTCTCTGATATTCTTCTCTCTTCTTTTCAGCGAGGACAAAGAATTTAGAACCTGCTCTCAGTGAGGTTCAAGCTGCCGAGCTGATTAAAGCTTAGAACATCAGAGAACCTTTGGCTAACGGTGAACATCCTCGGTCAACTGCTTTTCTTTTGGAGTATAATAATATTGGGTCTAGTTTCATCACACGACCTGTAGACAACATCTCTGAGTTGGATATTAGTGAGGAAGCTGCTGCAGACCCCATACAGTTGGATGAGGAAGAGAGCAGCTCTGGTGAGGATAGTGAAGGTGATACTAGGGACGCTACTAAAATTGGGGCCAGTGAGACGAGCTCTAGCGATGAAGGGTCTTCCAGCTCGAAAAAGGCTTTAGAAGCTTGAGAGTCCTCCAGTGAGTCAAGTACTTCCAGCGAGGAAGATATGGATGAACCTGATCAGGGATGATGATGATGTGCTCCATTCTAGGCGGGCAATGAAGAAAAAGTTTGGCAGTGGAGAAGTTACCACTGGTTCACAGCCTGCTACCAACGAGCAGGAGAAGAAGAGGAGGGAGGAAGAACAGTTAAGAGAGAAAGAAGAAAAAAGGAAGAGGAGAGGAAAAAGGCAGAAAAGATGAAGAAGGTGGAAGAGAGGAGGAGAGTTGAGAGAGAGAATGAGAGGGAAGATAAGAGAAGGAGGGTGGAAGTGAGGACGAAGGCCGGGTAAGATTTAGTTCCCGTGTCTATTTACTCGAGGGGGCCTCGATCGCCACTTCTCCCCAATTGGCTCCTGCGCTGATCGAGAGAGCAGTTTTGCCTGCTGATTGACAGAGGGTAATGGGGATCAACCAATTATCTCTACAAGCAAGTCAGAGGCTAGACTTGGTAAGTTTGTTTCCATTTTTCAATACTCACAATTTTTTGTTCAATGCTTTCTTCTAATGATCCCTTTTTACTTGCAGTTCGTGATCGAATTTGCTATTCTTTATCATACTCATAATGAGCTGGTGAGTAGGAATACAAATTTGGAGAGGCAAAATATTGAACTGAAGGGGAAAGACATCGAGCTAGAGGCCGGTCTGAAGGCTACTAGAGAGGCCTAGAAGTCCTCTGATCTCGCCCTTGTTAAATCCAACAGAGTGAAGGAAGCGACGATCAAGGAGCTGAATGAGTTAAGGCAGTACTACAATCTGGTCTGCACGAGCAAACTGGTCGTGGTCGAGGAAAATAAGGTGCTATCAGAGAAGGTGAAGAAGGTGAAGTCTGAGGCTGCTACCATTAAGGAGAGTTCGTACAACACCTGGTGGGCTTCCACATCGGAGGATGCTGATGCTGAGATAGGGTACATTAGCCAACTAAACTTTAAGAAGGGCTATAACAAGGCTCTTCTGGCTGCTAGGGTGGATGTTGATTCACCCTTGTTCAACGAGTATGATCCAGGATCGAAGACTATTATGGATGAGGCTCCTACCCTGTCTATTGATAGTGGTGCTCCTGTATCTCTCACCATTATTGTTGACACTCCCTCCGTTTAAGGAACAGTAGTTACTTCATCTGAGGGAGGTGATCCCACTACTGTTGATAAGGGAAAGTAACCAGCGACCTCTGAACAAATTGAGGTTGCTAGCTAGCCTGCTTTTAGGATTTTATTTGTATTTTTTTCCTTCTTTTAGGACTTTATTTGTATTTTTGTTTTATTTTCCCTGCTCTCCTTTAATTACCGATGTAATTAGACCTCTTTATTGGAATGAAATGAAAAGACTTTCCCTTCTGCATACTAATTCTTCTTCTTTTGAATGCTTGTATGGCCTATAATTGATTGATGTAGAAGATTATTTACCTGCCACCTCTCAACTGGGAAGGATCCTTGGCCCTAAGGCGAGTAATCAGGTTTGCCAAGCCTTTATTAGGATTTGCATGTCTCTCAGGTCAAGGAATAAGATCTTTAAAGACCAGTCTGAGCTCATCGCCAAACTGAAGGATAGATTTCAGGAGATGGAAAAAGTTAGTGCCTCTATCCAAGAAGAAATGAACACTTTGAGAGGTAAGCTTCTAGATGCCTCTGAAATCAATCAAGTCGGAGAAGTTCTTCAGCAGGAGAACGAGACTCTGAGGAGGGAGGTGTCGCGACTCAGGAAGCATGCATCGAGCGTCGCACATCGTGTTTTACAAGGTTCTTTTTCATCGTCTATTCTGCGGGCTAGCACAGGATCGAGCGGTGCCCCTCTAGTTTTGTGAGGTTCTACCTCATCGACTGCTCCGCTAACTGGTCTAGATGCAAGGGGTCCAGTTAGGGAGATGGATGAGCTCCAAGAAGATGTCTGTCTAGCATACATGATTATTGCTAGGCTTCAAAG
This sequence comes from Sambucus nigra, assembly GCA_949130495.1. Classification (NCBI taxonomy): domain Eukaryota; kingdom Viridiplantae; phylum Streptophyta; class Magnoliopsida; order Dipsacales; family Adoxaceae; genus Sambucus; species Sambucus nigra. The sequence continues at coordinate 110,425,489 of OX422215.1, read as the reverse complement.
AGATATCACACGGTTAGGGCATCTGTTCAAAAAAGGACCTCGGTGAGTGTGGGTTAATGGTCATGACCAAGGTTGGACAGATGCTCCGACGAGGTTGACATAGTTTGAAGAGCTCGCCTTTATTAGAGGATGGTTGAGTGCCCTCAGGGAGCTGCAGGTCCCCCGAAACTCAGTACTCTAGTATTATCACGAGATCTCTCCTTGAACCCTGAAGCCTAATCCTTTTATGAGGGATGACTAGTGGGTCCCTATAGATGCTATTCCCAGGAATCTATTAGAGCAAGATGCGAATGAAGTCGAGGAAGAATTGGCCCCTCATTCGGATGATGGCCGGAGATCGTAAGTGCCTGATTACTTTACTCAGAGGCCTAATCACCATTAAAATTTTCTTACTTTAATGTAACTTTTTGTAAATGTAACGAAGTAATAAAATATTTATATTTTGGGCGTTTTGCCGACTAAACATGTGTTGTGTATTTTTACTTCATTAATTTTTTATTTGATTATCTTGGGATCTTCGTAGCCAACTAGATTTGATGTGGGTAAAGTTGTTTTGTTGTGTGAGTATCCTGCTAGTCTAGTATGCTTATGAGATACCATTCTGCCCTACTTTACCTTTTAGGTCGTGTCATCACACTCCCTTAGGCCTAGGTATGGCAATGGCGAGGACACACCTAGTGTTGGATGTTCTATTCGATCAGGATTTTTGAGCCAAACATTATTTGGTGAGAAATTCGACTTGGCCGAGCTGCCTAAGGGTCCCCTATAGGGCTTCATATATTGCTAGGGGCAATGCTAAGAGGTTGTTCATGTTTCATAATGAAAACCTGAGGAGGGTGATTCCCTGCTTTTGTATACTGAGTGATGTGCCTGTTGCTTGGAAAAGTTGTGCAAGTTATAAATGTCATAATACAAAATTAACACTTCATAGGATGCCACTGCCAAACAATCTTTTATTAATCAAAAGCAATATAAAAATGAGTTGCTAATTCCAACATTGCGATAAAATATTAATGAAAAAAATAGAAATAGATTTTTTTCAGGTTGGCTACATTCCACGCTCGGGGTATCTCTATGCCCTCCAGGGTTTTCAAGTGATACGCACCTTGTAGGTCATCCCTTATCACCTTGAATGGTCCTTCCCTGTTTGGACCCAACTTGCCATCAGATGGCTTTATTGCGCTGCCAAGAACTTTCCTTAGGATGTAGTCCCCAACCTGGAATGTCCTTGGATTGACCTTTTTGTTATAGTGTTTTGTGAGCTAGGGCTAGTTCTCTACGTTCATCGTCTAGGTCAAGTTCAGCGAGTAATGCTGCATCATTATGGCCTTGGTCGACTAAGGTGGATCTCATGGTTGGGAGTCCAGCTTTTAGAGGGATGATTGCTTCCATTCCATATATTAGTGCGAATGGGGTTCCCCCGTTGCTCATCATGGAGTAGTGAGATAAGCCCACAGAATGTGTGGAAGCTCGTTCACCCATGCGCCTTTAGCTTGCTCAAGTCATTTCTTCAACCCACCGATCACTGTTTTGTTGGAATCTTTAGCTTTGCCTTTGCTCTAGGGGTAGGCAATCGAGCTAAAATGTTGCCTGATCCCATGGTCGTTGTAAAAACTATGGAAGGGGATGCTCTCGAACTGCGTTTCGTTGTTAGTGATGATGGATCAGGGGATCCCAAAGTGGTTAATTATGTTTTTCCATACGAATCTCATCATATCCGTGTCCCTGATGTTTGCCAGTGGCTCTTCCTCGATCCATTTGGTGAAGTAGTCTATGGTGACCAATAAATACTTGTGATTACTGGCAGCGATAGGAAGAGGGCCCACGATGCCCATTCCCCATTGGGTGAAAGGCCAAGGGATGGTAAGTGATCTTAGGTCATTGGCAGGTTGGTGGACCATAGGAGTATGTAGCTGATATTTTTTGCACTTGCGAGCATATACTCCGGAATCTCTTTACATGTATGACCACTAGTAGCCTTCCTTCATTGCTCAGAAAGTTAGCGATCTCCCTCTAATATGGCTTCCGTAGGTTCCTTTATGGAGCTTGCGCAACACTTCCTTGACGTCCTTTGGGTGAGCACATTGGAGGTAAGGGAAGATGAATGATTTCTTATATAGCTTGCCCTCAGGAGATAAGTGAAGCAGGTAGCTTTGACTCTTATCTGATGAGCGGCCTTCTTGTCGTCTGGTAGTGCATCATCCTTCAAATAATACCTCAAGGGGTCCATTCAACTAGGTGTTGATTCGATTTAGAGAATACGACCCATGTCTGGTAGCTCTTTGCTCTGGGTGATGGTCGGCGGGGTGAGGAAGTCTATAGGGATTGTTCTCTTCAAGTCGAAGTCGATTATTGAACTTAAGGATGCTAGGGCGTCCGTATGACTATTTTGTCCTCTGGAAAACTGTTGGGCACTGACTTCCTCAAAGTTAGACATTAAATTTTTTATTAAAGGGAGGTAGGCTTCCATTCTTTCATCCCTCGCATTAAATTCCCCACTTATCTGATTGGAGACCAATTGCAAGTCGCCACCCAATGCCTGTGCCTTTTGCAGGCCTATTATCAAAGCCTCATATTCTGCCTCGTTGTTGGAGGCTTCAAATCCAAGTCTGGTACCCTGCTCGAGAATTATGTCTTTTGGGGTAATGAGCACAATGCCTACTCCTGTCCCCTTTGAGTTGGAGGCTCCATCAACAAATAGTCGCCAAGTTCCTCCTGATGAATGATCTTCCATTTGCTTTATGGGTTGTTCTCAAGGCTGATCGTCTGTGAACTCTGCGATGAAATCGGCAAGGACCTGCCCCTTGATTGCATTCCTTGGTTAAAATTGGATGTCAAATCTTTCGAGCTCGACTGACCACTTGGATAGTCTGCCAGAGAGATCTATTTTCAGTAGGACTGCTTTAAGGGGATGTGATGTAAGGACGACGATAGTGTGAGCTTCAAAGTAGTGCTTCATCTTACTCGAGGCTATTACTAGTGCAAAGGCGAGCTTTTCCAGTGGTAGGTACCACTGATCGGCGTCCAATACGGTCTTATTCGCATAGTAGACTGGGTGATGGATTCCTGCTTTCTCGCACACCAGTGCAGAAATGACGACGTAGTTGGAGACGGTGAGGGATAAGTATGTGGAATTATTTTCTTAAGGTATGACAAGAAAATGTGGTGTGCTGAGATAAGACTTGAGTTCTTCCAATGCCTTCGAGCAATCTTGATTCCACTCTACTGTCTTGTTTCCTTTCAAGAGTTGGAGGAATGGCTTGCACTTTTCAGAGGACTTTGAGATGAATCGATTCAAAGCGGCGAGCATGCGCGTGAGCTTTTGTATGTCTTGTATCGTGCAGGGGGACTGTACCCTATTGATCGCGTTGATCTAGTCTGGGTTGGCCTCAATGCCTCTCTTGCTAACCAAGTACCTGAGGAATTTTCCTAACTGGACACCGAAAGAACATTTGCTCGCGTTGAGTTTCATTCGGTATTTCCTGAGGATTTCAAAGGTCCTTGATAGGTTTGAGAGATGGTCTTCTTTGAGCTTACTCTTGACGAGCACATCATCAATGTAGATTCCATGGTATCTACCATTTGGTCTTTGAACATCTTGGTGACTAGCTGCTGGTAAGTTGTTCCTGCATTCTTGAGACCAAATTTCATAAATTTATAACAATATAAACCGACGGTGGTGATAAACGTTGTCTTGTCTTGGTCTGGTGCATACAGAGGAATCTGGTGATACCTGGAGTATGCGTCCAGGAAGCTCATCCTCTCATGAGCTATTGTGGCATCCACCAATTAGTCGATCTTTGGGAGGGGGAAACGGTCCTTAGGGCAGACCCTGTTAAGGTCAGTGAAGTCTATACAAACTCTCCATTTTCCATTTCTCTTTGGAACTACTACTGGGTTGGAAAGCCATTTAGGGAATTAAACTTCCCGTATGGACCCTTCATCTAGCATCTTCTTTACTTCCTTTTCTACAGCTTTGGCCTTCTTGGACGCAATTCTCTGTGCCTTCTGTGAGATAGGCCTGAAAGTGTGGTCGACGTGCAAATGATGACAAACCATACTGGGGTCAATTCCAAGCAGCTTGTATGGTTCTCACGTGAAAATGTCTAGATTGCTTCTCAACAATACTATCAATTCCTTATTTTCTTGATCTGTGAGGGAAGCTCCAATCAAGAACATCCTGTCTTTCTTACTCCCACCAGTTGTGATCTCTTCTAGGTTTTTAACAACCCGCTTAGAGGGGAGGAGCCTGGTCTCTTACACCAAGAGTCTTCCATACTTTAGTTACTATTTCGAAGGTATCAAACCTTCTTGCTCCTCGATCTTTGCTTTGTCCTTCTTGACCTTCTTCTCTGGTTTCGAGCGGATGGCCGCTATAAAGCACCCTCTTGCCATTACTTAATCTCTGTGGATATCCATTACTCCTCATTCAGTCGACGAGACTGCCCTCATGGCATGTAGCCACTCTCTACCGAGGATAGCTTGGTATGGAGAGTTAATGTCGACTACCAGAAACTCGATCATATTAGAGACACTACCTGTCCTTACTGGCAACAAAATTTTTCCCAATGGGATAGTTACTTTTCCAGCGAAGCCAACTAGAGGGACAGTGGCTTCCTTTAAGTGGGAAACGCTTAACTTCAACTTTTTGAACAAGTCGAGATACATTACCTCGGACGAGCTTCCCTGGTCGACGAGCAACTTGTCGACATTATAATTAGCTATTCTGAGGGTAATGATCAAGACATCATGATGCGGGGTTCTTACTCCCACTAGGTCTTCATCTGTGAATATGACGTGTTTGCTATAATCAACGTCATTTGCTCACCGACGCTTCCCTGACTATGTCTTTGCTGGATCGATCTGAAAAGCTTGCATTACTGCTGTAAGCTTTTTCACTTCCATCCGAGCTAAATTCCCTTGAATATGCTTCATATCAGATGCCGTATGAATTACTATAAATTCATGGCCAGCATCGTCCTCGAGTACATTGTTAGGCCTTGTGTCTCCATTGCCAGTAACCTTATCTTCCTTCTTCTCCACAAACTCATTCAAATGCCCGATTTGGGCCAACTCTTCGAGGCGAGACTTAAGATTCTTGTAGTGCTCAGTCTTATATCCACCCTCCTTGTGAAAAGCGCATCTCAGCGCGTTATTTCTCTTTGAGGGATCTACCCCCATCTTTCTGAGCCACTTAACAAATGGCTCGTCTTTGATCTTATCTAGGATCTTATAGATTGGTTCTTTAAAGACAATGTTTACTGCCTGAAATGCTTTTGAAATGTCAGTTTTACCTCCATTTTTGGAGCTACCCTTGCCCCCATTCTTGCCTCCTCTCTTCTGGTTTTTGGCCTTATCGTTTCCCTTAGCAGCGGGCTTAGCTCATCCATTCTCCCCTGTACTGAGGTGGGTCACATCTTCCACCTTGGCATACTTCTCAATGCGTGCCATCAGGTCATTGATAGTTATGACCTCCTTCTTCATCAGGAGCTGGCACAAAAGGCAAGAGCTGGGTAGGACAATCTTAAAAGAGGCGACTTCTACCAGTTTCGAGCAGTCCTCGACCTCGTTGAACAACTCCCAATACCTCTTTGTGTAGTCCTAGAGGATATCCTGAGGTGTCTTCTTCATTGTTAGCAAATCATCCATCCTTTTCAGATAGGAGCTGTTAGTAATGAAGCGAGATATGAAGAGATCGGTCAGGGACTCAAAGCTCCTGATGGACCTATGAGGGAGCCTCTCGAACCACTTCTGGTCCGCATCATGCAGGCTCGAGGGAAAAATACGACACATTAGTGAATCCCTATGGTTCTAGAGGGTCATGGACTACCTGTACTTCCTAACATGATTGATAGGGTCAGTCTTTCCGTCATAGATTTTGAATCTTAGAATAGTAAACTTATTGGGGGCTTCTTATCCTTCTATCTCCCTTAAAAAAGGGGATTTCATTTGGGTCTTAAGAGCTCACCAAGCAAGTTCTCTCGTTGACCTAACACCCCGATTAACTAAGTGGTTGTCCATCTCTTTTCGAACCAAATTTCGTATATCATCATCACCTCGAGCCGAGCTCCTGTAATGGTGAATTAGTCACTGCTGTTCAAGCAAGTCATCATCTGACTCGTGCTCCTCAAATCCTTGGGGTTCGCATCTAGGGATCCTTCCTCGGTTGTGAGACTTGCTTGCCTGAGGACTAAGAGTACGGTATGGACGTTGCCTAGTGCTGCGATGGAGTTCCCTCTCCATCCTCTTCAATCTCCTTTTGAGGCGAGCATTCTCAACCTCTTTCTTGTAAGTGGCTCTACTTACTCTTAAAGCCTTGCTCCATAGGCATCGATCAACCTGGAAATTTGTGTGGACCTCGCTGGTCCCTGACTTTCTTCTGAGGCCTGCCTCTCTGGGTGACCCCTTTGATATGAACGTCGAACTTCAGATCTGATCCTGTGAGGGGAAGGTTGTTCTTGGATATCCCCTGCTTGAGGGGCATTGCTACTGTGTCTAGACATTCCAAATCCTTTGTCGGTGAGGGTTTTCTTAAAGGAAGGCAAACGATTCCCACTGACGGTGCCAATTGTGGTGATAATTAAGTTCCACACAAATTAATAAGAAAAGACAATCACCGAAGCAGATAAAGAATGTAAAGAATGTAAGATCACATGACACAGTATTTACGTGGTTCAACAAGAATGCCTACATCCACGGTGGTGCTCTCAGTATTATTTTTCTCTACTCCGGGGAGTGTTTTACAGGAAATACAATGCGTGCCCCTTGCCCCAGGCCTATGTCTTGTTATATATATCTTTGATCTCGGGGAGTGGGGGTGTTGGACTCCCCCACGTCAGTCCATACCCCCTAGAATATCTGTATGCGATATTTTAAGGACGTGACTGAGTCATAACTGAATTAGTTAGGGTCCTTGGCTCCCAGACTTTGGGCCATTTTCACTAGGCTACTGGCCTGGGCCTGTGGTGGAAAATTGAGGTACCCACATGGTTCATGAGGTAAAGATATCCATTCCTTTAACTGATCATTAATGAAATTATTGAAGCACTCAAAACCACCTCTTGATCAGATAGTCATCGAACCAAACTAATCGAAATGAACCTTTTCTAACACATAATTATTTCCCTAGATTTTGGTCGTGAACGCCCCTTGGTCAGTTTACCTTCTAAATGTAATTCGATATTAGAAGCGTCTCCACTTTCAATAAAATCAATTATCCATTTTGAACTAGTCTTCATATTCCTTTTAGAACAAAACTACCCAACCGTAACTGCCAATTAATGTTGTGTTTGGTCTATAAGGAATTTTTTTATTTAATGATCTCTGTTGATAAAAATATTTAATTCAATATTTAGCAATATTTGTGATACAAAACTTATAATGTAAACATTATTTTCTCAATTTACCGGAAAAGATAAAAGATGTCCAAAATTTAATAAAAGAAGTTTATAAAATTAATTAAATATCTGTTCAAAACCAATTTAGAAAACCAAAACAAACTATTATAAAACTCATGTATAATAAGTAATCTACCTACATTAACTTTGTGTACACCAAAATTCATAATAATACCCCACTCCTAATACCATTGCTTTATTTTAATTTGCATAACAGGAACATCTCTCTTTGAAGTAGCTTCCTGATTACCTGGAAAGTTTGCAACGAGTTCTAATCCTGATTTATGGTTCCCGAGTCTACATATCAGGTTACCATAGATCGCATCGTACATCATGGATTTATTTTTAAGAGATAAACGCTTACCATGTCCTTTTTCGTACTAAATAAGGAAAAATCGAACATCATTGCTATAAACGTTCTAACTACTTTTAGTGAGAATACCAATCTTTCGGCTATTTCGCACCAAAGAATATGAACCTTCCTTAACCCAAACCATTATACTTGAGACTTAGCCTTATCCTATTATTTCCCTTTCAGGAAAGAAGTAACTTTATTTCTCAAACAATAAATACCAACCGTTCACTACCGATGATCCTTGCTTATGGAGTACTAAATAGTATAGTCCCAACCATATCTAATACAAAAATTCATTTGTTCAGCCAATAATTAAATTATTCTAAGAACATGTTTCTTACATGAGTGTCATCAACTAATAATAGTTGTTTAAAAATTCTAATTGGTCAATTCTTCAAAATTATAATTGAAAATTTAGAACTTCCCCGTTTGGGGGGGGGGGGGGGGGTGGGGGGTGGGGGGGTGAACACATGTAATTACGCATGGACCTAATCACATTACAATTTTAAAATATTAATTGGAATTTTGGGTTAAAATTGTTTATTATCCCCTTAGGCTAGAATAATGACCAATAATATTTTCTGTCCCTGAAAACTTTTTCTAGTTAAACCTTCAAGACTAAAACAATGAGAAAAAATAAATTCGTTTTTAAAATCATAGAACCCAGAATTTTAAAATTTAATTTCCATTTAACACATGATAATAAATTTGATTAAATTTTAAAGTGACATCCCTTAGCATCTTATTATTAAAACATTAATACCGTCGGATATCCTAGTTCCCTTAAGAGGTGAGATTTATCGTTAGAATCTTAAATCATCTGATGTTTAACCAGACATGATTCATCTTTCATTATGCTATTCACACAGTTCAGGACTCTTTTGTCCAATATAATGAACAACTGACGACTTTTGGTCCCACTCCAAATGACAGTGACTCTATTAGATACGATATCAAAAGTTATGTTTAAGTGTATACCACCGATTCATTCCTTAAAATAGAACACGCTCGTGGTGGACTTCCCCATTGGTAGGATCGAACTCACTCACATTCTAATTCTCATAATTATCACTTAAGAGTTTTACTGAATCCTTGATGCCCTGATTAATTCCATCTGTTGGGGGGTCAGACTAGCTAACGCGAGAAATTAATCACATTTGATTCATAAAAAAAATAACGGAGACCGTGGGGTTTATGTTGAACACTATCTCCCACTTAGTATTTAAAACTTTGGTTTTGTAAAACACATATTTAATTAAAAAAGACATAATTAAAATCCTTGATAATTCGTAAATTTACTTTCATGCATTAAAAATCTTGATCTCATTATCAATTTCATAAAATAAAAAATGATAATTTAAATATTCCAAAATTAAAATAACTGAGATATCAATATAAAATCATACCTTCAAATTTAATTACCCCGAATTAATTAAATTTCGAAAAGAATAAAACACAACACAAATTTCAGGAGATTTTTTTTTATCTAGGCCTGTCTCAAAATAATAATCCATTTTGTCCATGAAATCGGGTGTTCCTAATTTTTCATTTAATTAGCACACAAATTATGCAACATAATGTAAATTAAGAGACATGCAAGGAATTTAAATAATTAAATGTAACAAAATAAATAATGATAGAACTAAAATATCCATTCTACCATGGCCTAAACTTATACATGAAGTAAAACTCTTCAAGAAAATAATCTTTATTGAAAAAGACTTCCTTATGGACAAGAGTTCAACTTGAAGTATACTTCATTAAATCCAAGAGTCCTTATTGTAAAATTCTTAATAATGGGAAAGAGTCCAACTTGAAGTATAATTCTTCAAAACCAAAGTTCTTGATGGTCTTGATCATTGAAATATCATCCTCAAGTGACAAGAGCAATTCTGGAGAAGAACCATCGTGAAACCACCACCACAAACCACCCGAAAGGACAAAAACTATGTTTTATACAAACCTGTTGATCAAAGGATGGTTGTCAAACGATGGACGGTTGTCGATTAATTGACGAGTGTTGATCGATCGATGGGTATCGATTCATCGACACTACTAGATCTAGTACTCTTCTTCCTCTTAGGTTTGCATCAAAAACCTCTATAGCCACTCTTAAACTGTATGACACTCCATGAAACTTTTCCAAACTTAAACCCGACCCTTATAAATTATTCTAAGTGTAAATAAACATTTAAAGCCTCTTCCAACATCTCCAACTACATCGAAATTGAAATAATTACAAAACTCTATTTATTACACCCATATCGAATCTATAAGAAAATATAACTACGGATAAACAATTGTAGGATCCAATAACAAAAAATAAACATGCATAACCATGATAGAAGGGTTATAAAGTTAGAATCTTTGTAATAACGTGTTAGTACAACACCATACACAAAAATGTATAATCATACAACATGTCAAAACTAGGGTTTATTATTGGAGAACATCGACATTTTCAATACAAGATAAATCTAACCTGGGGATATGATACCAATTGTTAGAAAATAAACTTAGGGTTGATGTTTAAGTGCGAAAAAAATTCATCCCTATGGATTTTTTATTATTCATAAATTGGAATAAAATCAAGAACTCGGTTTAAAGAATAAATTTAGAACTTTAAGAACACATACCATAGCGGATCTTGTTGTGATTCGTATGAGAAGACAAAGGTACAAGATGATGAAATCATTCATAGACTCCAAGGTTTTCAAAAAACTTTGATAAAATCTTATGTACTCTAGTGTGAGTGTAAATAATCATAATGAAAGAATTTAAATAATTATCCGGACATATTTAGGCCACTATGTTTGGGTTGCTTGGCTTATACTCCACATCTAGGATCTTCTAGTGTATGGTCCTCCCAAAGTCAAGTGAGTGGGAGACACCTTTTTAGATGAAAAGCCTAACTAAAACTTAACATATAGCGATCTACCTATATCCATCTTCACCAAAAACGTGCATAGGGTTTTCTCTCATCCCTCTCCAACCCTCATGATCAATAATAATAATAATAATAATAATAATAATAATAATAATAATAATAATAATAATAATAATAATAATAATAATAATAATAATAATAATAATAATAATAATAATAATAATAATAATAATAATAATAATAATAATAATAATTCAAACCCCTTTGCATAACTTTATATACAAGTATAAAAAGGTAGGCTTGGGCTAAACTAGGCTTCTTGATATTATGGGTATGACTACTTGGGTATATGGATTACACTAGGGACCCAAGTCAAATAATTAATTTAGATCCAAATAAATGCTAAAAAATTCCAATTCCAATTACTATAGATCTTTTTTTTTATTAATTATGAATTGACTCCACTAAATAATCACGATGGCACTCCAATGTAGTTATCTCAGAAATCAATCGAATTTAATGAGGTCTTATTTGCAAACCTGGTTACAGAACATTATATGATTCTCCACATTAAGTTTCTAATACCCACTTGGTCAAACCAATTTAATGTTAATTGACTTTGACCAACATCTAATCAATTTTATTGATCCTTAGACTTAACTTATTTTCTACTCAATTAGAATTATAAAATAATCCACCGATTGGGTTTTACTAAAGGAAACAAAACATATAAGTCTATCAAGGGGGTATCATAACTCACGGTATCACATAGATGTGGATTCCTTCGAATTATGACATTGGACCTACATCCACAACATTCACCAAATACACGGATATCATTTCACCTAATATAAATCAGATCGTACGCATAACAATCAAAGTGAAAATTGTGCAAGTATTCCATTCCTCCTAATTCTCGAGATTACGAATCTATTCGCCCCTTGCAAATAGTGTGAGATATTCCGAGTCTAATCAAGTTAACCTTTAGACTTTAATCTTACAGGTAGTCATGTTCAATACATTTATGGATGTACCAATCACAATCCTCTGTCGAACTATCATACAAGTTCCCCAACCATTATATAGGTTCTCGAACTATCTTACAGGTTCCCTTAGTTTGAGGTAAAATACTAGGATTGCATTGTGACCATTATGATAGGTGTTAAATCCCTATTTAGGTTGTGAACTATTCAGTAGTGCAAGGACTGAAATTACAATCTCCTAGTGATTAACCCGAACTCGCCTCACTGGAATTTCTACTGAGCTCTAATGATCGACATGTCTATAATATATTTAAACCAACTCAAAGATATTCTCGTAGCCATGATTCTTATTTCAAAGTGAATTGATATACCTTATCCAAAAGGTAATCATCATACATGGTTTTAATAATAAAACCTTAACACTAATAGGCCATATGTACTAGACTCTCTAATAGTGGAGGTTAAATAAAATAATGTCTAAATAACACTTTAGAAGAGGTTATAAATAACACTCAAAATTTTCCTTAAAACTCAACAAGAGGTTATTGTAAGGACACAAATTTCCAATTGAGTCCATATTTAGTTTTGGCTCAATTCCGGACAAAAACATTTATTCATAGGATAGTATTTAATTGTAATATTCTCAAGCCTATGAAGTGTTTGTTGAAGACGTAGCGGCAAAGAGTATAAAGCTTCATCAAATATGCCGGTTTGCGTGCCTCGTTTCTATGTCATCAACTATGGTTCCATGCTCCCAAGGTATGAATGCAATATTTTATACATAGGAGCTTGGAACAAGTTTATTGGGTGTTAGGTTTAATAAAAACTGTGTTTTATTTTCAGAAAGAATTAAATAGAACTTTAAAATAAGTTTATAAAGTTTTCTGGGCTAAAATCGAATTTTCCAAACTTTCTGGAAGTTCATTCGATATGTCGTTCGAACGAGATTGTCGTTCTAACGAGATTTCCAACGAGTTCATACTGGAACTTCGTTAGAAGACTCGTTCGAACGAGAAAGTCGTTCGAACGAAATATCGTTCGAACGAGATGTAAGGCGGGAACAGTTTTTGGCAGTTTTAAGCAGATTTTCACCCACTTTCCCACTTGTCTCTTAACTGATTTTTTCCAGACTTTAATATGTGTGGGAATCATTTTTGATAATCTATCTTTTTCACAACCTTCTAACTCTTAGAGAGTGTTTTGAGAGAAAAATCAAAGAGGGAAAAAGATAATGTTTTGAGTGAGATTTTTAGAGAAAAATATACATCACTCTTATTTACACCTAAATGAGTTTATTCCAAGTTCTCATATACATATATCTTGCTTGGAGTTTGGCACCGGTTTTCTCTACAGCGAATTGAAGAGAAGTTTGCATTAATTTTTCCACTTGGAGAAAGGCTCCATGTACGGGTGACGGTGACCATATAAAGTCCTATCGGTGGATTTCGAGACCGTGGTGGTGCTCCATGGTTATTAACTTGGAAGAGGTATCTACAAGAAGAAGCGTCAAGGCTTGAGAGGGATCGAGTCGTGTGTTATAAGTCTTTCTGTCTTGTATTTGTAAATCCGTATCTAATGGATTTGAGGCTAGGGCCGTCCGAGGTTCTTTCCCGTCTTGGGTTTTTCCTCGTACATCGCGGTATAGTGGATTAATTGTTTATTTTATCTTTTGCAAAATCACCTAGAACGCATGCTTAGGTAAAAAGATAAATTTGGTTTAATTTAATCTCTATGTGTTTAATTTGGGTAATGTGTAGTTAGTTAATTCAAGTCAATTAATTTAATTGTTAAAATTGGTTTGGCCTAATTTGATATAATTACAAAATATGATTTAGGCAAATTCTAGGGCTTGGATGAATTAACTTGGTTTAAGTGAAAATTAATAATTTTGTGTGTTTCATTAATTCTCACTTGTGTTTTACTTTCATTTGAAAAAGAAATTAAAAATTGGTATTCGTTTGTTTTATTGAACCATCCTAACGTTTCCGCATCTTGTTCTAATTGAAAGGAAATTCTAAGGACATAATATTTTATTTGAGAAAATTAATAAATTCGGGGATTCACACATTCCACGTTTTCAAATTGGTATCATATCATTGGATTAGACAAACTCACGTTTCTACAAATTGGTATCAGAGCCAAAGCGATAAATTACTTCGTTAACGATCCTTTAAATAATTTTTGGCTAAAATGGAATTTTCCCCATTTTCAAAATTTCCTATTTTCGATGGTTCTAACTACGCGTATTGGAAAGTGCGAATGAAATCGGCACTAAAATCCATCGACGAGAGAGTTTGGATGTCTGCTGTTAACGGGTGGTCCCCACAAACCTATGTAGTTGAAAATGAACGTGTTCTCAAACCCGCCGATAAATGAACTGAGAATGAGTTTAAACTTTCTAATTTTAATTCCCGTGGTTTGAATGCCTTGTTTAGCGCTGTCACACCGGATGAATTCCGACGTATTATGACGTGTGAAACCGCTAAAGAAGCTTGGGATATTTTATAATTAACTCATGAAGGAACTAGTGTCGTTAATGCTTCAAAACTCCAAAACCTCACCACTCAATTTGAAACTATCAAAATGAATGAAAAAGAAACCTTTGATGAATTTTATGCTAGACTTTCCGATATTGTTAATTCATCGTTTAATTTGGGAGAGAAAATACCTGACGACCGTGTTGTAAAGAAAATTTTAAGGTCCCTACCCGATAGATTTATTCCAAAAGTGTCCGTTTTAAATTCTTTACCATCTTTAGCGTCTACGAAATTAGAAGAGCTTATAGGTGATTTACAAACCTATGAACTAGATATGTTTCCCTCTAAAACTGAAAAGAAAATTGAAAAGGGTATTGCTTTAAAAGCCCGAAAAGAAGTCAAACAAATAGTAGAGAGCGAGAGTGACAGTGACTCGGAAGACATGGCTTTGTTTGGTCGTAAATTTAGAAAATTTCTTAAAATTAACAAAGATAAATTTAAAAAATGATTTTAAGAAATTTGAAACTTCTAAGCATGACAAAGGCGAGAAGATCCCTAAAGCCGAGAAGATCCCTAAACCTAGTAATGAAAATTTAGATTGGGACGAGTCTAATAAGTGTTTTGGTTGTGAAGGTTATGGCCATAGGGCTTATGAATGCCCCACTAAACTAAGGAAAGAGGGTAAACGACCCATTGCATATAATGTGACCCCTAGTGATAGTGATAAGGAAGAGGGACCCAATTCCCCCACTAAGCCAAATTTTGTGGCTTTTATGGCAATTCAAGTGAATGATTGTGAGAACTCATCGATTGATGAAACTTTAACACATGACACTTCCAAGGTCATTGTTTATGATTCTCTTATTTTTTATGATAGTGAGAGTGGAGAAGAAAGAGAGAGTGAAAATGAAGAAGAGGTTAATGTGAGTGAACTTCAAAATGCTTTTCAAGAGCTTTATAAAGAATCTGTTAAATTGAAAAGAGCTAATTTGAAGTTAAAAGCTAGTTTAAGAGAGCGTGTCAAGGTCATTGATGATAGCATGTTGGTACAAGACCTTAAGACACGTGAGATGACTCTTCAAGAGAAGCTTGAATATGTAGAAGGCGAAAGAGATAGCCTTAGGGGTTTAATGGAATCCTTGAAAAAGGAGCTTCTAACTTTTGAAGAGCAAAATGTTTTATTAGAGTCTAACATTTTAGAATTGCAAAATATATTAAAAGACTCTAGTAATGTCAAATTTGATTTGGAGTGTCGTTCGGAAAAACTAGATAAAATATTAGGAACGGTCCAAATTAAAAATTACACTTGTGGTTTAGGCTTCAATACTTGTAATGAATTTACTCCTAAGGCCAAAACCAACATTTTAGGAGAATCTACTAGGAAAGCATTTTGAGATCACTCCTTGGGTAAATCTTTTTGACATGTTTTTACTTGTACTTATTGTGGTCGAAAAGGTCATCTTCGAAAATTTTGTTTTGATCTTAAACGAATTCCTAGAAAATCCCATAGTAAAGTAACCATGGTAGTTAAAGTTCCAACACCCCAAGATAGCCATTCTTCATTAATTTGGGTTAGGAAATCCGACTTGGTTGCCTTGCAAAATAGGGTTTTTGATTCTCATTTACTTTCACATGCTTCCTCCCTTGCTAAATCTAAAGTATGAATGTGTTAGTGCTTTGCATACTTTAGTGTTTGTACTTCATGCTATATTCGCATGCTAAATGTATGCTTGTTTAATCATTTTCTAGTCTATGATCCATGGTTATCACATGTTAGAATTATGATTTTTGTTTATCTTTTGTATTATATTTCCTTCATTTTGTTTTCATTAAATGAAAAATACAAAAAGATTTTTGTTTATCATTTGGATTTTATCTCTCGGTAATTTAAGCTTAATAAAAGATTCAAATGATTTGTGTTTGTCTTTTGAGTATATTTTTTTGGTTAAAAATGTCAAAAACTCAAAAAGATTTTTGGTTTGACACACTTTAAGTGGCATATACTTGTGTTTGAATCCCTCCTTTAACGCTTCCATGTGGCTAGAACTTTTGGTTTAGATTGTCATTCTTTAAAATGTTCTTTACCATATTTGTATGGAGTAGTTGGATTTTGTATTGGTTAAATGGATTCTATTTTCATATGACTTTATTCACACATGCACGAGCTCCTTTGAATTTTGAACTTCATATGTATCTTGGAGCTATGTGAGGTGTTCTCCTTCCAATCTTGTTATCTCCATATTTGTGACTTAGGAGGACTAGTGAATGTCAAAATCCGTTGCATGTGAGATTTATGTGACAAATGAAAACATGATAAATATAATTGTGCATGGGGAAGGGCTCCGAAAGGACTAAGTGATCCTTTGAGATTGTAAGCCACCGTTTGACATGGACCTAAAAGAAATAAGTGGTCCAAATGCCTAAAAACAGAAAATATGGCATTAAAAGGAAAATTGAATTTCCAAGGCCTATGTTAGATTGATATATTCATTCAAAATAAACATGAATGCTTAATGAGGGAGATTGGATGGTATATCAACGGTTTGCACACACGTTTATCCCAGTTGCGTATTTCATGTCATGACTCTATTGGTTTGTAGAATCATTAATATGCTAGGCTTGTATGCATTGTGTATGTTTGTTCATTGAGTTCAATCTATATTGTCACATGAGGTTATATTTAAATGTGATGAAGTTTGCAATCAAATGAGAACTCCGTGAACGTTTATTAAGTGTTTGGGTCTAAATTTAATCGTTACTTGTTCACACCCCTACACTTCCGTTTCCATATGACACATTTTTGCCATACGAGTGTGAAAGACTCCTATTATATGTTGTGTGTGTCATTTCAGTGTTTATATCTATATATGTGTACTTGAGTCTCTTTGATATATTTTATGTATACATATATTTGATATTTTTGTTTAGTCTTTGCTTTGATTTCTAATCCATATATGCTTTAATTCATACTTGGTATCCATCTTATGCATTCTTTGTTGATATCACATCCTTCATAATTTATATATCATATTGGTATCATTTTAGTGCATCCTAGTTGGTA
This sequence comes from Sambucus nigra, assembly GCA_949130495.1. Lineage (NCBI taxonomy): Eukaryota > Viridiplantae > Streptophyta > Magnoliopsida > Dipsacales > Adoxaceae > Sambucus > Sambucus nigra. Next base: position 110,408,329 of record OX422215.1, on the reverse strand, counting down.
TCCGATGTTATTGTTTGGATTAGTTGAACTTTTGTTTCCCGTTTGCTTTACGTTCTCATCACTATATGCACCATTACATGTTTTAGCTTGTTATCCCATTCTTTTATCCCTTGCTTAGTCTAGAGGGTTTATATGCTTTATTTGGGGGAGATAAGTTACTGATTTGATTCTTTAGCCTTTGTCCATTCCTGAACAAAAAAGGGGAGAATGATAGGGGGAGAAATGGTATCTAATCCTATTATTATCGTATCTTAGTTTGGGGGATTTATCTTAGGGGGAGACGTCTTTCTAAGTATATCATTTGTTTAATAAAGGGGAGAATTAGTTTAGGGGGAGTAATTAATTAATTGCATTTAATATTTTGATATTCCCTATGCGTTTGATAGTTTGCTTAAGTGTGCAGGAATACTTCTAAAGCGGCATCTTTCAATGGCAAAGCGTTTGATCCTTGGGTTGAGTCATGTTTGGGTGGGTTATGTTTTGAGTCTAGTAGAGCTTGACGGCCCTTTAGGATTTTTGTTTAGTTTTTGTCCCGGAATAGCCAAAGGGGGAGATTTGTAAGGACACAAATTTCCAATTGAGTCCATATATAGTTTTGGCTCAATTCCGGACAAAAATATTTATTCATAGGATAGTATTTAATTGTAATATTATCAAGCCTATGAAGTGTTTGTTGAAGACGTAGCGGCAAAGAGTATAAAGCTTCATCAAATATGATGGTTTGCGTGCCTCATTTCTACGTCATCAACTATGGTTCCATGCTCCCAAGGTATGAATGCAATATTATATATACAGGAGAATGGAACAAGTTTATTGGGTGTTAGGTTTAATAAAAACTGTGTTTTATTTTCAGAAAGAATTAAATAGAACTTTAAAATAAGTTTATAAAGTTTTCTGGGCTAGAATCGAATTTTCCAAACTTTTTAGAAGTTCGTTCGATATGTCGTTGGAACGAGATTGTCATTCGAACCAGATGTCGTTCGAACGAGATTACCAACGACTTCCCATTAAGGCATACTGCAACTTCGTTCGAACGAGATTGTTGTTCTAACGAGATTTCCAATGAGTTTCTAACGAGTTCATACTGGAACTTCGTTAGAAGACTCGTTCGAACGAGAAAGTCGTTCGAACGAAATATCGTTCAAACAAGATGTCAGGCGGGAACAGTTTTTTGGCAGTTTTAAGCAGTTTTTCACCCACTTTCCCACTTGTCTCTTAACTGATTTTTCCGAGACTTTAATATGTGCGGGAATCACTTTTGATAATCGATCTTTTTCACAACCTTCTAACTCTTAGAGAGTGTTTTGAGAGAAAAATCAAAGAGGGAAAAAGATCATGTTTTGAGTGAGATTTTTAGAGAAAAATATACATCACCCTTGTTTACTCCCAAATGAGTTTATTCCAAGTTCTCATATACATATATCTTTCTTGGAGTTTGGCACCGGTTTTCTCTACACCGAATTGAAGAGAAGTTTGCATTAATTTACCCACTTGGAGAAAGGCTCCACGTAAGGGTGACGGTGACCATATAAAGTCCTATCGGTGGATTTCGAGACCGCGGTGGTGCTCCAAGGTTATTCACTAGGAAGAGGTATCTACAAGAAGAAGCGTCAAGACTTGAGAGGGATCGAGTCGTGTGTTGTAAGTCTTTTTGTCTTGTATTTGTAAACCCGTATCTAGTGGATTTGAGGCTAGGGTCGTCCGAGATTGTTTCCCGTCTTGGGTTTTTCCTCGTACATCGCGTCGTAGTGGATTAATTTTTTATTTTATCTTTTGCAAAATCACCTAGAACGCATGCTTAGGTAAAAAGATCAAATTGGTTTAATTTAATCTCTACGTGTTTAATTTGGGTAATGTGTAGTTAATTAATTCAAGTCAATTAATTTAATTGTTAAAATTGGTTTGGCCTAATTTGATATAATTACAAAATATGATGTAGGCAAATTCTAGGGCTTGGATGAAGTAACTTGGTTTAAGTGAAAATTAATAATTTTGTGTGTTTCATTAATTCTCACTTGTGTTTTACTTTAATTTGAAAAAGAAATTAAAAATTGGTATTCGTTTGTTTTATTGAACCATCCTAACGCTTCCGCATCTTGTTCTAATTGAAAGGAAATTCTAAGGACATAATATGTTATTTGAGAAAATTAATAAATCCGGGGATTCACACATTCCACGTTTTCAGTTATTGTCTTTGAAAAGACATAAGTCCCTTAATTGACTAGAAAGCCATTGAAGTAGGCAAAGGTGGCTAATATTAATGAGATCTCTATGTTCTATGCATATACTAGAGAAAGGTGGGATCACCAAAGATGATCGGCGATGACATAATTCAAAATATTGTATCTACACAAAAATCAAAGGGCAATGATGCTACATATCCACATACTATAAATTAATGTCGCCTAAGGATATATTGGACAAATCGAAAAAATGTCATGATGGAATAATTTGAGTCTCTAAACAAATGTTGTGTATTCGGACCTATAGTAAAAACCCAAGACATGTTAATATTGAAAGATACAAATGGGGGTGTTGATAAGAAAGGGAAGTGAGAAAATCACTAAAGAATGCACAATATGTGGGATAAGGTTTCCTATAAGAACCAATTACTGATTATATACAAATATATCATCTAACAACAACTGTAAAAAAAATTCAGATATCTGACCAACTTAGTTGTTTTTTAAATATATTATATATGAGACTCGTGAATAATATAATAACTTATTTATATGGGAATTAAACAAAAAATACATATAAAAATTCTAAAAGGATTTTTTTTGCCTAAATAAAAGATAAAGACTACCTTCACAAATAGAGTAAGACATTCATTATACAACAGATAATCCAAAAGGATATAGGTTCAAACGTCTTAGTAAATATTTGTCTACGGAAGGATAAGAAAACAATTATATATTCCAATGTGTTATTATAAAATGAATGTGACCATAAAGAGATAAATTGAAATGCAAAATACGCAAATAAGGATTTAAAAAATAAATTACTTAAAGGTAATTATTTATTATCTCGGCAGATCGAGAATAATTTTGGCTATAGACCGATCCATTAATTAAATGGATTGAAAATTCCTCGAATACTTTAGCATATATTAAAAATGTCATTTTGCGTACCCATGATCTACGAACTTTGGACATTATAATATTCATATCATCCTAAATAGTATGAAACACACACACACACACACACACACACACACACACACACACACACATATATATATATATATATATATATATATATATATATATATATATATATATATATAGAGAGAGAGAGAGAGAGAGAGAGAGAGAGAGAGAGAGAGAGAGAGATTATGTCCAGAAGTAGCATATTAGCATTTTGTTATTGCATTATTTCTTCGTTATTAGTATATTGTAAAACATAACACAATATGAGACACTCTTTGCAACAAACAATTAACATTGACTTGCTAAGCACGGGACTAATATCAATCATCTTATGTGATATTTTTATATATGACCATCTCTTTACTTTATTATATAAATGCAGGTTATATATGTGATCATCATAAGGAGCAATCAAATCACTTATGAGTTGATCTCATCAACACATGTTACTATGAAGGCATGTATGTGCGTATAACACAAATTGAGAAAGTTTATATTAAGAGAGACAGGACTAGAACATTTTGATCTTTTTCACCTAGATGAATTCTAGAAGAGCCATGGAATTAATTAAAGTCAAATAAATCAATTAGATACGATAAAGTGAAATGTTCACCCTTTTTTTAATTAAAGTTAAGCTTTAGAAGAAAATGTGATTAAAATAACAACCGATAAATTTTAGGGTTTATTATATATAGGTCCCATAAGAACACAATTTTCCTAACTAAGTCCTATTTACTTTTCAACCATTAAATAGGTCCCGCTCTTAATTATTTAGAACTTTTTTTCACAATTTTATGCTTTTAAAACCAACCATCCATAACTTTCTCGGGGAAGTTACATAAGTGGTTGAACCTTTTTTTTCATCCTATTTTGAATCTTCAAATGATCATAACTTTTGATTGAAAAATTCATTTTTTGCAAAATTACTATTTTTGAAATCTGATCGTTGAGATCTATCAAAGATTGATGAAGCCTATAAAATTCCAATGAAAAATACTACACGGATAGTAAACTTTAGTGTATTCACTTGAAAATGAAATAGTTTTATATATGTGACATTTTTACAAACAGTAACATTTACTGTGTTAATATTATACAGACAGTAAAATTTATTATATTCATAAGAAAATAAAATCTTTATATTTATCAAACTAGATCCGTGGAGTACATATTATTTCAATGAAAAAAAAATACACAAACAGTAATATTTACTATCTACACCGTTAAAAATAGAATTAATTAATGGTTTAATAGTCAATAGGACTTAATTAAACAAAATCTCAAAATAGAAATTACATATAACAATATATATTAAATGGGTTATCACATTTTTTGTTAGTATTAAATAATAATACAAACATATTAATTAAATAAATGGGTCAATTACTGTATAAACCCCCCGCCAAAATTCTGATGTGAACACTAGTCCTCTTATGTGGTCGAAATTCTAATCAGTAGATAGTAGCTCAGCGTTCATGCCGACAAACATAAAGAATGTCGACCATCAAGACTAATAAAACATCACCATACCAAGAGTATTACCACACGTGATTCATACAACTAAACATCATATTCATTATGTACGAGCGTAAATTCTTAAATGTATAAAGACATTCCATCCCTTGATATTCCAACCCTTGATATTTGGGTCATTATAAATACGTTGTATCCCTTTCATCAAAGGCAAGATAAAACATTAACTAGAATATTCTTATTTACAAGAATACCTAGCTTTTTGTAATATCTGAAATCAATACCATAATAGTGGACGTAGGCTTTCTTATATAGCCATACCACTTTAAAATCTTGTGTCACTCTTTTAATTATTTCATTGCAATTTTATATTTTATCTGTAATTCTAAAATTGGATCAAGTCCATTTTTTGACATCAACATATTGACGCCATCTGTGGGAACATGTTTCTCATACTCGTTCTTAATTTTTTACATCCTTAACTAAGGAAGAATGAATGATCTAGACCATGAATGAAGGTAACCTAATAGTTGCATCTTCTCCGCCTAGAGCAGTCGATCAGATGAAGATCAGTCATCCGACAATTTGTACACACTTATTAGACTTCTCAAGAAGAGAGTTTGGTGCATACACATAGTTGGGGCAACCGTGCTACTTTGAATTTCAAAATAATAGGGATTTATGGTGCATACACATTTCCGTTGCATACACATTTATCTAAATAAGAGGGACAAATGTGTATGCAACATAATAAGAGGGACAAATGTAAATATTGTGAATTTTACAAGGATCATGGCCATACAACAGATAACTGTATCGCTTTCAAAATGAGGTAGAATATCTCATTCATCAAGAAAAATTGAATAAGTTTGTCGATCGACGAGAAGGCAAATAAGCAAAAGGAAGGTCAAATTCTCCATGCAATCCTAGAGATGATAGGAAGAGAAACCAAAAAGATGATTATAAGGACGATCTCGATCTGTTGAAGAAGCACAAGCATCAAGAACATGACGTAGCTATGATCAGTTTTGGCTCATTTGATTGTCATGGAATTATAGGTGGCGATGCATGAGGAGGCGATCACACTGCTAAAATAAAAGCATACTTGAGTGAGGCCAAGGTTTTCTCTTATATATAGAGAATTAATCTGAATGAAGAAATTCGTCCTAGGAAGGTTAACAAAGATAAACTAGTGATTGATTTTTTAAAGAATAATATTTATAGACTACTTTATCCCCATTACGATCTATTGGTTGACAAATTTAGGATCCAGGATATGGTCATCACTAGAATTTTGATTGATAATGGGTTCTTTGAGGATATTATGTTTTACCCTTGCTTTGAGAGTTTGGATTTGAAGCTTAAAAACCTGGAACCCTACCACAGGCCATTAATATGATTTTCTAGTGAAAACGTTTACCCTCTTGGGATAGTCAAGCTAGAAGTGTTGGTCAGCACTTGGCTGAAAAGTCGTATGGAAAAAATATGCTTCTTCATGATGGATAAAAATGTTTAATCCTATAACATGATCCTCGAAAGAGTAGGATTGAAGAAGTTTAAAGTAGTACCGTTAAAAAATCATCAATGCTTGAAGTTTTTAACTCATTTTGGTGTAGGTGCTGTGAAAGGCGAACAAAAGGTGTCCAGAGAGTGTTACTACTCCTCGTCCGAGCAAGAGGATTTTATCAAATTGAATAATAAAACTACCACCTGTCAGGTGGACACCACTAAGCCTAATAGTGAATCCAAAGTTGAAACTTTAGATCCATGAGATGAAACATAGTTAGTCAAAGGAAAGATTATGCAAGCTACTGAAAGTATTATTCTAGATGACAACAAACTAGAAAGAACTATGCATATCTGTTCAACACTAGATCCAATATTTAAATAGATATTGACTATGCTTTTGAGGCAACTGAGAAATGTATTTGCTTGGAGACATGAGGATATGCCTGGGATTGATCCCAATTCTTTTTGTCATGAGCTCAATATCAATAAGGATGCCAAGACGATTAAGGAGAGACGAAGGGTTTTTAGTCCAGAGAAGAATTAAGCTATCCATGAAAAGTTGAGAAGTTTCAAAAAGACCAATTTATTAAAGATGTGAAGTATCCAACCTAGTTTGCCAACGTTGTGATGGCCAAGAAGAAGAATGATACTTGGAGGATGTGTGTGGATTTCACTAATTTAAATAAAGCCTTCCCAAAAGACCAGTTTCCCTTGCCTACAATTAATCAATTGGTGGATGCTATGTCGGTACACGAACTTTTAAGTTTCATGGATGCTTATTCTAGTTATAACCAGATTAAGATGAAACCAAGATAGGGGAAGTACAACTTTTATCACCAACTGAGGAACTTATTTCTACAACGTAATGCCCTTTGGGCTAAAAAATGATGGAGCGACATATCAAAGGTTGGTGAACAAGATCTTTGAAGAACAGATAGGAAATAATATGGAGGTTTATGTGGTCGATATGTTAAAAAAAGAAGAAATCTTCAAATCATGTCAGTGATCTTCGCCAGATGTTTGATCAACTAGAAAAGCATCATATGAAGCTGAATCTAACCAAGTGTGTGTTTGGGGTCCAGGAAGGAATGTTCCTCAGCTTCATAGTCAATAATAGGGGCATTGAAGCTAATCCAACAAAGTTCAAATCTTTGATCGTAATGCAATTATAAGCTTATAAGAAATATGTACAAAGGCTCATTGGAAGATTAGCATCTTTCAACATATTTGTGTCTAAAGAAACAGACAGGTGTTTGCCGTTTTTCAAGGTGTTATGAAAAATGTTCGAGTGGAATGCAGAATGCGAAGAGTATTTTAAAGATTTAAATACGTACCTAGGATCACCTCCTTTGTTATCCCAACTAGTCTTGGGAGAGAAACTATTTTTATACCTAGTTGTTTCTGAATGTACGGTTATCTTGGCTTTGGTTAGATTGGACGATGGGATCTAAATACCAGTTTATTACACCAGTAAATCATTCAGGGGAGCTGAGATTCAGTATCCACTCATGGAAAAGTTAGCTTTAGCACTTATTAAAGCTTCTAGGCGTATGAAACCTTATTTTTAAGCACATACTATAGTTGTCTATACTGATTTGCCTCTTCGACAAGCACTCCACAAGCTTGAGAAGTCAGGAAGATTGATGTACTGGGTAGTAGAGATGGGAGAGTAAGACATTGTCTATGAACCACTATCTTCATTAAAAGTCCAAGATTTACCGAATTTCGTTGATGAATTCACCTATCCAAAAGCTCCCGACCAACAAAACTTGCCCACCGAGCGAACTTCTAAAGAAGAGAGATCAGCTCAAAAGGAAGCTGAAATTATTGTTTATCAACCCGAGTCATCCAGAATTTAGGAGTTGGTCCAGAAATATGCAGAGGAGAGAAAGAAAATATTCCATCATGGAGTTCTATCTGATGAAAGCTTCAATAATGATATCATGTTGTGGAATTTATACATCGATGGTTCTTCATGTGCAATTGGAAGTGGAGTAGGTATAATACTCAACACTCCTAATAATATTGATGTTTATGAACTTGTCTTTCAATTCAAAGCATCAAACAACGAGTCAGAATACGAAGCTTTAATAGTTAGACTAGATTTGGACCTTTCATTAGGCGTCGAGCAAGTAATGGCGTACAACGATTCACAATTAGTGGTCAACCAAATTCTTCATTTATATGGAGTTAAGGGGGAGTTGATGACCAGATACTTTACTAAAACCATGGAAGTCATTTTCAAGTTTCTAAATGTGCAAATGAATAGGATCCCCAAAATAGCCAACGCCAGAGCAAATGCACTTGCTCGGTTGGCTTCAATAAACAGAAATGAACTCAGGCACACCATACCAATAAAGATCCTTGCTAATCGAAGCATTGGTGAGGACTTAACGATTAATTTCATTCCCAAAGATTTACTACCTTCTTGGATAGATATAATTAAAGCCTATATTGAGGATGACATCCTGCCGCCTGATCCTAAAGAGGCTAAGAAGCTACGATATATTGCAGTGAGATATATGTTATACAAAGGAGTCTTATATAGAAGGGGATTGGAGATCTACTTCCTGCATTGTGTTCATTAAATGGAGTTTGAAGATTTAATCAAAGAAGTTCACAAAGGTTCCTGCGAAGCTCATTGATTAGGCATAAATTCTTCACATTTATCCCCTTAATTTCGGTATTTTTATGATCCCGTACATTTTAAATAGCTTGAATTTGTCTTATATTTATGATACAAACCCTTTTAGGCAAGTATTTTGTATTTTTTATATATCTTATATATTTTACTGGTATTTCATGCAAATTAGTACGAAAGAGAATGCAAAACAGTGAAAGAAACCAAGAAATGGGGAGTTCAAGAGCATTTTCATAATTTTACAGCCATATTCCGGAGGTGGGGAAGACTAGAAAGTTTAAGAGATCTAAATTACAAGAACATTGGAAAAATTGTCACCCCAATCCGAGCTACGGTTAAGAAGTTATGCCCATTTGAAGTTGGAGACAAAAAGCCAAAGTTGAAATTAATTCTGGAAGCTGAAGAGTTTAAACTCTTGAAATTGCTTGTATAATTCTTTTCTATTAGTTTTAAAACGTGGAGAGGAATGGGAAAAGTCATATTTGGGTATATAAAAAGCCAAGGCCTAGAGTAATAAAAGAGAGGAAGAGAAAGAGTTCTTTTTGGCATATAATTTCATATTTTTCTTTCCTTAGGATTTAGAAAACCTAGTTTGTAAGTTGAACAAGAGTTATTCAAGATTCAAGTTTCAAGTTCAGATCTCCTTCTTTCATTCAAGTATTGCTAAGTTCTACTTTCAATTTCTTTCATATTGTAAGTTTAAATTACTCTTGTAGTTTAATTTTGTTTCTCAATTCATGTTCCTTTTCAGTGCATAATAGACCTATGACTTCCTGCACATCTAGAATTTTGTTTTCATTTAATAAAATGATGCTTAGCAAAGTTTTTAAGGGATGGGATTCATTAAACCATCATGATGTAAATTACTTATGTAGAAAATAGAATTTAAATTAAAAATTTGAAAGAGTCGTGCATAGTTACTAGGGTTAGGGGATTGTATTCCAACCTACTTTTTCATTCATCTTAATTAGTAGGGTTAGGGGATTGTATTCCAACCTACTTTCTCATTCTACACAGTAAATTACTAGGGTTAGGGGATTGTATTCCAACCTACATTCTCATTCATCTTAATTAGTTTGCTCATGAATGCATAGTTAACTTTTTTATTTTTTCCCTTTTCAACCATCATTATCTTTTTCACTTTTATTTTAGAACTAATAAATCAATTAAATTCTATCAAACATTCCCTGTGCACATTCACCACTATACTCCTTAAGAGTGTAGTTACAAGTTTAGGTGTTTTGTATTGAGGCTGGAAGACGATAACAATTACTAGCGTATTATATGAACGCTCGGTTTACACCTCGATCAAAATGGCGTCGTTGTTGGGGACTGTTTGTTATTGATTATAATTGACTTACTATTTCGAAAAAAAATACATAATATATATATATATTTATATATATATGTGTGTGTGTGTGTGTGTGTGTGTGTGTGTGTGTGTGTGTGTCACATTTTTGAATTGCTCACTTTGAAATGTATTATTTTAACTCTTTTGGTGGCTTTAATTGTTATGCTAATAGTGAGCAAGAGAATGAACTCACGATTTATGAACATTGGATCAATATCACTAAAGATGAGTCTTATAAATACAAGCCCAGTGCTAAGGCCATCCAAATTTATGAAAATGAAAGGCTTGAAGAAGAAATGCGTGAAAAAGAATATAAGGAAAAAAATCGTTTTGGGGAGCAAGAGTTGGATGCGTTATTCGAATCCAATAACGATTTTTCTTCTGATATTTTTTAGACTAAAGAATGTTTTCAACCAAATGAGGAATCCAATGAAGAATGACTTGAGATTTAATTTATGACCTCACCATTCTCATTCACTATTATCGAACAATAAGAGTTACCACAAGAGTCGGATGAAAGTCTTGAAGACGTTGACCCAATTCTTACGGGCCATACACTTAGACGTGTCACTCCACCAGGTCCAACTGAAAATTTTGTGGGAGAAGATTTTGAGGACAAGGACTCAATGCTTGAATTATTTTCCAAGATGGAATCTTTCGGTTTATGCGATCCACTTCCCATCCTACTTGAAAAATCTTTGAAACGTGATTCTATTTTTCTTTGATCCCAATGGTACTTTCCCCCTGTGCACTCAAATCCCTCATTATCCCCCTAAATTTTTTAATTAGTGATGGTTCATTTCTTTCGCTTTGCATATTCCTTCCGTTGTTCAAACAGAATTCTTATTTTCCGGACGGCATGCTTTCTAGTGGGGGCAAACGATTAATCCCTCAAAGTCAAATTGTATTTTGGGTGGACCCTCAAATTTTTCGACTTTTAGTGTATGATTTATTAGCCATTCAAATTTTAGGTTGTAAATAATTAGTTTTTTTTGTTAATACTTTTTCTATTTTATTATAGTCTAGTTTTGATGGCAGAGTTTTAGTTATTCTCTTTGCTTTGATTGGTTCTAACGTGTTTTGCAGATTCAATGGATTCATACTTATCGGGGATCGCTCCATTTGGATAATATCTTTCTTGTCCTCTCTTTATGTTTTGTTCTTGATTCGCATTGAGGACAATGCAACATTTAAGTTAGGGGGTGTGGAATATTCTTTCCATTTATTTTTTAGTTTCATTGATTGGATCACATGTTGTTTCCAAGTGTGTATTTTTTAGCAAATTTAAAAAAAAGCCAAAAATAATTTTTTTCAAAATAAATAAAAATTAGAATTTAAAAGTTTCAAAAATATCACCTTTATTCTATTTAAAGTCTCAAATTGTAAAAATTAAATGCACTAAGCCAAAATTGACCGAAAATGGAAATTGAAAGAAAATTGATGACTTAACGAATAAGTGTGAAGATTGATCAAAGCCGATGAGATTTCGAGCCTTTCAATTTTTTATGAGTTTTTAAATCAATCCGAGTTTATGATTAACACAAAGTTCTTTTCAACGTTTTAATAAGTCGTTGATGATCTCAATCCTTTATTTTGATCGGTTATGGGAAATGTGTGAAATGTTGTCTCGAACTCATGCTAAATATATCTCTAAACTTAATTAATCTCGAGATGCATATGGTAATGTGATTAGCAATTTGGATAATGAAGTAGGCCTTCTTTTGTTTAACCCAAAAATACTAGCCATAATAAAGTTGTAAAAAAAAATTATCCCTTTACAACCCACTTTGAGCCTAATAAAATATTTCCCTTTCGTTTGATAACCCAAAAAACCCAAATAGCCCGAAATTGTGAAAAATTGGAAATTCATCAAGTAAGTCCAAAGTGTGTAATAAAAAAAATGCAAGAAAGGAAAAATAACAAGAAAAAAGAAGAAGAAAAAAAAGAAAATAGAAAAAGAAAGAGAAAAATGAGCAAATGCCCAAAAAAGCACTAATGGGCGTCATAAGTACATTTTCCAATTCCGAACATTCCGTCCATTCGCATTTTTACCCTTTACACTTTTTAACCCAGAAAGTCTTAACCGAGTCCGAATGGAAAACTTAGTTACTGCATGGAGAGCTAAGACATGAAAAGATAATAAAAGAGATTAAAATGGTGTGATTAAGAGATGATGTTTCCCGTTTCCTAATAACTGTATTCCATTGATGAGATAAAACTCGTCCTACTAGGGTAACCTAGGGGTTTAAAGTCTTATTGCATATGCTCAATGCAATAGCTTGCCTGCGAAAGTAGAATTTTATTTTAATACAAATAATTTCAAAAGTCAACTCATTTCTCTTACATTGCTTAAGACGCACAAAGTTCTAAGTTAGGGGGATTTGATTAGGCACAAATTCTTCACAATTATCCCCTTAATTTCAGTATTTTTATGATCCCGTGCATTGTGAATAGCTTGAATTTGTCTTATATTTATGCTACTAACCATGTTTGGCAAGTATATCCTCTTTTGTGTATCTCTTATGTATTTTACAGGTATTTCATGCAAATTAGTGCAAAAGAGAACGCAAAACAGTGAAATAAACCAAGAAATGGAGATTTCAAGGGCATTTTCATAATTTTACAGCCATATTCCAAAATTGGGTAAGACTAAAAAGTTAAAGATATCTAAATTACAAGAACATTAGAAAAAACGGCACCCCAATTCGAGCTACGGTGAAGAAGTTATGCCCATTTGAAGTTAGAGACAGAAAGCCAAAGTTAAAATTAATTCTGGAAGATGAAGAGTTTCAACTTTTGAAATTTCTTATATAATTCCTTTTTATTAGTTGTAAAATGTGGAAAGGCATGGTAAAATTCATATTTGGGTGTAGAAAAAGACAAGTCCTAGAGTAATAAAAGAGATGAAGAGAAAGAGTTCTTTTTGGCATATAATTTCATATTTTTCTTTCCTTATGATTTAGAAAACCTAGTTTGTAAGTTGAACAAGAGTTATTCAAGATTCAAGTTTCAAGTTCATATCTCCTTCTTCCATTCAAGTATGGCTAAGTTCTACTTTCAATTTCTTTCGTATTGTAAGTTTAAATTACTCTTGTAGTTTAATTTTGCATGCCATCAGGTCATTGATAGTTGTGACGTCCTTCTTCATCACGGACTGGTACAGAAGGCAAGAGCTGGGTAGGCCAATCTTAAAAGAGGCCACTTCTACCTGTTTCGAGCAGTCCTCGACCTCGTTGAACAACTCCCAATACCTCTTTGTGTAGTCCTAGAGGATATCCTGAGGTGTCTTCTTCATTGTTAGCAAAGCATCCATTATTTTCAGATAGGAGCTGCTGGTAATGAAGTGAGTTGTGAAGAGCTCGGTCAGGGACTCAAAGCTCCTGATGGACCTATGAGGGAGCCTCTCGAACCACTTCTAGTCCACATCTTGCAGGCTCGAGGGATAAATCCGGCACATTAGTGAATCCCTGTCGTTCTAGAGGGTCATGGACTACCTATACTTCCTAACATGATTGATAGGGTCAGTCTTTCCGTCATAGATTTTGAATCTTAGAATAGTAAACTTCTTGGGGGATTCTTATTCTTCTATCTCCCTTAAAAAAGGGGATTTCATTTGGGTCTTAAGAGCTCGTCGATCAAGTTCTCTCGTTGATCTAGCACCCCGATTAGCTAGGTGGTTGTCCATCTCTCTTCGGACCAAATTTCATATATCATCATCACCTCGAGCCGAGCTCCTGTAATGGAGACCTATTCTCTAATGTTCAATCAAGTCATCATCTGACTCGTGGTCCTTAAATCCCTGGGGTTCGCATCTAGAAATCCTTCCTCGGTTGTGAGACTTGCTTGCCTGAGGGCTAAGAGTACGGTATGGACGTCGCCTAGTGCTGCGATGGAGTTCCCTCTCCATCTTCTTCAATCTCCTTTTGAGGCGAGCATTCTCAGCCTCTTTCTTGTAAGTGGCTCTACTTACTCTTAAAGCCTTGCTCCATAGGCATCGATCAACCTAAAAATTTGTGTGGACCTCGCTGGTCCCTGACTTTCTTCTGAGGCCTGCCTCTCTGGGTGACCTCTTTGATCTGAACGTCGAACTTCAGATCTGATCCTGCGAGGGGAAGGTTGTTCTTGGATATCCCATGCTTGAGGGGCATTGCTACTGTGTCTAGACATTCCAAATCCTTTATCGGTGAGGGTTTTCTTGAAGGAAGGCAAACGATTCCCACAGACGGTGCCAATTCTGGTGACAATTAAGTTCCACACAAATTAATAAGAAAAGACAATCATCGAAGCAGATAAAGAAAGCAAGATCACATGACACAGTATTTACGCGGTTCAACAAGAATGCCTACGTCCACGGTGGTGCTCTCAGTATTATTTTTCTCTACTTCGGGGAGTGTTTTACAGGAAATACAATGCGTGCCCCTTGCCCCAGGCCTAGGTCTTGTTATATATAACTTTGATCTCGGGGAGTGGGGGTGTTGGACTCCCCCACGTCAGTCCATACCCCCTAGAATATCTGTATGCGAGATTTTATGGATGTGACTGAGTCATAACTGAATTAGTTAAGGTCCTTAGCTCCCAGACTTTGGGCCATTTTCACTAGGCTACTGGCCTGGGCCTGTGGTGGCAAATCGAGGTACCCACATGGTTCATGAGGTAAAGATATCCATTCCTTTAACTGATCATTAATGAAATTATTGAAGCACTCAAAACCACCTCTTGATCAGATAGTCACCGAACCAAACTAATCGAAATGAACCTTTTCTAACACAGAATTATTTCTCTAGATTTTGGTCGTGAATGCCCCTTGGTCAGTTTACCTTCTAAATGTAATTCTATATTAGAAGCGTCTCCACTTTCAATAAAATCAATTATTCATTTTGAACTAGTCTTCATATTCCTTTTAGAACTAAATAACCTAACCGTAACGGCCAATTAATGTTGTGTTTGGTCTATAAGGAATTTTTTTATTTAATGATCTCTGTTGATAAAAATATTTAATTCAATATTTAGCAATATTTGTGATACAAAACTTATAATGTAAACATTATTTTCCCAATTTACCGGAAAAGATAAATGATGTCCAAAATTTAATAAAAGAAGTTTATAAAATTATTTAAATATTTGTTCAAAACCAATTTAGAAAACCAAAACAAACTATTATAAAACTCATGTATAATAAGTAATCTACCTACATTAACTTTGTGTACACCAAAATTCATAATAATACCATTGCTTTCTGTAAGAACAAATTTCCAATCGAGTCATTTGTTATATTGGCTATATTCCGTTGGACAAAACAATTTCCGGTCATACTGCATCAAGCATCATTCAACGCAAAGATTCAAGCATCACATCCAAAGTTCATGCGTCATCAATATTCATACCATGCTATCTATCCTACAAAGGTATATGACCAAAATATAATTTTATGTGTTGGAGTATTTTGACTAATTAAGAATATTTCATATAAGAAAATGTTCGCAAATAAGTAAGGTTGACAAAGAAAAATCCTTGAAAATAAATTTGAACAATTTTGGGCAAAATTTATAATCTCGTTCGAAGTTTAATCCAGGTCGTTCGAATGACCTGGATCTAACGACTTACCACAGCCTATACTGGAGGTTCGTTAGAAGTTCGTTAGAAATGTCGTTCGAATGACCTCGTTCGAACGAGGTTTCTAACGACCTCTACAATTCTATACTAGCACGCCGTTAGATAACTCGTTCGAACGAGAAGTCGTTCGAACGACCTTGTTCGAACGAGTTCTACCAGGTCTGATTTTTTTAACTTATTTTTTTGAGAAGTTTTTTCCTATAACTATTTTTTCCCACTACTTTTTCAGTTATTTTCATATGGACGAAAATCAGTTTTATATGTCAAGGAAGTTCATTATTCATTTGAGAACCTTTTCCACAACTTCCCTCTTTTTGATAAAAATCAACTCCAACATTTTTATCATCTTTTCAAACAAAACCCCTTCAATCAAATTCACATTCAACAAGCAAGTTTGCGGTGGATCTCAGCATTCAAGCTTTGAGGAGATGGTGGTGTTGGGCTTCGGTGGATACCTCAACACGAGGAGTGTTGAGCAACGCGTTGGAGCTTCGTGGACTACAACTTCAGAGGTCGAGGATGGCATAAGCGAGTCTTGAGTGAGTCAATGTCTGTAAGTCTTTTGAGTCTCCTGTCAAACCTATTGTTGTAGTGGATTTTGTCTAGGCCCAGCCGTCCCATGTTTTTCCCATTTGGTTTTTCCTCATACATCGGCGTGTTGTCGTTGGGATTTTCGCATTTCATTTTATTAAACCACCTAGATGCATGCTTAGGATAAAATGAATAAAATTGGAATTTGTTCTTGCAAACTTGTGAATCTACATTTAAATTGAGATTGGAGAATACCTATTTATAACTAAGATTAAAATTGGATTGCGTGTGTGTGTATTCTACGAATTAAACTAAGATCATATAAACTTGCAACTTCAAATTGGTATCAGAGCTTGTTTCTAAAAGTTATTTAGATGAATCCTGGAGGTTATATGGATAGTTTTTCGTCGAATAGACTACCTTTGTTTGATGGAACAAATTATACCTATTGGAAAGCACGTATGAAATCCGCTCATAAATATATTGATGAACGTGTTTGGGTCACTGTTGAAATAGGATGGCCCCCTCCTACTATGGTTGTTAATGATGAACATATTTTGACTCCTGTTGAACAGTGGAGTAAGGAAGATTTAAAATGGTGTAACTTTAACTCTAAAGGATTAAATGCCTTATTTCGTGTCGTGTCTCCCGATGAATTTCATCGTATAATGACGTGCGAAATGTCAAAGGAAGCTTGGAACATTCTCCAAGTTACTCGTGAGGGAACTAGTGTTGTTAAAGCATCAAAACTTCAAAATTTAACTACACAATTTGAAACGATCACCATGAAAGAAACTAAAACTTTTGATGAGTTTTATGCTCATTTATCTGACATAGTTAACTCTTGCTTTAACTTAGGTGAAAAAATACCTGAAAATCGTGTTGTTAAGAAAATACTTAGATGTCTTCCTAAGCGATTCATTCCTAAAGTCACTGTTCTTAATTCTTTAGGAAAACTAAATACTTTAAAACTTGAAGAACTTGTTGGCGATCTGCAAATGTATGAACTAGATATGTTTCCTAAAGATAACAAAGGGAAAGATAAAGGAGTTGATTTAAAAGTTAAGAAAGTCGATGTGTCTGATTCTGATGAGTCTGACTTTGATTCTGATGATATAGCCTTATTTGCTAAAAAAATTAAAAAATTTCTCAAGTTTAAAAAATAAAACTCTAAATTTAAAAAACCTAAATTTGAGAATAAAAACAAAGGAGAAAATAAAAAATTCACTAATCAGGATTCAAAGAAGTTCAATAAAGACAACTTTAAGAAGGATGATTCAGAGATATGCTTTGAATGTGAGGGACGTGGTCATAGAGCTTTCGAGTGCCCCACAAAACTTAAAAGACAAGGCAAAGAAAAAGCCATTTACAATGCTACTCTAAGTGACAGTGATAATGAGTCTGAAGACTCTGATGACTCTAACCCGTCTAGAAATAACTTCACTACCTTTATGGCGAGCCTTGCTAGTAATTCGTGTGAGTCATACCTTAATGTTGACAATTCTAGACAAAATCTAGAGGTTGTTTCTACTCATTCTACTAGTAGTGATGAAAAAGAGAGTGATAGTGATATAGATGAGAGTGAACTACAATCTGCTTATTTCGAACTCTACAATGAATCTCTTCACATTCAAAAATTCAACAAAAGATTAACCTTGGAAGTCTTAACTTTAGAAAAAGAGTTGAAAGGCCTGAAGGAGAAGGAGGCTTTAGTTAGTCAACTCGAGGCAATTAAAATATCTCTTTCTGAAAAGCTTATCGTGATTGGTAAAGAAAAATGTGACTTGATTATCTCCTTAGAAAGTGTTAACAAAGATCATAATGAGTCTCTAGAAATTAGAACATCTATAGAAGCTAAAATAGCCCAACATGAAAAATATCTCGAGTCCTCTCGTGAAGTTAAAGTCACACTCGAGGACAATTCAGGAAGAATGGGAAAATTATTTCTAGGTCCTGTTTTAGGATATAAGGAGAAAGGTTATCAAGAGAGAAAGGGTATAGGATATGAACAAGGAAATTCTTCAAAAGTCAAAACTGAACTTGTTGCTAAGTTTATTACAAAATCTAAAGTTCCTAAAGTAAATCCCTCTAAGAAACCTTTAAAAGTCGGCCCAAAGCAACCCTGTGTATGCCCATATT
Source organism: Sambucus nigra (assembly GCA_949130495.1). NCBI lineage: Eukaryota > Viridiplantae > Streptophyta > Magnoliopsida > Dipsacales > Adoxaceae > Sambucus > Sambucus nigra. Next base: position 110,389,920 of record OX422215.1, on the reverse strand, counting down.
GTCACAAACGGGGTCATCTTAAAGATTTTTGCTACAAACTTGGAAAGAACCCTCAATCCACAAATTCAAAACAACCCTATAGCCCCTTAGCTAATCTTAAGAGCCAAGTCGAGTATCTAGTCAATACTTCTAAAAGTCTAATGGAAGAGTTTCTTAGGTTTTCTAACGTCCAAGGAAATAACTCTAATTATAAGACTAGAGCCAATCAAGGAAAGAAAACAACACAAGCTTGGGTAAAGAAAATTCAAACCAAGAAAGCTTTTGTAGCTCACGTTGCACTAAAGGCACAAAATACCTCTCAATGGTACTTTGATAGTGGTTGTTCTAGACATATGACTGGCGATAAATCTCTATTTACAACTCTCAAAAACCATAAAGATGGTAAAGTAACTTTTGGGGATGGTAGCAAGTTGTAAATCATTGGTAGAGGTTCTATTGAAATCTCAGGATTCCCTAAACTTGAAAATGTCCTTTATGTTGATGGTCTAAAGGCTAATTTGATAAGTATTAGCCAACTATGTGACGATAATATTGATGTGAAATTTAGTCATTCGGAGTGCATTATTTATGATCAGTCAGGTGAATCAATTTTACATGGTGTTAGAACTAGTGAAAATTGCTATGGAATCATTCCTAAATCATCTTTAGTTTGCAGTAATGTAAAAGCCTCATCTACTGATCTTTGGCATCAAAGATTAGGTCATGTCAACTTTAGAGATCTTGACAGACTTGTGAGAAAAGAGCTAGTTCGAGGCTTACCGCCACTAGGAAAGCCAACGTCCACTATTTGCGGACCGTGTCAATTTGGAAAACAAATTAAAAGTCCTCATAAGAAGATAAACTCTATAACAACATCTCGTGTTTTTATTTGATATACATGGACCTTATGGGTCCCACGCATACCGAGAGCATATGAGGAAAAAGATACATCTTAGTTATGGTGGATGATTTCTCTAGATACTCTATTGTAGGCTTTTTAAGAGAAAAATCTGAAATAGTTGACTTTCTTACTGTTAAATGTAGAGCTCTTCAAAATCTTCACGGTGTTACCATAAAGCGCTTTAGGAGTGATAATGGAACTGAATTCAAGGAATCTGGTGTGAATGCCTTCTGTGATGAAATAGGAATAAAACATAAATTCTCGATCGTTCGAACACCTCAACAAAATGGTATAGTTGAACGAAAAAATCGAACGATCCAAGAAATGGCAAAATCTATGCTCCTTGGAAGAAATGTGCCCCATAGGTTTTGGGCCGAAGCGGTTAACACTGCATGTCACACAGTAAATAGAGTTTATTTGCGTCCTAACACTAACAAAACTCCTTATGAATTGTGGACGGGTAAGAAACCAAATTTGTCTTATTTTAGAGTGTTTGGAAGTCCATGCTATATTCTTCGAGATAGAGAACTTCTAGGGAAATTTGACTCAAGGAGTGATGAAGGTATTTTCCTAGGATATTATCAAAATAGTAGAGCATTTAGAGTTTTCAACTTAAGTAACTATAAAGTAATGGAATCCATTAATGTTGTCATAAAAGATGATGCTCCGGCCACACAAAGTAATAATCAGGAAGATTTGTCATGTGAGTGTGATGTTGTGTCAAATGTTGAAAGTATTGACTTTCTAAATGATTTAGTTGTTCCAACTACCGAGAAAAAGGAAGTTACTCCTTGGGTGCATAAAAATCCTGACACTTCACAAATTATAGGAGATCCCGAGGTAGGTGTCAAGACTAGGGCGCAATTAGAAAATGAAGTTACCTATCTATGCTATACTTCTAAAATTGAACCTAAAAACTTTAAAGAAGCATTAAAAGATGAACATTGGATTAATGCTATGCAATAAGAACTGTTTCAATTTAAGAAAAATGATGTTTGGGAATTAGTCCTTAGGCCTTCTATTACCAATGTCATTGGCACTAAATGGATTTTTAAAATAAAATGGATGAAAATGGTGTCATTGTTCGAAATAAAGCTAGATTAGTTGCTCAAGGATATACCCAAATAGAAGGTGCTGACTTTGAAGAAACTTTTGCTCATGTTGCTAGGTTAGAATCGGTTCGTCTTTTACTCGCCATAGCATGTCACCTTCAATTTAAATTATATCAAATGGATGTCAAAAGTTCCTTTTTAAATGGTATTATTCAAGAGGAAGTATATGTTGAACAACCAAAAGGGTTTGAGGACCCAAAACATCCTACTCATGTCTTCTTTCTAAAGAAAGCTTTCGATGGCTTAAAACAAGCTCCCCGTCCTTGGTATGAAAGACTCACCTATTATCTCCTTTCTCGTGGCTTTTTGAGAGGGGGAGTAGATATGACACTTTTTGTTAGGCATGATGAAAAAGGTATCCTTGTTGCTCACTTTTATGTCGACGACATAGTGTTTGGGTCTACGTGTGATAAACACACTCAAATTTTGTCAAAAGAAATGCACAATGAATTTGAGATGAGTATGGTAGGTGAACTTATTTTCTTTCTAGGTCTTCAAGTTCATCAACTCAAAAGTGGGATATTTTTATCCCAAACTAAGTATACTAAAGACCTCGTTAAAAAAATTTAAACTCAAATCCGCTAAATATGCTCGTACTCCTATGAGCTCTTCTATTAAACTTAGTAAGGATACCGACGGAAAGGATGTAGAGCATACACTTTTTAGAAGTATGATAGGTAGTTTACTTTACCTAACTGTGACTCATCCAGATATTTCCTTTAGTGTAGGAGTTTGTGCTCATTATCAAGCCGCACCAAAAGAGTCTCATTTACTTGCTATTAAACGTATCATCAAATATGTTAGTGGGACCCTGTCTTTTGGAATTTGGTACTCTTTTGACACCAATGATTATCTATCGGCATATTCAGACGCCGATTGGGAAGGAGATATTGATGGATGTAAAAGTACATCTGGCGGTTGTTTCTATTTTGGAAGTGCACTCGTCTCATGAATGAGAAAGAAACAAAATTCTATTTCTTTGTCCACGGCGGAGGCCGAATACATTGCCGCCGGGAGTTTTTGCACTCAACCCATTTGGATGAAACAAATGTTGGAAGATTACAGTATTTCCTAAGACACTATGACTATATATTGTGATAATACTAGTGCAATTCATATTTCCCGTAATCCCGTTAAACATTCTAGAACCAAGCATATTAAGATCCGTGAGCATTTCATTCTTGACTTGGTTGAAGAGAAAATTGTTTCTCTAAGCTTCGTTCCTACCGATCAACAATTGGCCGATATCTTTACTAAACCTCTAGATGCCCTTAGGTTTGAAAACCTTCGAAAATCAATTGGGGTTTTCTCCATTGATTGAGATCGAAGCTGTTTATCTAGTTTAGGTTGCTTCTCTTGTATATTTTTATACCTATGAACTAGATTTCCTTTGTATATATTTTATTCAAAATCTCAAAAATATTTTTTTCTTTATTTTCAAGGAAAACGGGAATGGTTAGAAAAGCTATCAAAATTTTTGTCCATATGTCTTTGTGGTCGATGTATTCAAATCCCTATCTTTTTCCATGTTCACGTGGCTTTCGATGAATAGTTAATCCATACATTGTTTATCTTGTGCACAATAATGCTCTTTTATTATATATAATTTTATGATTTCCTCACATCTTTGCCTTTTGCACACAGCGTACACGAAATATTACGAATATCTTGTTCACATTGTTCTTGCAAAGTGAGATTTAGTGTTGTCTTCTCAATCCTGTCACATCCCTTATAAGCAATCGAAATTGTGCATGATCATCCATTGCCCAGATTGAAACAAAATGATTATATTCTTCCGGTTGGTTTCCGTTTCAAGCAATGGAATCGGGCTGCGAAAAACAAAAAAGTTTTTGCGTGAAAAGCCACCATTTGCATTCTCAGTTATGTGGCTAAAATAGAAGCATTGAAAATGATATATATAATGCCAAGGCCAAAATAATAGGCTTGATTGATTCTTCAAAAAGATACGTCTCAATCTATTGTTACTCATGGGAAATATAAGTTGAAGATCAACGGGCATGCACATTTCATCAATTTATTGCTTTCTCCTTGTGACTTTATTGGCAAGAGAATCATCTATTTTGTATGCTTGTTACATTCGTGGTTAAGTGTTCAACAATATTTCATTTTTGACACAAGGCTAATCTGAGTGAATATTGCACGTATATATTGTTTGGCATTACGCACTTGTGCAATGTTGTGGCTAAAAACTTTCACTCGTATTGTTCACACCCCTACATTCTCGCTCCCACTATTTGGATATGTTGCCACAAGCTAGGATTAATAAAATCAACATTTTGGCATTGTTCTGGCCATCCCAATTCCTGATATTATGGTATTTTTAACTATATTTTATGATATTTTTATTTTAAAATTATTAATTTTCGTTAGAAATTCTCGTTCGAACGAGATTTCTAACGACATCCATAACCCCCATTCTGTCACTTCGTTCGAAATATCATTCGAACGACAAAGTTCGTTCGAACCGACTTCTAACGAGTTATCTCACGAGTCAAAACTGTCACTTCGTTCGAAATATCGTTCGAACGACAAAGTTCGTTCAAACGAACTTCTAACGAGTTATCTCACGAGGTGAAACTGTGACTTCGTTCGTAATCCTCGTTCGAACGACATCACTCGTTCGAACGACCTGGATTTAAAACGGCCAGTCCCTCTTCCCCAAAATCTGCGACCTCTTCCATTTTCAGCCCACGTTTCCCCATGTCCCCACCCCTTTTCCCAGATTTCTCTCTCCCCTCTCTTCCACTTTCCCCTCTTTCCTTTTTTTTCTCTCCCACGATTTTCTTCACCCATTTTCCCCCTTCCCACTCTCTTTGTCTTCCCTCTATTTCACACACCATAAACCCTTCCTCCATTCCCTCCTTTACCGATTTGTGCTGCTGCTTCATCCTCCCTTCTAGGTAATTTTTTTTCTTCCCTTTTTTTTTCTCTCTTACGATATATATATATATATATATATATATATATATATATATATATATAAATCTGCTATTGGGGCTTAATCTCAAACTCGATTTCCATTTTTTTCCCCACATTTATATATATGAATGTGTGTATATCCCTCAATTTTTGGGGGGGCTATCATCTTTTGTGCATTTGTATATGTTTCCCCTGATTAAAATATATTCCATGAAATTTTTTTTTTTTCTCGAATGAAATTTTAGTTACTATTCATGGAATTTATTTTAATCAATTTTTATTAATTTTCTTTTAATTTTTTTCTTCCTAATGGAGAATGGGAATTATGCTGATTAGTTGTTGGTTTCTTGGTGTAATTGGTGGTTTGGTTGGACTTTGTTCGGGTAGGTTATAGTTTCTGTCATTTTTCCATGGCTTGTAACCGTCACCAACGCCGCATAAACGATTCCCCCGAGGAACGCTCCTCGTCCTCTGATGAGGAATCCCGTGCCATTCCCAATCTTAAACTGCGTTGGAGGACCCTTGCCAAACATACCCTGTATCACACTCAAGGGTTCGCTACCCGTTCCATTGTTTGGGAGAAAGTTATTAATCTCCACTCTCTCCACGGCACAACTGTGCATTCGTGGATTTCAGATTTAGGATGGGACCCTCTCTTCTCTCTCACGGATGTCGTTTTTCCCGACCTTGTTCGGGAATTTTATTTTGGCATGAACAACAGGGATAATCACATTTACTCTAGGGTGCGTGGTCGGGAGATTATAGTCTCTCCCGACTCGATATCTCAACTCCTTCCCCTCCCTCAGGTAACTAATCCCTCTTTCCCTTGGACATCCGATACATGTCCCGATCCCACTCTTGTCCTAAACACTGTTTTTAGGTTCCTCCCTCCCGGCACTGTCACTATTTTCCATAAACACTTACATCCCGACTTTATGGTCCTTAATTGGATCGTCTGTGCTTGTCTTCTCCCTCGTGTCAACACCACTCAAATCACTAAACAACACGTGGACCTTATGTTTTCTATCAGCATTCGGGCTCACATTGACCTCCCCTCCTATCTTTTTAGTTTGATTCAGTCTGTTAGGATCCTTCCCTCCAGCCCCACTCGACAAGCCCTCCCTTTTGCGGCCATTATCACTCGTTTTTGTCTTACCGCCAGTTGCCCTCGTGTCTCCACCGATATCCCCGCCTCTAAATACCAAACTGTTGACATGACCTCCGTCAGCCGCTCTCGTGGTCATTTTCCACCCGATACTCCTCCCCTCACCCCCTCCACCTCTTCCCACTCCGTCGCTTCCTTTCACCATGCCCCTAGTCGTCCCGCCCCCTCTCGCTCTATCCATCACCCCCCCCGCTTACCATATTCCCTCACCTGTCACGTCGGAGGATTTTATGTTTGTCCGTTCACAGGTTGAACAATTTCAGGAGGATCGCCGTCAGGACCGGGCACTTATGCAGGAGCTTATACTGACTATGCAGCAGGAACGCGAGGCCCAAGCCCGTCGAGATGCCGCCCGGGAGGAAGCACAAGCGCATCGAGATGAAGCCCAGGCTCGTCGGGACTCTCTCATTTCAGAGTATCTTGATGCCATCCTCCATCTGGATATGCGCCGCGGGGAAGGCTCTTCCGGCACCAGCTCTCTACCCGATGACACTCCACCCGATGATCCTGCCTCTTGATGTGCTTTGCTCATTTCATGTTTATTTATTTTTGTGAGGATGAGTGGTTTATTACTCTTTTGTATTGGATTCATTTGCTTTGGCTATTTAATTGTATGAACCTTAACTATTTCCCATTTCCCCCTTACTTAATGCATCCTCAGTATTTTCGTTGTCATTCTTCATTATTCCAATTTCCTGCTTTGTTGTCTATTCTCTTTTATATTGCAGGCCCCTTATCCCTTTGTATTTTTCGGGCAAAAAGGGGGAGAAACTTTCATTAATAGGAATTCATATTTAGGGGGGAGTTGGATAAATTTGGGTAAATTAATTGAATTTAATATTCATTGAATTTAATAATAATTGAAGGTAATTATAATTGAATTTCCTAATTGATTTTAATGTTGACCATATGCATAATTTATGGGGAGTTAAACTCTTATCATTGAATATTGAGACGTTCATGTACCATTCACAACATATGCTATCACATTGTCTTATATATAATTACTCTCTATTTCCCCATGCATTTATGAATTTGTTGTTTCATGTGTGTAGGATACATCTCCTACTCCTTTGCAGCTCGTCAGTCTTGTCTTTGTGTCTGTTTTTTTGGGGTTTTGGGACGGGCCTTAGAAACGGCTTGACGGCTGGCTTAGCAAATTCTGTCTTTTATTTATTTTTTATTATTCTGTTTTGTCCCAGAATAGCCAAAGGGGGAGATTTGTAAGGACAAATTTCCAATCGATTCATTTGTTATATTGTCAATATTCCGTTGGACAAAACAATTTTGGGTCATACTGCATCAAGAATCATTGAACGCAAAGATTCAAGCATCGCATCCAAAGTTCATGCGTCATCAATATTCATGCCATGCTATCTATCCTACAAAGGTATATGACCAAAATATAATTTTATGTGTTGGAGTATTTTGACTAATCAAGAATATTTCATATAAGAAAATGTTCGCAAATAAGTAAGGTTGACAAAGAAAAATCCTTGAAAATAACTTTGAACAATTTTGGGCAAAATTTATAATCTCGTTCGAAGTTTAATCCAGGTCGTTCGAATGACCTGGATCTAACGACTTACCACAGCCTATACTGGAGGTTCGTTAGAAGTTCGTTAGAAATGCCGTTCGAACAACCTCGTTCGAACGAGGTTTCTAACGACCTCTACAATTCTATACTGGCACGCCGTTAGATAACTCGTTCGAACGAGAAGTCGTTCGAACGTCCTCGTTCGAACGAGTTCTGCCAGGTCTGATTTTTTTAAATTGTTTTTTTGAGTAGTTTTTTCCTATAACTGTTTTTGCCCACTACTTTTTCAGTTATTTTCATATGGACGAAAATCATTTTTATATGTCAAGGAAGTTCATTATTCATTTGAGAACCTTTTCCACAACTTCCCTCTTTTTGATAAAAATCAACTCTAACATTTTAATCATCTTTTCAAACAAAACCCCTTCAATCAAATTCACATTCAACAAGCAAGTTTGCGGTGGATCTCTGCATTCAAGCTTTGAGGAGACTGTGGTTTTGGGTTTCGGTGGATACCGCAACACGAGGAGTGTTGAGCAACGCGTTGGAGCTTCGCGGACTACAACTTCAGAGGTCAAGGACGGCATAAGCGAGTCTTGAGTGAGTCAATGTCTGTAAGTCTTTTGAGTCTATTGTCAAACCTATTTTTGTAGTGGATTTTGTCTAGGCCTAGCCGTGCGAGGTTTTTCCCATTTGGGTTTCCTCGTACATCGGCGTGTTGTGGTTAGTATTTTCTCTTTTCATTTTATTAAATCACCTAAATGCATGCTTAGGATAAAATGAATAAAATTGGAATTTGTTCTTGCAAACTTGTGAATCTACATTTAAATTGAGATTGGAGAATACCTCTTTATAACTAATATTAAAATTGGATTGCGTGTGTGTATTCTACGAATTAAACTAAGATCATATAACCTTGCAACTTCACTTTATTTTAATTTCCATAACAGGAACATATCTCTTTAAAGTAGCTTCCTGGTTACCTGGAAAGTTTGCAACGAGTTCTAATCCTGATTTATGGTTCCCGAGTCTACATATCAGGTTACCATAGATCGGATCATAAATCATGGATTTATTTTTAAGAGATAAACGCTTACCATGTCCTTTTTCGTACAAAACAAGGAAAAATCGAACATCATTGCTATAAACGTTCTAATTACTTGTAGTGAGAATACCTATCTTTCGGCTATTTCGAACGAAAGAATATGAACCTTCCTTAACCCAAACCATTATACTTGACACTTAGCCTTATCCTATTATCTCCCTTTTAGGAAAGAAGTAAATTTATTTCTCAAACAATAAATACCAACCGTTCACTACCGATGATCCTCGCTTATGGAGTACTAAATAGTATAGTCCCAACCATATCTAATACAAAAATTCATTTGTTGAGCCAATAATTAAATTATTCTAAGAACATGTTTCTTACATGAGTGTCATCAACTAATAATAGGTTGTAATACCCCGTACTTTTATCGATATTTATTTATGGGATTAATTAAATTAAATGTGAATTAATTGAGAATTAATACGGATATAATACTAACGAGATTTGAGTTGGTATTTGATTATAATGTGTATATATGGAAATATATGAATATTGAAAATATTGAAATTGTCGCGAGTCTGAAATACGGCAATTTGGGAAATTTTGTTGAGACACGCATGTCAGCCGCGTCAGGAATGTTAATAACTGAATTTAAAAGTGGATTTTATTTTTATCAATCGAATGGTCATTTTGAGTGCACCAACGAGTCCGAAAGGGTCGAAATAGTCAGAAAACACTAGCCGGGGGTTTCGTTTGGGTCCCGGGGCATTTTTGGGCCATACCGGCAACTTAAAAGGGTATTTTGGTAATTTTGAAATTTTAGGAATATTAACCAACGAATTTTGGGAGTTAATTATAGGATAATTATTAACCCGCTTAACCCATTATCAGCAAAGAAAGTTAGAGAGTTGTTACGTGAGTTTTGAGAGAAGTGGGAAGACAAGTTACAAGGGCCAAAACCACCATCTTCAACCTTGGGAGAAAAATCCATAGAGAAAGGAGAGAATCAATCCATTCACCAACATCAAATTCAGAGAACTATCTAAGGCAAGTGGTTTAATTACGTTAATTTCAAGAGAATGTTTCTTCCATGCTTAGAATTGATAAAATTGCTTTATATTGGGTATTTGATGAAAACCCTTGAAATTTGAAATAGAAATTCATGATATGTTATAGGGATTGCATGTAGAATGTTAGTTGATGATTTTCCTACAAGAAATACAACTTTTTATGATGAAAAAATGGATTTTTAAGGATAAAATTGAAGGCATGAAATTCTGGGTTCATACCCATAGGGTTTGGGGTAAAATTGGGGATTGATGATAATTTTATGTTATTTAGGAAGATTGGAACCCCAATAATATGTTAAGATATGATCTACGAAATTTTAGTGACGTTTAGAAACCTTAAAACACTATTTGGGATGATTTTAGGATGAGTTTAGAGATGAAGAAAATTGAGAAAAATGAAGTAGAATTTATGGGCTTGAAACAGCCATCTCGTTAGAAGACCTGCCCAGGTTGTTCGAACGAGCTCGTTCGAACGAGCTTCTAACGAGGTCTGCCTTCTAACGAGTTGGTAGTTCGTTTGATGCCTTTCGTTTGAATGAACTCTCGTTCGATGCCCTTCCTTCGAATGAACTCTCGTTCGAACGACCTTCGTTCGAACGAGACTTCTAACGAGTTGACAGAATGGCCTTTTTGGCCTGATTTTATTTCTAGTGTCCCGTAACCTTGTTTAATTGATGAGATAACTTTCCCTTGTTAACTAATTGGTATAGTTGGGAGATTTGGGATATATTGAGGAGTAAAATATAGAAGAGTGGCTTGAACCAAATGATATTTGTGGATTAGGACGCGAGTGACTAATCACGATGCGAGGATAATTGATGACTTAAATACATATAAACCGGGGACATGTGATTTGTGTAATACTAAAAGTTGGTATAAGAACGAGAAGTATACCACTAATAAAATATGGTAATTACTAAGATGTGTGCATGCTTAGTATATATGATTTTATGTGTATGACATACCTACCATACTTGCTATCATGGGAGGTTTACGTTCGTTTAGGGCCATCTAATCTTTGTGTGCCTACGGGGGGGATATAGATTGGTACCTCGAGGACATAGGTTAGAGAAGGACTTATTGAGAAGTTAATAAGTCTGCTGATCATGGGAGCGTAGGCATGTGCGTGACCCATGTGATGTGAAATATGTTCGCCTCCATTGTTTCTGATTGTTACTATCTGAGAACGATTCCTAAGAGATTCAGAATGCGTGATCCTTATGTACGTGATGTACCGGGATGGGATAGCAGAGTATGTGTGCACTGCAGCTTAGTCTTGGGGTGCTAGTATTGTATATTTATGATGAGAATAATATACGGTTAAATGAAAAGAATTGCCATGTTTAATTATCAGCATAATTATAGTAACGCCTTGAGAAGATAAAAAGGGGATAACCTCTAGTAAATTGTATTGCTAATAACTGAGAATCCAAGAATTAAAGTAAAACTCTCTATTTAATTGATGATGTTGGAATTAAAGTGCGAATCGAGTAGGAAGGTTAGAATTTATTTTGGTCTAGATAGATATGAGAATCGCTTGAATGGGTACGGTAAGTTAGTAGTGCACAAATAGTCGGGAGGTGAGTATTTCATGTGAGAGCACGTCCTAACATGTATTTTGCATTCATTGTTTTAATGTCAATAAAGCACTTGCTATTTTTAAACTATTTTCCACATTCGGGCTCTGACCCGTTTGCTTTCAAATCTATTTGTTTAAAAACCTTTTTAGGTGCCCAGCTACAAGGACACCATGCATAGGACATCTATTCAGGTGACGAGCTGTAACTGTTGTGGAAGTTACAGGGCCTTGACAGTAGACGCCTCCTTTTCTAGTCTTGACTCCATGTTCCGTTTTATCATTTGTAGGGCATGTCGCCCATTTCTTTTAGAGACATTTTACATTTCAGTTATTCAGACGTTGGTTTGTAATTAATTTAGGATGCAGACTTGTTTTATTTATTTCAGTGTTGGGACTGTTGTGAGGAGTATTTCGTCCAGATTCATTATTATTTGTTGGTTACTCTATTGGGACTTTATTGTGAATGGTTATGTTATTCATCTATAATTCCTTTATTGCATGTTAATCAGATTTAACTTAAAATTTGACAACTCACTTTTTAAATACTAGGTGGTTAGTAATTATTAAAATGATTTCGACAGTGATGCTATTAACTGAACCAACTTGACATTTTGTATTAATTTAATAAAGGAGTATCTACCCAGTATTTAATTAGTCTGGGTGTCACATAGGTGTTTAAAAATTCCAATTGGTCAATTCTTCAAAATTAAAATTGAACATTTAGAACTTCCCCGTCGGGGGAGGGGGTGAACACATGTGATTACGCATGGAGCTAATCACATTACAATTTTAAAATATTAATTGGAATTTTGGGTTAAAATTGTTTATTATCACCTTAGGCTAGAATAATGACCAATAATATTTTCAGTCCCTGAAAACTTTTTCTAGTTAAACCTTCAAGACTAAAACAACGAGAAAAAATGAATTCGTTTTTAAAGTCTTAGAACCCAGAATTTGAAAATTTAATTTCCATTTAACACATGATAATAAATTTGATTAAATTTTAAAGTGACATCCCTTAACAACTTATTTTTAAAACATTAATCCCTTCGGATATCCTAGTTCCCTTAAGAGGTGAGATTTATTGTTAGGATCTTAAATCATCTGATGTTTAACCAGACGTGATTCATCTTTCATTATGCTATTCACACAGTTCATGACTCTTTTGTCCAATATAATGAACAACCAACGACTTTTGGTCCCACTCCAAATGACAGTGACTCTATTAGATACGATATCAAAAGTTATGTTTAAGTGTATACCACCGATTCATTCCTTAAAATAGAACACGCTCGTGGTGGACTTCCCCATTAGTAGGATCGAACTCACTCACATTCTAATTCTCATAATTATCACTTAAGAGTTTTACTGAATCCTTGATGCCCTCATTAATTCCATCTGTTGGGGGATCAGACTAGCTAACGCGAGAAATTAATCACATTTGATTCATAAAACAAATAACGGAGACCGTGGGGTTTATGTTGAACACTATCTCCCACTTAGTATTTAAAACTTTGGTTTTGTAAAACACATATTTAATTAAAAAAGACATAATTAAAATCCTTGATAATTCGTAAATTTACTTTCATGCATTAAAAATCTTGATCTCATTATCAATTTCTGAAAATAAAAAATGATAATTTAAATATTCCAAAATTAAAATAACTGAGATACCAATATAAAATCATACCTTCAAATTTAATTACCCCGAATTAATTAAATTTCGAAAAGAATAAAACACAACAAAACTTTCAGGAGATTTTTTTTTATCTAGGCTTGTCTCAAAATAATAATCCATTTTGTCCATGAAATCGAATGTTCCTAATTTTTCATTTAATTACCACACAAATTATGCAACATAATGTAAATTAAGAGACATGCAAGGAATTTAAATAATTAAATGTAACAAAATAAATAATGATAGAACTAAAATGTCCATTCTACCATGGCCTAAACTTATACATGAAGTAAAACTCTTCAAGAAAATAATCTTTATTGAAAAAGACTTCCTTATGGACAAGAGTTCAACTTGAAGTATACTTCATTAAATCCAAGAGTCCTTATTGTAGAATGCTTAATAATGGGAAAGAGTCCAACTTGAAGTAGAATTCTTCAAAACCAAAGTTCTTGATGGTCTTGATCATTGAAATATCATCCTCAAGTGACAAGAGCAATTTTGGAGAAGAACCATCATGAAACCACCACCACAAACCACCCGAAAGGACAAAAAACTATGTTTTATACAAAACTGTTGATCAATGGATGGTTGTCAAACGATGGACGGTTGTCGATTAATTGACGAGTGTTGATCGATCGATGGGTATCGATTCATCGACACTACTAGATCTAGTACTCTTCTGTGACACCCCGACTAATTAAATACCGGGTAGCTACTCATTTATTAAATTAATACAAAATGCCAAGTTGGTTCAGTTAATAGCATCACTGTCGAAAACATTTTAAAGATTACTAACCACGTAGTATTTAAAAAGTAAGATGTCAAATTTTAATTTAAGTCTGATTAACATACAGTGCAAGAATAATGAAAGAATAACATCACCATTAACCACAATGAAGAAATAGAATAACCAAAATAATACTAAGTCCGGAGGAAAACTCCTCACAACAATCCCACAACTGAAATGAATAAAACAAAGTATCCTGAATTAATTACATGCCAAATAGTCTGAAAAATCTGAAATAGGAAATGTCTCTACTAGAAATGGGCGACCTGCCCTACAACTGATAAAAACTGAATATAGAATCAAGACAATGGAAGCGTCTACTAGCAAGTCCCTATAACTTCCACAAACAGCTACAGCTCGTCACCTGAATGGGAATCCTAAGCATGGTGTCCTTGTGGCTGGACACCTAAAAATGGTTTTTCCAAAAAGATAGATTTGAAAGCAAACGGGTCAGAGCCCGAATGTGGAGAGTATTTAAAAAAAATAGCAAGTTCTTTAATAACATTAAAAAATTAAATGCAAAATACATGTTAGGACGTGCACTCACATTAAATTCTCACCTCTCGACTAAATGTGCAATCCTAACGTATGTACCCATCTAGATGATATTCATACCTAGCTAAGTGGCATTCAAACCTAGATAGATCGTCATAGGTTCTACCCTTTAATACTCGATTCTCAATATCATTCTAACGTTATCAATTAAATAGAGGGCTTAACTTAAATTTGGGTTCTCATTTAAGCAATACAATTCATTTCAAGTTTACCTTTATATTTTCTCAAAGCGTTTCCATATTTATACACACATTCTCATTAATTAAGTGTATATTATTCACGTCATAAATATACAATACAAGCACCCCAAGACTAAGCTGCGGTGCACACATACTCTGCTATCCATCCCGGTACATCACGTAAATAAGGATCACGCATTCTGAATCTCTCAGGAATCGTTCTCAGATAACAACAATCACAAGCAATGGAGGCGAACACAGTCACATCACATGGGTCACGCACATACCTACACTCCCACGATCAGCAGACTTATTGACAACCCAATAAGTCCTTCTTTGACCTATGTTCTCGAGGAACCAATCTAAGTCCCCCCCCCCCCCCCCCCCCCCCCCCCGTAGACACACAAGTATAGATGGCCCTAAGCGAACGCAAACCTCCAGTGATAGCAAGTATGGTAGGTATGTCATACACATAAAATCATATACATATACTAAGTATACACACATATTAGTAATCACCATAGTTTATTAGTGGTACACTTCTCATACCACCCATAATGTTACACAATTTATATATTCCTGGTTAATTCAATTATTTAGGCCGTCAATAATCCTCGCATCGTAATAGACACTCACGTCCTAATCCATAATTTCCCAATGGCTCAAATCACCCTTCTATGTTTTACTCCTCATTATATCCCAAATATCCCAAATATATCAATTTATCATCAAGGGAATGTTATATCTACATATAGACAAGGTTACGGGACACTCGGGATCAAAACAGGCTAAAAAGCCTAAACTTTCATCTCGTTAGAAGTCTCGTTCGAACGAAGTGGGCTTTCTAACGAGATCTCGTTCGAACGAAAGGCATCGAACGAACTTCACCCTCGTTAGAAGTCAATGGTCAACTCGTTAGAAGCTCGTTCGAACGACCTGGGCAGGTCTTCTAACGAGTGACCAGTTTCGAGCCCAGTTTTTTTCCTAATCCGATTTTCCAACTTTTCTTCACCTCTACTCACATTTAAACATCAATCCAACAAAGTTTCAAGGTGTCTAATCCTCCCTAAACATATTTCAACCGTATTACAACTATTATATGGGTTCAAATCATTCTAAACTACATCAAATTATCAAATCTCCACCATCTTTCTTTTTTTTCAATTCTCAAGAACATGAACCCTAGAAAAATCAAGTCATTCATAGACCTAACTAAATCCATTTTTATGATGCAAAATATATATTTTCATCTGAATAATCATCCTAACATTGTTCTACATGCAATTTCCTCGATAAATTATAAATCTCTACATTCAATTCAATGGGTTTTATAATTCCCCAAGAACAATACAGTTTTATAGATTTCCTACGCATGGAAGAAGCATTCTTTTCAATCTAAATGAAATTAAACCACTTGCCTTATGTATTTCTCTGATTTTGATGTCGAATTGATGAAGTGTTCTCTCTCTCTCTGCAGAATTCTCCTCTCTCTCTCTATAAGTCTTCTTCTCCAATGGTGGCTAGGGTTTTGCCTTAGGAAACCTTTGGAACTAATTCTAATAACCTCCGTAGCCAATTAGGTCATAAGGTGTAGTTAGTGGGTTTAGTGGGTAATTACCAAATCAGATTTTTAATTCCCAATTTTCGTTGGTTTTAATTCCGAAAAATTCAAAATCACCAAACTACCCTTTAACATTACCGGTATGGCCTAAAAATGCCCCGGGACCCAAACTAAACCCCCGGCTAGTGTTTCTGACTATTTCGACCCTTCCGGACGCGTTGGCGTGCTCAAAATGACCATACGGTTAATGGAATTTAAATTCACTTTTATAATTAAAATAATTATATTCCTGACGCGACTGTCACACGCGTCTCAACAAAATTTCCAAATTGCCGTATTTCAATCTCACGAAAAATTTCATAATTCAATATTCATATATAGTCATATATACACATTATAATCAAATACCAACTCACATCTCGTTAGTATTTTATCCGGATTAATTTCCAAATTAATTCACATTTAATTTAATTAATCCCAAAATAAATATCACAAAAATACGGGGTATTACATCTTCTTCCTCTTAGGTTTGCATGAAAAACCTCTATAGCCACTCTGAAACTGTATGACACTCCATGAAACTTTTCCAAACTTAAACCTGACCCTTATAAATTATTCTAAGTGTAAATAAACATTAAAATCCTCTTCCAACATCTCCAACTACATCGAAATTGAAATAAATACAAAACTCTATTTATTACACCCATATCGAATCTATAAGAAAATATAACTACGGATAAACAACTGT
This sequence comes from Sambucus nigra, assembly GCA_949130495.1. Taxonomy (NCBI): domain Eukaryota; kingdom Viridiplantae; phylum Streptophyta; class Magnoliopsida; order Dipsacales; family Adoxaceae; genus Sambucus; species Sambucus nigra. The sequence continues at coordinate 110,373,081 of OX422215.1, read as the reverse complement.
AGGATCCAATCACAAAAAATAAACATGCATAACCATGATAGAAGGGTTATAAATTTAGAATCTTTGTAATAACGTGTTAGTACAACACCATACACAAAAATGTATAATCATACAACATGTCAAAACTAGGGTTTATTATTGGACAACATCGACATTTTCAATAAAAGATAAATCTAACCTGGGGATATGATACCAATTGTTAGCAAATAAACTTGGGGTTGATGTTTAAGTGCGAAAAAAATTCATCCCTATGGATTTTTTATTATTTTTAAATTGGAATAAAATCAAGAACTCGGTTTAAAGAATAAATTTAGGATTTTAAGAACACATACCATAGCGGATCTTGTTGTGATTCGTATGAGAAGACAAAGGCACAAGATGATGAAATCATTCATAGCCTCCAAGGTTTTCAAAAAACTTTGATAAAATCTTATGTACTCTAGTGTGAGTGTAAATAATCATAATGAAAGAATTTAAATAATTATCCGGACATATTTAGGCCACTATGTTTGGGTTGCTTGGCTTATAATCCACATCTAGGATCTTCTAGTGTATGGTCCTCCCAAAGTCAAGTGAGTGGGAGACACCTTTTTAGATGAAAATCCTAACTAAAACTTAAGATATAGCGATCTACCTATATCCATCTTCACCAAAAACATGCATAGGGTTTTCTCTGATCCCTCTCCAACCCTAATGATCAATAATAATAATAATAATAATAATAATAATAATAATAATAATAATAATAATAATAATAATAATAATAATAATAATAATAATAATAATAATAATAATAATAATAATAATAATAATAATAATTCAAACCCCTTTGCATAACTTTAGATACAAGTATAAAGAGGTAGGCTTGGGCTAAACTAGGCTTCTTGAGATTATGGGTATGACTACTTGGGTATATGGATTACACTAGGGACCCAAGTCAAATAATTAATTTAGATCCAAATAAATACTAAAAAATTCCAATTCCAATTACTATAGACCTTTTTTATTAATTATGAATTGACTCCACTACATAATCACGATGGCACTCCAATGTAGTTATCTCAGAAATCACTCGAATTTAATGAGGTCTTATTTGCAAACATGGTTACAGAACATTATATGATTCTCCACATTAAGTTTCTAATACCCACTTGGTCAAACCAATTTACTGTTAATTGACTTTGACCAACATCTAATCAATTTTATTGATCCTTAGACTTAACTTATTTTCTACTCAATTAGAATTATAAAACAATCCACCGATTGGGTTTTACTAAAGGAAACAAAACATATAAGTCTATCAAGGGGGTATCATAATTCACGGTATCACATAGATGTGGATTCCTTCGAATTATGACATTGGGCCTACATACACAACTGTCACCCAATACACGGATATCATTTCACCTAATATAAATCAGATCGTACGCATAGAAATCAAAGTGGAAATTGTGCAAGTATTCCATTCCTCCTAATTCTCGAGATTACGAATCTATTCGCCCCTTGCAAATAGTGTGAGATATTTCGAGTCTAATCAAGTTAACCTTTAGACTTTAATCTTACAGGTAGTCATGTTCAATACATTTATGGATGTACCAATCATTATCCTCTGTCGAACTATCATACAAGTTCCCCAACCATTATATAAGTTCTTGAACTATCTTACAGGTTCCCTTAGTTTGAGGTAAACTACTAGGATTGCATTGTGACCATTCTGATAGGTGTTAAATCCCTATTTAGGTTGTGAACTATTCAGTAGTGCAAGGACTGAAATTACAATCTCCTAGTGATTAACCCGAACTCGCCTCACTGGAATTTCTACTGAGCTCTAATGACCGACATGTCTATAATATATTTAAACCAAATCTAAGATATTCTCGTAGCCACGATTCTTATTTCAAAGTGAATTGATATACCTTATCCAAAAGGTAATTGTCATACATGGTTTTAATAATAAAACCTTAACACTAATAGGCCCTATGTACTAGACTCTCTAATAGTGGAGGTTAAATAAAATAATGTCTAAATAACACTTTAGAAGAGGTTATAAATAACACTCAAAATTTTCCTTAAAACTCAACAAGAGGTTATTGTCTTTGAAAAGACATAAGTCCCTCAATTGACTATAAAGCCATTGTAGTAGGCAAAGGTGGCTAATATTAATGAGATCTTTATGTTTTATGCATATACTAGAGAAAGGTGGGATCACCAAAGATGATCGACGATGACATAATTCAAAATCTTGTATCTACACAAAAATCAAAGGGCAATGATGCTACATATCCACATACTATAAATTAATGTCGGCTAAGGATATATTGGACAAAACGAAAAAATGTCATGATGGAATAATTTGAGTCTTTAAATAAATGTTGTGTATTCGGACCTATAGTACAGACCCAAGACATGTTAATATTGAAAGATACAAATGGGGGTGTTGATAAGAAAGGGAAGTGAGAAAATCACTAAAGAATACACAATATGTGGGATAAGGTTTCCTTTAAGAACCAAATACTGATTATATACAAATATATCATCTAACAACAACTGTAAAAAAAAATTCATATATCTGACCAACTTAGTTGTTTTTTAAATATATTATATATGAGACTCGTGAATAATATAACAACTTATTTATATGGGAATTAAACAAAAAATACATATAAAAATTCTAAAAGTAATTTTTTTGCCTAAATAAAAGATAAAGACTACCTTCACAAATAGAGTAAGACATTCATTGTACAACAGATAATCCAAAAGGATATAGGTTCAATCGTCTTCGTAAATATTCGTCTACGAAAGGATAAGAAAACAATCATATATTCCAATGTGTTATTATAAAATGAATGTGGCCATAAAGAGCTAAATTGAAATGCAAAATACACAAATAAAGGTTTAAAAAATAAATTACTTAAAGGTAATTATTTATTGTCACAGCAGGTCGAGAGTAATTTTGGCTATAGACCGATCCATATATTAAATGGATTGAAAATTCCTCGAATACTTTAGTACGAACTTTGGACATTATAATATTCATATCATCCTAAATAGTATGAAACACACACACACACACACACACACATATATATATATATATATATATATATATATATATATATATATATATATATATATATATATATATATATATATATATATATATATATATATTATGTCTAGAAGTAGCATATTAGCATTTTGTTATTGCATTATTTCTTCGTTATTAGTCTATTGTAAAACATAACACAATATGAGACACTCTTTGCAACAACAATTAACATTGACTTGCCAAGCAAGGGACTAATATCAATCATCTTATGTGATATTTTTATATATGACCATCTCTCTACTTTATTATATAAATGCAGGTTATATATGTGATCATCATAAGGAACAATTAAATCACTTATGAGTTGATCTCATCAACACATGTTACTATGAAGGCATGTATGTGCGTATAACACAAATTGAGAAAGTTTATATTAAGAGAGACAAGATTAGAACATTTTGATCTTTTTCACCTAGATGAATTCTAGAAGAGCCATGGAATTAATTAAAGTCAAATAAATCAATTAGATATGATAAAGTGAATTGTTCACCCTTTTTTTAATTAAAGTTAAGCTTTAGAAGAAAATGAGATTAAAATAACAACCGATAAATTTTAGGGTTTTTTATATATAGGTCCCATAAGAACACAGTTTTCCTAACTAAGTCCTATTGACTTTTCAACCATTAAATAGGTCCCGTTCTTAATTATTTAGGACTTTTTTTCACAATTTTATGCTTTTAAAACCAACCATCCATAACATTCTCGGGGAAGTTACATAAGTGGTTGAACCTTTTTTTTCATCCTATTTTTAATCTTCAAATGATCATACCTTTTGATTGAAAAATCCATTTCTTGCAAAATTACTATTTTTGAAATCTTCTCGTTGAGATCTATCAAAGATTGATGAAGCCTATAAAATTCCAAAGAAAAATACTACACGGATAGTAAACTTTAGTGTATGCACTTGAAAAGAAATAGTTTTATATATGTGACATTTTTACAAACAGTAACATTTACTGTGTTAATATTATACAGACAGTAAAATTTACTGTATTCATAAGAAAATAAATTCTTTATATTTATCAAACTAGATCCGTGGAGTACATAATATTTCAATGAAAAAAAATACACAAACAGTACTATTTACTATCTACACCGTTAAAAATAGAATTAATTAATGGTTGAATAGTCAATAGGACTTAATTAAACAAAATCTCGAAATAGAAATTACATATAACAATATATATTAAATGGGTTATCACATTTTTGGTTAGTATTAAACAATAATACAAACATATTAATTAAATAAATGGGTCAATTACTGTATAAACCCCCCGCCAAAATTCTGATGTGAACACTAGTCCTCTTATGTGGTCGAAATTCTAATCAGCAGATAGTAGCTCAGCGATCATGCCGACAAACATAAAGAATGTCGACCATCAAGACTAATAAAACATCACCATACGAAGAGTATTACCACACGTGATTCATACAACTAAACATCATATTCATTATGTACGAGCGTAAATTCTTAAATGTATAAAGACATTCCATCCCTTGATATTCCAACCCTTGATATTTGGGTCATTATAAATACGTTGTATCCCTTTCATCAAAGGCAAGATAGAAAATTAACTAGAATATTCTTATTTACAAGAATACCTAGCTTTTTGTAATATCTGAAATCAATACCATAATAGTGGACGTAGGCTTTCTTATATAGCCATACCACTTTAAAATCTTGTGTCACTCTTTTAATTATTTCATTGAAATTTTATATTTTATCTGTAATTCTAAAATTGGATCAAGTCCATTTTTTGACATCAACATATTGACGTCATCTGTGGGAACATGTTTCTCATACTCGTTCTTAATTTTTTACATCCTTAACTAAGGAAGAATGAATGATCTAGACCATGAATGAAGGTAACCTAACAGTTATATCTTCTCCGCCTAGAGCAGTCGATCAGATCAAGATCAATCATCCGAGAATTTGTACACACTTATTAGACTTCTCAAGAAGAGAGTTTGGTGCATACACATAGTTGGGGCAACCGTGCTATTTTGAATTTCAAAATAATAGGGATTTATGGTGCATACACATTTCCATTGCATACACATTTATCTAAATAAGAGGGACAAATGTGTATGCAACATAATAAGAGGGACAAATCTAAATATTGTGAATTTTACAAGGATCATGGCCATAAAACAGATAACTGTATCGCTTTGAAAATAAGGTAGAATCCCCCATTCATCGAGAAAAATTGAATAAGTTTGTCGATCGACGAGAAGGCAAATAAGCAAAAGGAAGGTCAAATTCTCCATGCAATCCTAGAGATGATAGGAAGAGAAACCATAAAGATGATTATAAGGATGATCCCGATCTGTTGAAGAAACACAAGCATCAAGAACATGACGTAGCTATGATCAGTTTTGGCTTATTTGATTGTTATGGAATTATAGGTGGCGATGCATGAGGAGGCGATCACACTGCTAAAATAAAAGCTTACTTGAATGAGGCCAAGGTTTTCTCTTATATCTAGAGAATTAATCTGAATGAAGAAAGTCATCCTAGGAAGGTTAACAAAGATAAACTAGTGATTGATTTTTTAAAGAATGATCTTTATAGATTACTTTATCCCCATTACGATCTATTGGTTGACAAATTTGGGATCCAGGATACGGTCATCACTAGAATTTTGATTGATATGGGTTCTTGGAGGATATTATGTTTTACCCTTGCTTTCAGAGTTTGGATTTGAATCTTAACAACCTGGAACCCTACCACGGGCCATTAATATGATTTTCTAGTGAAAACGTTTACCCTCTTGGGATAGTAAAGCTAGAAGAGTTGGTCAGCACTTGGCTGAAAAGTCGTATTGAGAAAATATGCTTCTTCATGATGGATAAAAATGTTTAATCCTATAACATGATCCTCGAAAGAGTAGGATTGAAGAAGTTTAAAGTTGTACCGTTAAAAAATCATCAATGCTTGAAGTTTTCAACTCATTTTGGTGTAGGTGCTGTGAAAGGCGACCAAAAGGTGTCCAGAGAGTGTTACTACTCCTCGTCCGAGTAAGAGGATTTTATCAAATTGAATAATAAAACTACCACCTGTCAGGTGGACACCACTAAGCCTAATAGTGAATCTGAGGTTGAAACTTTAGATCCATGAGATGAAACATAGTTAGTCAAAGGAAATATTATGCAAGCTACTGAAAGTATTATTCTAGACGACAACAAACTAGAAAGAACGATGCATATCTGTTCAACACTGGATCCAATATTTAAATAGATATTGATTATGCTTTTGAGGCAACTGAGAAATGTATTTGCTTGGAGACATGGGGATATGCCTGGGATTGATCCCAATTCTTTTTGTCATGAGATCAATATCAACAAGGATGCCAAGACGATTAAGTAGAGACGAAGGGTTTTCAGTCCAGAGAAGAATTAAGCTATCCATGAAAAGTTGAGAAGTTTTAAAAAGACCAATTTATTAAAGATGTGAAGTATCCAACCTGGTTGGCCAACATTGTTATGGTCAAGAAGAAGAATGATACTTGGAGGATGTGTGTGGATTTCACTAATTTAAATAAAGCCTGCCCAAAAGACCAGTTTCCCTTGCCTACAATTAATCAATTGGTGGATGCTATGTCGGTACATGAACTTTCAAGTTTCATGGATGCTTATTCTGGTTATAACCAGATTAAGATGAAACCAAGATAGGGGAAGTACAACTTTTATCACCAACTGAGGAACTTATTTCTACAAGGTAATGCCCTTTAGGCTAAAAAATGATGGAGCGACATATCAAAGGTTGGTGAACAAGATCTTTGAAGAACAGATAGGAAAGAATATGGAGGTTTATGTGGTCGATATGTTAAAAAAAAGCAAGAAATTTTCAAATCATAGAAGTGATCTTAGCCAGATGTTTGAGCAACTAGAAAATCATCATATGAAGTTGAATCGAACCAGGTGTGTGTTTGGGGTCCAGGAAGGAGTGTTCCTCAGCTTCATAGTCAATAAAAGGGGCATTGAAGCTAATCCAACAAAGTTCAAATCTTTGATCATAATGCAATTTCCAGCCTATAAGAAATATGTACAACGGCTCATTGGAAGATTAGCATCTTTCAAAATATTTGGGTCTAAAGAAACAGATAGGTGTTTGCCATTTTTCAAGGGGTTATGAAAATTTTTTGAGTGGAATGTAGAATGCGAAGAGTATTTTAAAGATTTAAATACGTACCTAGGATAACCTCCTTTGTTATCCCAACTAGTCTTGGGAGAGAAACTATTTTTATACCTAGTTGTTTCTGAATGTACGGTTAGCTTGGCTTTGGTTAGATTGGACAATGGGATCTAAATACCAGTTTATTACACCAGTAAAGCATTCAGGGGAGATAAGATTCAGTATCCACTCTTGGAAAAGTTGGCTTTAGCACTTATTCAAGCTTCTAGGCATATGAAACCTTAATTCTAAGCACATACTATAGTTGTCTATACTGATTTGCCTCTTCGACAAGCACTCCACAAGCTTGAGAAGTCAGGAAGATTGATGTACTAGGTAGTAGAGATGGGAGAGTACGACATTGTCTATGAACCACTATCTTCATTAAAAGTCCAAGATTTTCCGAATTTCATTGATGAATTCACCTATCCAAAAGCTCCCGACTAACAAAACTTGCCCATCGAGCGAACTTCTAAAGAAGAGAGATCAGCTCAAAAGGAAGCTGAAATTATTGTTTATCAACCTGAGTCATCCAGAATTTAGGAGTTGGTCCAGAAATATGCAGAGGAGAGAGAAAATATTCCATCATGGAGTTCTGTCTGATGAAAGCTTCAATAATGATATCCTGTTGTGGAATTTATACATCAATGGTTCTTCATGTGCAATTAGAAGTGGAGCAGGTATAATACTCAACACTCCTAATAATATTGATGTTTATGAACTTGTCTTTCAATTCAAAGCATCAAACAACGAGTCAGAATACGAAGCTTTAATAGTTAGACTAGATTTGGACCTTTCATTAGGTGCCGAGCAAGTAATGTCACACAACGATTCATAATTAGTGGTCAACCAAATTCTTCATTTATATGGAGTTAAGGGGGAGTTGATGACCAGATACTTTACAAAAACCATGGAAGTCATTTTCAAGTTTCTAAATGTGCAAACGAATAAGATCCCCAAAATAGCCAACGCCAGAGCAAATGCACTTGCTCGGTTGGCTTCAACAACCAGAAATGAACTCAGGCACACCATACCAATAGAGATCCTTGCTAATTGAAGCATTGGTGAGTACTTAATGATTAATTTCATTCCCAAATATTTACTAGCTTCTTGGATAGATATAATTAAAGCCTATATTGAGGATGACATCCTGCCGCCTGATCCCAAAGAGGCTAAGAAGCTACGATATATATGTTATACAAAGGATTCTTATACAGAAGGGGATTGGTGATCTACTTCCTACATTGTGTTCATTAAATGGAGTTTGAAGATTTGATCAAAGAAGTTCACGAAGGTTCCTGCGAAGCTCATTGATTAGGCATAAATTCTTCACATTTATCCCCTTAATTTCGGTATTTTTATGATCCCGTACATTGTAAATAGCTTGAATCTATCTTATATTTATGATACAAACCCTTTTAGGCAAGTAATTTGTATTTTTTGTATATCTTATATAATTTACAGGTATTTCATGCAAATTAGTGCGAAAGAGAATGCAAAACAGTGAAAGAAACCAAGAAATTGGGAGTTCAAGGGCATTTTCAAAATTCTACAGCCATATTCCGGAGGTGGGGAAGACTATAAAGTTTAAGAGATCTAAATTACAAGAACATTGGAAAAAATCTCACCCCAATCCGAGCTACGGTGAAGAAGTTATGTCCATTTGAAGTTGGAGACAGAAAGCCAAAGTTGAAATTAATTCTGGAAGCTGAAGAGTTTAAACTCTTGAAATTGCTTGTATAATTCCTTTTTATTAGTTGTAAAACGTGGAGAGGAATGGGAAAAGTCATATTTGGGTATATAAAAAGCCAAGGCATAGAGTAATAAAAGAGAGGAAGAGAAAGAGTTCTTTTTGGCATATAATTTCATATTTTTCTTTCCTTAGGATTTAGAAAACCTAGTTTGTAAGTTGAACAAGAGTTATTCAAGATTCAAGTTTCATGTTCAGATCTCCTTCTTCCATTCAAGTATTGCTAACTTCTACTTTCAATTTCTTTCATATTGTAAGTTTAAATTACTCTTGTAGTTTAATTGTGTTTCTCAATTCAAGTTCCTTTTCAATGCATAATAGATCTATGACTTCCTGCACATCTAGAATTTTGTTTTCATTTAATAAAATCATGCCTAGCTAAGTTTTTAAGGGATGGGATGCATGAACCCATCATGATGTAAATTACTTATGTAGAAAATATAATTTAAATTAAAAATTTGAAAGAGTTGTGCGAGACAATTTTACAACCATTGTAGATCTTTTAATCTCTCTTGCCCTAGGTACTTGGGATGTTTAAGAATACGATGTGCGTACAATTATTTAGCACCGCTTTATATTTACCTTTGATTTCGTATGGTGCGGACTTGAACCTCATATACGTAATGCTTAGGATCTATAAAGACTTGATTCATTCAAATTTATAATTTACAATTCTAGTATTCTACACGGTAAATTACTAGGGTTAGGTGATTGTATTCCAACCTACTTTCTCATTCATCTTAATTAGTTTGCTCATGAATGCATAGTTAACTTTTTATTTTTTCCCTTTTCAACCATCATGATCTTTTTCACTTTTATTTTAGAAGTAATAAATCAATTAAATTCTATCAAACATTCCCTATGCACACTCACCACTATACTCCTTAAGAGTGTAGTTACAAGTTTAGGTTTTTTGTATTGAGGCTGGAAGCCGATAACAATGACTAGCGTATTACATGAACGCACGGTTTACACCTCGATCAAAATGGCGCCGTTGCTAGGGACTGTTTGTTATTGATTATAATTGACTTACTATTTCGAAAAAAAATACACAATATATATATATATATATATATATATATTTATATATATATATATATATATGTGTGTGTGTGTGTGTGTGTGTGTGTGTGTGTGTGTGTGTGTGTGTGTGTGTTTGTGTCACATTTTTGAATTGCTCACTTTGAAATGTCTTATTTTAACTCTTTTAGTGGCTTTAATTGTTATGCTAATAGTGAGCAAGAGAATGAACTCACTATTTATAAACATTGGATCAATATCACTAAAGATGAGTGTAAGGACACAAATTTCCAATTGAGTCCATGTATTGTGTTGGCTCAATTCCGGACAAAAACATTTATTCATAGGATAGTATGTAATTGTAATACTCTCAAGCCTATGAAGTGTTTGTTCAAGACGTAGCGGCAAAGAGTATAAAGCTTCATCAACTATGTCGGTTTGCGTGCCTCGTTTCTACGTCATCAACTATGGTTCCATGCTCCCAAGGTATGAATGCGATATTATATATATAGGATCTTGGAAGTTGTTTATTGGGTGTTAGGTCAAATAAAAACTGTGTTTCATTTTCAGAAAAAATTTAAATTAGAACTTTAAAATAAAGTATATAAAGTTTCTGGGCCAAAATATAATTTTCCAAAATTCTTGAAGTTCGTTCGATAGGTCGTTCGAACGAGTTTTGTCAGTCGAACCATATGTCGTTCGAACGAGTTTGCCAACGAGTTCCCACTAAGGTATACTGGTCCGTCGTTCGAAATATCGTTCGAACGAGATTGTTCGTTCTAACGAGATTTCCAACGAGGTTTTAACGAGTCCATACTGGAGCGTCGTTAGAAGACACGTTCGAACGAGATTTCGTTCGAACGAAATGTCGTTCGAACGAGATGCCAGGCGGGAACAGTTTTTGGCAGTTTTTGGCAGTTTTTTCACCCACTTTCCCACTAAGTTTTTAACCAACTTTTTCAGACTTTATCAATAGCGGGAACAACATTTTCCAATCTAACTTTTCCATCCTATTTTCATCTCTTAGAGAGAGCTTGAGAGAAAATTGTTTTAAGGAAAATGTTCAAGTTTTGAGTGTTAATTTTCAAAGAAAAATTTACTTATCACTCTAGTTTTACACCCAAATTAGTGTTTATTCCAAGTTCTTATATACATATCAATTTCTTGGAGTTTGGCACCGGTTTTCTCTACACCGAATTGAAGAGAAGTTTGTTTTATTTTACCCATTTGGAGAAAGGCTTCATGTTCGGGTGACGGTGACCATATAAAGTCGTATCGGTGGATTCCGAGACCGCGGTGAAGTTCCAAGGTTATTTGCTAGGAAGAGGTATCTACAAGAAGAAGCGTCAAGGCTTGAGAGGGATCAAGTCATGTGTTGTAAGTCTATCTGTCTTGTACTTGTAAATCCGTATCTAGTGAATTTGTGGCTAGGGCCGTCCGAGATTATTTCCCGTCTTGGGTTTTTCCTCGTACATCGCGGCGTAGTGTGATTGATCTATTTTATCTTGCATAAATAATTTAGAACGCATACTTAGGATAATTCAAGATAAAATTTGGTTTAAATTATCACACTTAATTTAATTTGGACTTAAATTAAATATTGGGTAAATTTATTTAATTCAAGTCTTGTACTAAAATTGGTTTGGCCTAACATTGAAATATTGTTAATTATGACTTATGCAAATTCTAGGACTTGGATTGAATTAATCGGTTTAAGTGAAAATTAATTCTTTTGTGTGTTTTATTAATTCTCACTGTAAAAAATTAGATTGCTTCTAATTATTTAATCACAGATAAATATAAATGAGACAAAGAATTTTAAAGTGGTTCAGCCTTATAAGAATGGCCCACGTCCACTGTTTCTGTTATTGCCCAGTGTTTTGGAGTTCTCGATATGTAATTCTATCAAGAAAATTCGGTCCCCATGAATGAGGGTGATACAATGTATTTATAGCCCTTAGGTTGTACATGTGAAAGGGTAAACAATTAATGCCCTTTAAGAGTATACGTTTGTTTGATAAGCATTCAATGAATAGTTGAACTGTTGATTATCTGGCAATCAATGTTGTGGCCGAGATGCAGCTCGGACCGCCTTAGTTGCTCATCGTTCAGGAGTTTCTCGGAGCGTTGGAGTCCCTCGGAGTGTTGGAGTTCCTCGGAGTACACTTGTTGCTCAGAATATGTATGACTTGGTCGGGGAAATAAACTTCCTCGTTGCTATTGTGCCACGTAGATTGACCCGTGTCTTCTTATGATTCGTCTATATCAGCATACTAATTTTGGTATCAACAGAATCCCCCAATGTTTCATATTTCGAAATTTGAGGAGTATGGAACATTCTTTCTCGGTATATGGCAATATTAAATGACCTTCCTGGTTTTTAGGAGCATTTTCTCCGTATTCAAATTTCCTTCCAAATTCGCAGAATCCGCCATTTTGAATTTTTATAAACTCTTCGATCTTCGTGCACTTTTTGTCCTTTTAGCAGCCGGTAGCGTAATAGTTTCTTTTTTGTAATCATTTCTTTCACCGTTTCCCAAGGCAAAGTATTTAAGCTTCATAGGCAATCCCACCGTCTTCTACCTTTTCCAATTTCTTCTTTCGAGTTTTCCATAGTCTTTCTCTCTCTTGTGCGTTCATCCTTTTCTTCGTTCATTGTCAACAGATCTCTTTTTTTTCTGTAAGATCTTCTTCCTTCTTCTTCATTTCTTTTATTCACCATGCTTTATGTTATTGAATCTCTTGAGAAATTCCGTTCTGATTTTTCTATTCCATCTTGGGTAACTCTGGAGGATCTTTCTAATCCTTCAGATTAATTTCGTTTGGCTGAGGGACATTGGTTCCCCAGCCTCTTTATTGCTGAATGTGGATTTTCTTTTCCACCAAATCCCTTATGCTTATAATTTTGTCATTATTTCGATGTTGTACCTGCAAAAATAGCCCCCCCAACACATGAAGAATAGTTAATGGGGTGTATAGGTTAAATCAAACTCACGGAACCCGTATAGGAATTCCTAAGATTATGTATTATTATAGATGGGTTGTTCTAGATAATGTTTTTTATTTAAAAACTAGATTTTTGAATAGGGATTTAGTAGTCAACCTCCCTGATGCCAATAGGGATTATTTTGAACATGGGGTAGTTATCAAAAACTGGCAACATGCCCCTTTGATTGGAGATGAAGTATATCAAGGTCCTAGATGCCCTCCTTATGGCAATGGGATAGGTTATTTTCATTTTATTTTATTTCTGAAATTACGATTTCATTATGTTTGAATGAATGTGTGATTGACATTTCAATATGTATTTGTTTGTAGTTGACAGCAAAAGAAAGACTCCAAAAGAATCAGAAGTTAATATTAAGCATTTGAAACTTTTTTGGAGTTTGCATCCGAAAGTTGCAGACGAACATATTAGGTCTGCTTCATACTTGTTGCAGTACATGAGCTATACATCATCCTTCACTGCTCGTCCTGTGGTCAGCACTAGTGATCCAGTGTCAGTTCCTGAGGACTCTTCTCCAGAATCTCATATTCCTCTGAGTCAGAAAATGAGCAAAAGAAGAGTTCCTACTATTTTTGAAGAGGCTGCCTCTGCGGGAGAGGGTAAAAGAAGCAAGACTGGCATCCCAAAGGGGATAAAGAAAGTAGATGCTGCCCCTTCTGTTGCTCCTCAGAAGGCTACCGAGAAGCCCCTAGTGGCTCCAAGCAAGAAAGATTTTCCTAAGGAAGTGATCAGAATCTCCCCAACCAAGAGTTCTTCCTTGGTTGAATCTGCTGCAGTACCACTGAAGAAATCCTCCTCGGTCAATTTGGATGAAACCATCCACCATCTCCAAGTTAGTGGAGCTGGTGTTCCAACTATTATTCCTTCGAGCTCTGCTATGAGCTCAGTGAAGACTTGGACCATTCCTGAAGTCCAAGGAATTGAGGAGAATATGTCTAGGGATATGCTTACATTCCTGGCTACTCGTCACATTGCTTCAGTAAGTTTCTCTTATTCTGAATTTTCTTTCTTTCCATCAATACATGTATCTCTGTGCTGGCTTATCGTTATCTCTTTTTTTTCAGCTGGTGAGTTACTTTAACACCATTGTGAAGAAGGATGAAGCGATAAAGGCTTCTAGCTCCTCGTCCGGAGTGGAGGATGCTTTATTGGGGTTGACCAAATCTTTGAAGGAATATCGTCAAAAGTATGATGAGGATAGGGCTGATTGGGAGAAAAAGTTGGTTGCAGTTGAGGCAGAGAAGGTGCAGCTCGTTGAAGTTTCCAAGGGTTTGGAAAATAAAGTGAAAGATTTGGAGAGAGAGAACAAGAAGTATGCCGAGAATCTCACGAACTTTGGGGAGCTTGAAAATAAGTTTAAATCGGTTGAGGAAGAGCTAACCCTTCTGCGAGAAGTAAATTGCCAGAAGGAGGAGGTGGAAGTTAAATTGAAAGCCACCGAGGATCTTCTATCTGAGAAGCTCTCCTCGGAGAAAATAAAAAGAAAGATGGCAGTAAAGAAGTCCTTCAACACTAGCTGGGACAAATGATGGAACAAGGGGGTAGCAGCTATGATGTCCCAAGTGCAATATGGGAGTCTTAAATACTTCCGAGATGGTTGGGTTGCTGCATTGCAAGAATTGAAGGTTGATGAGGACTCTGAGCTGTTTCAACAGCATCTTCCTGGTCCCCCTCCTTAAATTGAAGATGAGGAAGAAGACGAAGCTTCCTCCGATGAGTCTTCAATGGCAGTGGGTGATGAAGTCCTTACCTCACAACCTATTCAGACAGTCACCGAGGAGCTTTCGTCTTATCCTGCTCCACCTGAACAAGTTCCAGCTCCTGCAATCCAAATTATTGTTCCCACCGAGCAACCAAGCTCCTTGTCCCAGCCTCCCGAGAAAGTCTTGGGAGACAAGAAAAAGGTGTGAAGTTGTTTGGTATTTGTTTTATTTTCTTTTGTCACTTGTACTCTATACTCTGAACACTGTACTCCTTTCTATGATGTAATAAAAATCACATTTTTTGTTCCTCTATGTTGTTGATGTTCTGTCTGCTTTTTTTTTATTAACTCTTGCCTTCTCTTCTTTACTAGTTTATGGCTAGAATGGAATTGCTGTCTGCCCATGACATAACTCTGCTTCGATAATGTAATGAATATTTTAAGGCTGGCCACACTGACTTGGAAAAATCCCAGATTGTAGAGATTCTTGGTCAAGATGCTTCAGACCAAGCAGTGGAGGCATATCAGTACTTGAAATGTCTTCTTGATCGTGTTGTAGCCAATAATGTGGCTTATTACGAAATGATTGAAGACTTGCAAGGTACTCTCGATGAACTTCAGCAGTAGTATAAAGAGTCTTCAGCTCTTTTGCACAAAGGGTATGAGAAGAAAATCAAACAACTTAGTGCTGAAAAAGGCTATGACAAGATGCTTGCTGGCTATGAAGTGAGAGAGAGAACATTGAAAACAGATGTCGAAGAGCACAGGCAAATCGCTGAGCTATTGGAACAAGAAAACAACAATCTGCAAAAAGAACTAGCTCAGCTGAGGTCTACTGCTTCTTCTTCCACTGCCTTGGTACTTGTCACTGATGAAGGATTCTCATTTTTAGAAGTTGAAAATGCCAAGTTGCGAGAAGAGTTAGAGGCTTTGAGAAGAGCTGGCCCTTCTACTGCTGTTCGGGGACGAGGAAGAGGTTCTCGTGGACGAGAAAGAGTTGCTCAGAGTGTTGTCGAGGAACAAAGTACTCAACTTGCTCGGGGACGACCAAGGGTTCTTCATCCTACTATTGAAGAAGCTCGTACTCAAGCAGCGTTGGAAAACTAAGCATTCCAATTGATGGCAAAAAATCAAGCCTTGTCTGAACTGTCCAAGAAAGTCCAAACTCTGGAGGATCTACTTGCTGCGACGAAGTCTGCTTTGGATCATAAGGATATTTTTGCCAGAAACCTTCATGAGCAGTTAGAGAGACTAACTTTCCAATTCCATAAACAACCTCATGAATTCTGGATGGCAGGCTACAATGAGGCCCTCTGTCACTTGGATGATCGTATTGAAAATGCTAATAATGAAGGCTACAAACAGGGATGGTTGAACGCCCTGGGTGTACTGAAACTAGAGCAAGGTCATTATTTATGGGATTACCATGCTCCTGGGCTACTCGATCTACCAATTCCGCCCTTCAAGCTTGATATGAGTTGGATCCCTGCTCGGGCCATTCCTCGTTGTTTGATCTCCAAGTATCTTGGTGACTATGCCCTTCATTCACAGGCAGAATTATCTCGTCCTGAGCATTTACTGGATACACCTTCAATAATGAACGTCAGAATGCTTCGAGATCCTAACTTCATTAATTCTCCCCTTTGCCTGGAAGATCCTCCTGCCGGCGAGGAGCCTATTTCAAAAGCAGAAGGGAAAAGACCAGTAGAATAGGAAATTTTGATGTAATAATTAGTACACAAATTAATATCAATGTAATAAATTTGTGTAATTTATTTTGAACTCAATGAAAGAGTTTCATTTTTGTTTGAAAATTTGTATTGCTATTGTCTTGTACTTGTCAAACACTTTATATTTGTGCTTGCATAACAATATTGTGTGGTTCATCGACCAACTTAGTAATAAAAAGTTACAAGTATCAGTAATGTTGCTCAATCATTTAATAATAAAGTAGTGAGTATCAAAATGTTGAAAATTTTTCCAACCAACCAAGGTTGTTAAATTGTGCTTGTCGACCAACTACAGTTAGTGGGTTTTTATCCCCGACCAGCCATACTTGGTACCGTTTGGAATATTTTCTCCTCGTCGACCAACTACAGTTAGTGGGTTTTTATCCCCGACCAGCCATACTTGGTACAGTTTGGAATATTTTGTATTTTCTGGAATAATATTACCTCCCGACTAGCATAAGTTGACATTTGAGAGCATATCTTGTTTCCTAAGCAACCGAGATTGGCATTTTTATGAGTATTTTGCTTCCTAGCCAAACACGTTGGCATTTTTAGGAATGTTGTTCTCGCCCTTTTACCAACCGGAGTTGGTCTGAGTTCGAACTATCATGTCCACTTGCCCTTTTACCAAAATTGGTCTGAGCCAGTGTCAGCCTCCTAACCAAAGGAGTATGGTTTCCTAACCAACTGGAGCTGGTATTTTTAGAAATGTCGTGTTCTCGCCCTTTTACCAACCGAAATTGGTCTGAGTTCGAACTATCATGTCCACTTGCCCTTTTACCAAAATTGGTCTGAGCCAGTGTCATCCTCCTAACCAAAGGAGTATGGTTTCCTAACCAACCGGAGCTGGTATTTTTAGGAATGTCATGTTCTCGCCCTTTTACCAACCGGAGTTGGTCTGAGCTTGAACTATCATGTTGTTAGCAGCGTAGTGTTACACACTAGTATTCCCCGAAAAACTTTCAATAAAAGGAGAGAGGATGGCAAAATATCATCATTTTATTCATATTGCTGGAACTGCTTTACATTTTACATCACTGATAATACTTGCGTAGGTGTTCAGCATTCCATGCATTCTTAAATTCTTCTCATTCTAAAGTTGTTATTCGGTAAGTTCCTGGTCGAACAACTTCTGTAACTCGATAAGGTCCATGCTAGTTTGCTTCCAACTTATTGTGCTTCTGAATGACCCTCTTTAGCACGTAATCTCCCTCTTTTAAGTCGCATTTCTTCACCCTTTTATTGTAGAATAGAGTTGTTCGTTGTTGGTAAGCAGCATTCCTAATGGCTGTCTCTTCTCTAACCTCCTCAAGCATGTCCAAATCCAATCTTCTCATTAAGTCGCTGACTGGGGAATTGAAATTCAACACTCTGTGTGTTGGAAGACCCAATTCGGCAGGTATTACAGCCTCACTTCGAAACGCCAGCATATATGGCGATTCTCCAGTTGCTGCTCGGGGAGTAGTACGATAAGCCCAGAGTACTGATTGTAGCTCGTTGATCCAGTTTGCTTTCGCATCATCCAATATTTTCTTCAAACCGTTCATCAGTGTTCTGTTTGTTACTTCAGTCTGTCCATTGCTTTGAGGATGGGCTGGTGCTGAATGAACTTTCAACATGTTTGACTGATGACAATAGGCGGCAAACTCCTCGTTATCAAATTGGGTTCCATGGTCTGTGATGAAGGCATGAGGGAGACCATATCGACAGATGATGTTCTTCCAAATGAATTGGTACACCCTCTCGTATGTCATATCAATAAGTGGCTCATCTTCTACCCACTTAGTAAAATAATCCACTGCGACGACGAGGTACTTGAATCTTCCTCGGGTCGTTGGCAGTGGTCCAACCAAATCAATTCCCCACATGGAAAATGGCCAAGGGGAAGTTATGGGTGTCAATAATGCTTGTGGAGTTCGTCGGATGGAGGAAAAATGTTGGCATTTATCACATTTCTTAGCATAGGCTATACAATCAGCCCTCATTATTGGCCAGTAGTATCCCTGCATCATCACCCTTTGCAAAAGAGTCTGACCTGCTACATAGGCTCCACAGGACCCTTCATGGATCTCTTCAATCAATTCTTTCACCTCGTAGGGATGTACACATCTTTGCAAAGCTACCATAATTCCTCGTCTATACAAAACACCATTAGTTAGTACATACAGAGCAGCTTTAAACTTCAATTTCTTGGCAGCGAGCTTATCTTCCGGTAATTCTCCCTCCTCAATATATGCCCTGATGGGATCCATCCAAGATGGTCCTAAATCAAGGGTAATAATATTCATCGTCAGGTCTTCATCTATGCTCCGACTTTCTAATACTTCAATTGGTATCGTTCTTCGTAGCTCGGTACGAATAGCTGATGCTAGTCGAGCCAGTGCGTCTGCTCGTGCATTCTCCATTCTTGGTATTCTGATCAGCTGAATGGCATCAAATTCTGCCAACAACTCCATCACCTTTGCATGATACTTGACCATTAATTCTCCTTTAACTGCATATGTTCCCATCATCTGATTCACAACTAATTGAGAATCACTGAATACCATCAATTGTTGCGCTTCTATAATCTTTGCTAAATTAAGACCTGCTATCATGGCCTCATACTCAGCCTCATTATTGGAATCTTTGAATTGGAATCGCAGGGCGTATTCCATGTCAATCTCGTCTGGGGTGTTCAAAACAATCCCTTCTCCACAACCTGTTGTGCAAGATGACCCATCTACATATAATCTCCATGTAGGTAACTCGTCTTCAAATTTCTTATGTGACAGAGTTCCTCGGTGAAATATTTGTTATTTCCTTTTATCCTCCCCTGATATTTATCGCTCCTCGTCGATCATCTCTTCTCGCCCTTTTACCAACCAGAGTTGGTCTGAGCTTGTATTTGATGATCATTCAATATCCACAAGCCCTTTTACCAGTCGGAGTTGGTCTGAGCTTATGTCTGTTGATTCTTTAACATCCACTCGCCCTTTTACCAACCGGAGTTGGTCTGAGCTTGTGTTTGTTGATCCTGTAACATCCACAGGTTGATCAGCGAGCAACTTTTGTTCCTCGGGGGTATCAGGATAAGTAAACTCTGCTATAAAATCTGCCACAGCCTGCCCTTTTAGTGATGATCTGGGTTCATACACAATATCATATTCACCGAGCTCTATTGCCCAGTACATCAGTCTCCCTGATTTTTCTGACTTATGAAAGGCTTGTCTCAATGGCATGTCGGTATACACGACGATGGTATGGGCCTGGAAATATGGCCTCATTCTTCTACTTGCCTCAATTAATGCCAATGCCAATTTTTCCAGCTTTGGGTACCTGATCTCTGCACCTCGAAAAGCCTTACTTGTGTAATAAATTGGCTTCTGGACTCCATTCTCCATTCTAATCAATGTCGAGCTAACTGCATTCTCTGATACTGCCAGGTACAAGTACAACTTTTCTCCCATTACTGGCCTGGACAACAGTGGAGGTGCTCCCAAATATTTCTTCAAGTTTTGAAAGGCTTTTTCACATTCATCATTCCACTCGAAAGTTTTTCGAAGTGTTTTGAAGAATGGGAGACATCTATCAGTTGCTCGGGATACAAATCTGTTGAGCGCTGCAACTCGTCCTGTAAGACTCTGTACTTCTTTCTTCGTCGTTGGAGATTGCAACCCTAAAAGAGCTTTGATCTTTTCTGGATTCACCTCAATGCCTCACTGGTTGACGATGTACCCGAGGAACATTCCTTCTCGTACTCCAAATGTGCACTTCATCGGGTTGATCTTCATTTGGTATTTATCCAGTTGATCAAAGGTCTGACCTAAGTCAACTAGATGATCAGCAGCTTTCTTGCTCTTTGTCAGCATATCATCGACATAGACTTCCATATTGCAACTGATTTGTTCGGCAAAAACCTTGTTCATCAGCCGCTGGTATGTCGTACCTGCATTTTTCAATCCAAAAGGCATAACATTATAACAATAAGTTCCCCTAGGGGTAATAAAAGAAGTACTTTCCCTGTCTTCAGGTTTCATTTTGATCTGGTTATAGCCAGAGTAAGCGTCCATGAAGCTGAGCAACTCATGCCCCGAGGTAGCATCCACTAGCTGGTCAATTCTGGGCAATGGAAAGTGATCCTTTGGGCATGCCTTGTTGAGATCAGTGAAATCAACACACATTTTCCATTTATTATTTTTCTTCTTTACCATCACCACATTTGCTAACCAGTCTGGATATTTCACATCTTTAATGAATCGAGCTTTCTGGAGCTTCTCGACCTCCTCTTGTATAACTTGATTCTTTTCGGGACTAAATACTCGTCTTCTCTGCTTTACAGGCTTGATCTCCTTATTCACATTGAGCTCATGACATAAGAAGTTTTGATCTATTCCTGGCATGTCTTCATGACTCCATGCAAAAGTTTTCTTTTTGTTTCTCAAGAAAGTTATCAACTCCTGTTTTATTGAAGCATCCAACGACGAACCTATCTGAGTTGTTCGTTCAGGGTGTTCGTCATCCAGAATAACATTTTCTGTAGATTCCACCACCTGTCCTTTTACAAGTTGGGATTCGTCTCTGGGATCCAGTGTTTCAATTTCTGTACCTTTATCCACCTGGTAGGTAGTAGTCTTTTTCCTTGACTCTTCAAGCTCCTCTTGCTCGGCAGATGAATAATAGCATTCCCGAGCTACTTTTTGATCACCTTTCACAACTCCTACTCCAAAAATTGTTGGGAATTTTAAGCACTGATGTACTGTAGATGGAACTGCTTCAAACTTCTTCAAACCAACTCTTCCCATGATGATGTTGTAAGCTGATTGCACATTCTTATCCATCACAAAGAAGCGTATTCTTTCTGTTCGACAAGCAGGCCAAGTTCCAATGAATATATCCAACTTGATCGTCCCAAGTGGAAAAACTTTCTTGCAAGCAAAACCCAGGAGAGGTCTGTGATAAGGCTCCAATTGAGATAATTTTAAATTTAAACTGTCAAAGCATGAGTAAAACATGATGTCTACCGAACTAGCATTATCTACTAGAACCCTTGAAATCACTACTTCTTTCATCCTCATTTTGATCACCAAAGGGTCGTCGTGAGGGTAAAGAACACCTGCAAGGTTATTTTTTGAAAAACCAATGACCAGCTTCTCTTTGTTTACCTTCCTCGGGCGATCCTCCTCAGTCAAATTTATCCGTTGAATGTATGAGTAAGCCTGAGCCTCACTGAGGTAAGCTTTTCTTTCTGCAGTAAGATCTCCTCCTCCTGTATCTCCACTTGTAATAACATTACAATCAAATGCTCCAAAACGTATTGAAAATACCTCGCGTTCTGGTTGCCTTGGCCTTTAGGGAAGATCGGGGTCATCCTCTGTATCATCTTCATGATCTCTTTTCCTATTTTCTACTTCCCGACGAGGAGATCTAGATCTTTCTCTTGCTCGGTCTTTATTTCCTCTTTCATTTCTACGATCAATATACTTTGACAACTTTCCTCGTCTAATGAGCATTTCAATCTCATTCTGGAGGGCTATGCAATTTTTAGTCATATGACCATGATCCTTATGAAACTCGCAATATTTATCTCTATTTCTTTTGTCAGGGTCTGACTTCAGTTTCTTTGGCCACCTTACCTCCTCGTTATTCTTGATTTCTTCCAAGACATGATTAATACCCATTTTCAAAGGAGTATAATTATCGAATTTCTTTAGGACTTCCCATGACGACTTTTTATTTTTGGAATGCTTGTCACCGCTATTGCCCTTATGCTCTTTCTTCTTAGATTTGTCGACCTCCACCTTGGTTTCTTTATCCATATTCTTCTTCGCAGCCATAGCCTCCTCGGCATTCATGATTTTGGCCGCTTTTGCCATCAACTCTGACATAGTTGTAGGTGGATCTTTAGCCAAAGTGTAATACAACTTGTTAGGCAACAACCCAGTCATCAAGGTGGTGATTGCTGTCTTTTCTTCATAATCTATGACTTCCAGCTTCTCGTTATTGAAACAAGTTATGTAATCTTTAGTACTCTCACCAGATTTTTGTCTAACACTTAACAAGTGTGCTACTCATTTTACTGGCTTTGCTCCAAAACAGAAATTGCCAATGAACAACTCGGCCAATTGAAAGAAAGTTGAAATCTTACCTCGAGGAAGATTGTTGTACCATATCTGGGCAGATCCAGTAAGAGTTCCTGAGAATGCTCTGCATCTCATCTCGTCGGGGACAGCATAGATGTCGGCAGCAGCTTGATATTGCTCTATGTGAAGAATAGGATTTGTCTTTCCATCATATTTGGGGGTCATTACAGGTGCTTTAAATTTTGACGGTGTAGGAAAATCCACAATGGCCTGGACAAAAGGTGTCCCTTGAACAAAAGTTCGTTGTAGGGGATTCTTCGCCTTAGCCATTTCTCCCAATCTATCCTCCAACCGCTGAATGGAACCTTTCCACGCATCATTTCCTTCCTCGGGCCTATTAGTTCGAGCAATTAATTGATCTGATGTGGCCTTCTGAGATCTATCTTGATGAGCAACTGGTCGTGATTGTGCTGATCCCTCTCTTAGATCTAATGGTTGTCGAAAACTCCTCGACATGGTCTTAGGTGGACTCCTATTCCTCCTAGGGCCTAATCGACTGAAAGGAGATACCCTTCTCAATCTTTCCAAGGCACTGGGTCTCTCTGGAGAGAGAGTGATACGTTGCTCAGTATCTGTAGCCCGTATTGATGAAGTTTGCCCAGGTTGATAAGAAAAATCATCAGATTCCTCATTACGATATGACTTAGTACGCCTGGATCGTGAAGAAATTAAATAAGTTTGCCTCTGACCACTTCATTGTCCCGAATGTGCAGGTGCACCGCCATGAAGGGTTTGTATGAGTTGCCGCATTGTTTCTTGCATGGCGGTTTGTCCTTGAGCCAGATTCGTCATAATTCCAGCCAGATCTGGAGCAATTGATGGTGCAGAGGGATTTGGAGGATTTCCAGCATTTCCAGCGTTTCGATTGCTGGATTCCGGATTATCTGCCATTGATGATGAATGATTTTTGGTGAAAAACGATAACAACAGTCGTTTCCCACAGACGGCGCCAATCTATTGATGTAAAAAATTAGATTGCTCCTAATTATTTAATCACAGATAAATATAAATGAGACAAAGAATTTTAAAGTGGTTCAGCCTTATAAGAATGGCCTACGTCCACTGTTTCTGTTATTGCCCAGTGTTTTGGAGTTCTCGATATGTAATTCTATCAAGAAAATTCGGTCCCCCTGAATGAGGGTGATACAATGTATTTATAGCCCTTAGGCTGTACATGTGAAAGGGTAAACAATTAATGCCCTTTAAGAGTATACGTCTGTATGATAAGCATTTAATGAATAGTTGAACTGTTGATTATCTGGCAATCAATGTTGTGGCCGAGATGCAGCTCAGACCGCCTTATTTGCTCGTCGTTCAGAAGTTTCTTGGAGCATTGGAGTTCCTCGGAGTGTTGGAGTTCCTCGGAATACACTTGTTGCTCGAAATGTGTATGACTTGGTCGGGGAAATAAACTTCCTCATTGCTATTATGCCACGTAGATCGACACGTGTCTTCTTATGATTCGTCTATATCAGCATATTAATTTTGGTATCAACACTCACTTTGTTTTACTTTAATTTGTGTAATAAAATTAAATTTGGAATCTGTCTGTTTTAGTTGAACCATCACCTTGTTACGCTTCCGCATCTTGAATATATATAAAAGGAAATTATAAGTTTTAATTTTAATTGAATTTAAAATTTAAAATATCACGGGGATCCACATTTGCAGTTTTCAAATTGGTATCAGAACTTTGATTCAGAAAAGCTCCGCATTTTCAAATTGGTATCAGAGCCAAAGCGATAAATTATTTCGTTAAAGATCCTAAATAATCTTTGGCTAAAATGGAATTTTCCCCATTCTCAAAATTTCCTATTTTTGATGGTTCAAACTACGCGTATTGGAAAGCGCGCATGAAATCGGCACTAAAATCTATCGACGAGAGAGTTTGGATGTCGGTTGTTAACGGGTGGTCCCCACCAACTTATTTAGTTGAAAATGAACGTGTTATCAAACCCGTCGATAGATGGACTGAAAATGAGTTTAAACTTGCTAATTTCAATTCCCGTGGTTTAAATGCCTGGTTTAGCACTGTCACACTGGATGAATTCCAACGTATTATGACGTGTGAGACCGTTAAAGAATCTTGGGATATTTTACAATTAACTCATGAAGGAACTAGTGTCGTTAAACCTTCAAAACTCCAAAACCTCACCACTCAATTTGAAACTATCAAAATGAATGAAAAAGAAACTTTTGATGAATTCTATGCTAGACTTTCTGATATTGTTAATTCATCTTTTAACTTGGGAGAGAAAATACCTGACGACCGTGTAGTAAAGAAAATTTTAAGGTCCCTACCCGATAGATTTATTCCAAAAGTGACCGTTTTAAATTCTTTACCCACTTTAGCCTCTACGAAATTAGAAGAGCTTGTAGGTGATTTACAAACCTATGAACTAGATATGTTTCCCTCTAAAACTGAAAAGAAAACCGAAAAGGGCGTTGCTTTAAAAGCCCGAAAAGAGGTCAAACAACTAGTAGAGAGCGATAGTGATAGTGACTCGGAAGACATGGCTTTGTTTGCTCGCAAATTTAGAAAATTTCTTAAAATTAACAAAGATAAATTTAAAAATGATTTTAAGAAATTTTAATCTTCTAAGCATGACAAAGGTGAGAAGATTTCTAAAGCCGAGAAGATTCCTAAAGCCGAGAAGATCCCTAAACCTAGTAATGAAAATTTAGATAGGGACGAGTATAATAAGTGTTTTGGTTGTGAAGGTTATGTCCATAGAGCTTTTGAGTGCCACACTAAACTAAGGAAAGAGGGTAAGCGACCCATTTCATATAATGCGACCCTTAGTGATAGTGATAAGGAAGAGAAGCCCGATTCTCCCACTAAGAAAAATTTTGTGGCTTTCATGGCTAGTCATGTGAGTGATAGTGAGAACTCATCAATTGATGAAACCTTAACACATGACACTTCCAAGGTCATTGTTTATGATTCTCTTGTTTCTGATGATAGTGAGAGTGGAGAAGAAAGAGAGAGTGAAAATGAAGAAGAGGTTAATGTGAGTGAGCTTCAAAATGCTTTTCAAGAACTTTACAAAGAATCTATTAAACTAAAAGGAGCTAATTTGAAGTTAGAATCTAGTTTAAGAGAGAGTGTCAAGGTCGTTGATGAAAATTCTTTAATAGAAGACCTTAGGAGACGTGAGAGGACTCTTCGAGAGAAGCTAGAATATGTAGAAGGCGAATGAGATAGCCTTAGGGGTTTAATGAAATCCTTGAAAAAGGAGCTTCTTGTTTTTGAAGAGCGAAATGTTTTATTAGAGTCTAACATTTTAGCATTGCAAGATAAATTAAAAGACTCTAGCAATGTCAAATTTGATTTGGAGTGTCGTTCGAAAAAATTAGATAAAATATTAGGAACGGTCCAAATTAAAAATGACACGTGTGGTTTAGGCTTCAATACTTGTAATGAATCTTCTCATAAAGCCAAGACCAAAATTTTAGGAGAATCTACTAGGAATGTATTTAAAGATCACTCCTTAGGTAAATCTTTTTGACATGCTTTTACTTGTACTCATTGTGGTCGAAAAGGTCATCTTAGGAAATTTTGTTTTGATCTTAAACGAATTCCTAGAAAATCCCATAGTAAAGTAACCACGGTAGTTAACGTTCCTACACCCCAAGATAGTCATTCTTCATTAATTTGGGTTAGTAAATCCGACTTGGTTGCCTTGCAAAAATAGGGTCTATGATTCTCATTTACTTTCACATGCCTCCTCCCTTGCTAAATCTAAAGGATGAATGTGTTAGTGTTTGCATACTTTAGCGTTTATACTTCATGCTATATTCACATGCTAAATGTATGCTTGTTTAATCATTTTCTAGTCTATGCTCCATGTTTATCACATGCTAGAATTATGAGTTTTGTTTATCTTTTGTATTATATTTCCTTCATTTTGTTTGCATTAAGTGAAAAATACAAAAAGATTTTTGTTTATCATTTGGATTTTATCTCTTGATAATTTGAGCCTAATGAAAGATTCAAATGATTTATGTTTGTCTTTTGAGTATATACTTTTTATTTATGGCTAAAAAATGTCAAAAACTCAAAAAGATTTTATTTTGTGTGTATTTTGGTTTGACACACTTTAAGTGGCATATACTTGTGTTTGAATTCCTCCTTTAACGCTCCCACGTGGCTAGAACTTTTGGTTTAGATTGTCAATCCTTAAAATGTTCTTTATCATATTTTTGGAGTAGTTGGATTTTGTGTTGCTTAAATGGATTCTATTTTTATATGCCTCTATTCACACATGCAGGAGCTCTTTTGAAATTTTAACTTCATATGTATATTTGAGATATGTGAGGTGTTCTCCTACCAATCTTGTCATCTACATATTTGTGACTTAGGAGGACTAGTGCATGTCAAAATCCGTTGCATGTGAGATTTGTGTGAAAAATGAAAACATGATAAATAAAATGTGCACGGGGAAGGGCTCCGAAAGGACTAAGTGATCCTTTGCGATAGTAAGCCACCGTTTTGCAATGGACCTAAAAGAAATACGTGGTCAAAAGGCCTAAAAACAGAAAATATGGCATTAAAAAGAAAATAATTTCCAAGGCCTGTGTTTGATTGATATATTCATTCAAAATTAATATAAATGCATATTGAGGGAGATTGGATGGTATATCAACGGTTTGCACAATGTCTGTTTATCCTAGTTGCGTATTTCATGTCATGACTCTATTGGTTTATAGAATCATCAATATGCTAGGCTTGTATGCGTTGTGTATGTTTGTTCAATGAGTTCAATTTACATTGTCACATGAGGTTATATTCAAATGTGATGAAGTTTGTAATCAATTGAGAACTCTGTGAACATGTTTTAAGTGCTTGGGTCTCAATTTGATTGTTACTAGTTCACACCCCAACACTTTCGTTTCCATATGACACATTTTTGCCATACGAGTGTGCAATCTTATTGTATTTTGTGTCATATGTGTGTTTATATCTATATATATATATATACAAGTACTCTATTGGTATATTTCTAGTATATATATATGATATTTGTTTGTCTTTGCCTTACTTTCTAGTCCATTCATGCTAATACTTCACTATTGGTATTTATCTTGGATTAGTTATGCTTTTCTTGCCCATGTGATTTAATATCTTAACACTTTAAGCTTCAACGTGTTTATTAGTTCTTTATCCTTTGCCTATTCCTGAACAAAAAGGGGGAGAAAAATGATAGGGGGAGAAATGGTATCTAATCCTATTATTATCGTATCTTAGTTTGGCGGAGATTTATCTTATGGGGAGACGTCTTTCTAAGTATGTCATTTGTTTGATAAAGGGGGAATTAATTTAGGGGGAGTAATTAATTTGCATTTAATATTTTGATATTCCCTATGCATTTGATGTGTTTGCTTAAGTGTGCAGGAATTCTTCTAAAGCGGCATTGTTTAATGGCAAAGCGTTTAATCCTTGGGTCGAGTCAAGTTTGGGTGGGTTATGTTTTGAGTCTAGTGACCTTGACGGCCCTTTAGGATTTTTGTTTTGGTTTTTGTCCTGGAATAGCCAAAGGGGGAGATTTGTAAGGACACAAATTTCCAATTGAGTCCATGTATTGTGTTGGCTCAATTCCGGACAAAAACATTTATTCATAGGATAGTATGTAATTGTAATACTCTCAAGCCTATGAAGTGTTTGTTGAAGACGTAGAGGCAAAGAGTATAAAGCTTAATCAACTATGCCAGTTTGCGTTCCTCGTTTCTACGTCATCAACTATGGTTCCATTCTCCCAAGGTATGAATGCGATATTATATATATATAGGAGCTTGAAAGTTGTTTGTTGGGTGTTAGGTCTAATAAAAACTGTGTTTTATTTTCAGAAAAAATTTAAATTAGAACTTTAAAATAAAGTATATAAAGTTTCTGGGCCAAAATAGAATTTTCCAAAATTCTAGAAGTTCGTTCGATAGGTCATTCGAACGAGTTTTGTCATTCGAACCATATGTCGTTCGAACGAGTTTGCCAACGAGTTCCCATTAAGGTATACTGGTCCGTCGTTCGAAATATCATTCGAACGAGATTGTTCATTCTAACGAGATTTCCAACAAGGTTCTAACGAGTCCATACTGGAGCGTCGTTAGAAGACTCGTTCGAACGAGATTTCGTTCGAACGAAATGTCGTTCGAACGAGATGCCAGGCGGGAACAGTTTTTTGCAGTTTTTGACAGTTTTTTCACTCACTTTCCCACTAAGTTTTTAACCAACTTTTTCAGACTTTATCAATAGCGGGAATACCATTTTCCAATCTAACTTTTCCATCCTATTTTCATCTCTTAGAGAGAGTTTGAGAGAAAATTGTTTTAAGGAAAATGTTCAAGTTTTGAGTGTTAATTTTCAAAGAAAAATTTACTTATCACTCTAGTTTTACACCCAAATTAGTGTTTATTCCAAGTTCTTATATACATATCAATTGCTTGGAGTTTGGCACCGGTTTTCTCTACACCGAATTGAAGAGAAGTTTGTTTTATTTTACCCGTTTCGAGAAAGGCTTCATGTTCGGGTGACGATGACCATATAAAGTCCTATCGGTGGATTCCGAGACCGCGGTGAAGTTCCAAGGTTATTTGCTAGGAAGAGGTATCTACAAGAAGAAGCGTCAAGGCTTGAGAGGGATCAAGTCGTGTGTTGTAAGTCTATCTGTCTTGTACTTGTAAATCCGTATCTAGTGAATTTATGGCTAGGGCCGTCCGAGGTTGTTTCCCGTCTTGGGTTTTTCCTCGTACATCGCGGGGTAGTGTGATTGATTTATTTTATCTTGCATAAATAATTTAGAACGCATGCTTAGGATAATTCAAGATAAAATTTGGTTTAAATTATCACACTCAATTTAATTTGGACTTAAATTAAATATTGGGTAAATTTATTTAATTCAAGTCTTGTACTAAAATTGGTTTGGCCTAACATTGAAATATTGTTAATTATGACTTAGGAAAATTGTAGGACTTGGATTGAATTAATCGGTTTAAGTGAAAATTAATTCTTTTGTGTGTTTTGTTAATTCTCACTTTGTTTTACTTTAATTTGTGTAATAAAATTAAATTTGGAATCTGTCTGTTTTAGTTGAACCATCACCTTGTTACGCTTCCGCGGCTTGAATATATATAATAGGAAATTATAAGTTTTAATTTTAATTGAGTTTAAAATTTAAAATATCCCGGGGATCCACATTTGCAGTTTTCAAATTAGTATCAGAGCTTTGATTCAGAAAAGCTCCGCATTTTCAATGAGTCTTATAAAAACAAGCCCGGTGCTAAGGCCATCCAAATTTATGAAAATAAAAGGATTGAAGTAGAAATGCGTGAAAAATATTATAAGGAAAAAAATAATTTTTGGGAGCAGGAGTTGGATGCATTATTCGAATCCAATAACGATTTTTCTTCTGATATTTTTTAGACTAAAGAATGTTTTCAACCAAATGAGGAATCCAATGACGAATCACTTGAGATTGAATTTATGACATCACCATTCTCATTCACTATTATCAAACAATAAGAGTTACCACGAGAGTCGGATGAAAGTCTTGAAGACGTTGACCCAATTCTTACAGGCCATACACTTAGACGTGTCACTCCACCAGGTCCAACTGAAAATTTTGTGGGAGATGATTTTGAGGACAAGGACTCAATGCTTGAATTATTTTCCAATATGTAATCTTTCGGTTTGTGCGATCCAGTTCCCATCCTACTTGAAAAATCTTTCGAACGCGATTCTATTTTTCGTTGATCCCAATGGTACTTGTCCCCCTGTGCATTTAAATCCCTCAGTATCCCCCTAAAAATTTTAATTAGTGATGGTTCATTTCTTTCGCTTTGCACATTCCTTCCGTTGTTCAAACAGAATTCTTATTTTTCGGACGACATGCTTTCTAGTGGGGGCAAACCATTAATCCCTCAAAGTCAAATTGTATTTTGGGTGGACCCTCAAATTTTTTGACTTCTAGTGTACGATTTATTAGCCATTGAAATTTTAGGTTGTAAATAATTAGTTTTTTTTTGTTAATACTTTTTCTATTTTATTATCGTCTAGTTTTGATGGTAGAGTTTTAGTTATTCTCTTTGCTATGATTGGTTCTAACGTGTCTTGCAGATACAATGGATTCATACTTATCGGGGATCGCTCCATTTGGGTAATATCTTTCTTTTCCTCTATTTATGTTGTGTTCTAGATTCGCATTGAGGACAATGCAACATTTAAGTTAGGGGGTGTGGAATATTCTTTCCATTTATTTTTTAGTTTCATTGATTCAATCACATGTTCTTTCCAAGTGTGTATTTTTTAGCAAATTTTAAAAAAAAAAAGCCAAAAATATTTTTTTTCAAAATAAATAAAAATTGGAATTTAAAAGTTTCAAAAATATCACCTTTATTCTATTTAAAGTCTCAAATTGTAAAAATTAAATGCACTAACCAAAATTGACCAAAAATGGAAATTGGAAGAAAATTGACGACTTAACGAATAAGTGTGAAGATTGATCAAACCCGGTGAGATTTCGAGCCTTTCAATTTTTATGAGTTTTTAAATCAATCTGAGTTTATGATTAACTCAAAGTTCTTTTCAACGTTTTAATAAGTCGTTGATGATATCAATCCTTTATTTTGATCGGTTATGGGAAATGTGTGAAATGTTGTCTCGAACTCATGCTAAATATATCTCTAAACTTAATTAATCTCGAGATGCATATGGTAATGTGATTAGCAATTTGGATAATGAAGTATGCCTTCTTTTGTTTAACCCAAAAATATTAGCCATAATAAAGTTGTAAAAAAAAAATTATCCATTTACAACCCACTTTGAGCCTAATAAAATATTTCCCTTTCGTTTGATAACCCAAAAAACCCAAATAGCCCGAAATTGTGAAAAATTGGAAATTCATCAAGTAAGTCCAAAGTGTGTAATAAAAAAAAAGGGTAAGAAAAGAAAAATAACAAGAAAAAAGAAGAAGAAAAAAAAAGAAAATAGAAAAAGAAAGAGAAAAATGAGCAAATGCCCAAAAAAGCACTAATGGACGTCATAAGTACATTTTCCAATTCCGAACATTCCGTCCATTCCCATTTTTATCCTTTACACTTTTTAACCCAGAAAGTCCTAACCGAGTCCGAATGGAAAACTTAATTACTGCATGGAGAGCTAAGACATGAAAAGATAATAAAAGAGATTAAAATGGTGTGATTAAGAGATGATGTTTCCCGTTTCCTAATAACTGTATTCCAATGATGAGATCATTTTACCATATATTTCTTTCTTTTCAATTTTGTATGCGTGAAATTGTGTCCATTATGTTTACTCTTTATGTCATGCATACCGAGATAAAACAACCACAATTCGAGTGATTCTTTTGTGAGTGCATCCATAAGAATTTTAATCAAAACGAATTTTTGAAACGTAAAGTAATGCTCAATCGGTTGAAATTTGAGGTTTAATTTCTGGCTTTGCACACACACACACACACACTATGGTTTGAGACATTTGAATTTGAATTTATGGTGATTATTTTTCGAAAAGTTTAAATTGTACAAATTTTAAGTATTTTGATATTTATTTGAGTCAATAAAGAATTTTGTGGGTGTATTCACTACAAACCCTCACGAGATAAAACTCGTCCTACTAGGGTAACCTAGGGGTTTAAAGGCTTATTGCATATGCTCAATGCAATCGCTTGCCTGCGAAAGTAGAATTTTATTTTAATAAAAGGAATTTCAAAAGTCAAGTCATTTCTCTTACATTACTCAAGACGCACAAAGTTCTAAGTTAGGGGGATTTGATTAGGCACAAATTCTTCACATTTATCCCCTTAATTTCGGTATTTGTATGATCCCGTGCATTGTGAATATCTTGAATTTGTCTTATATTTATTCTAATAACCATTTTTTATAAGTATTTCCTATTTTGTGTATCTCTTATGTATTTTACAGGTATTTCATGCAAATTAGTGCGAAAGAGAACGCAAAACAGTGAAAGAAACCAAGAAATTGGGAGTTCAAGGGCATTTTCAAAATTTTACAGCCATATTCCGGATGTGTGGAAGACTAGAAAGTTGAATAGATCTAAATTACAAGAACATTGGAAAAAACGGTACCCCAATCCGAGCTACGGTGAAGAAGTTATGCCCATTTAAAGTTGGAGACAAAAAGCCAAAGTTAAAATTAATTCTGGAAGCTGAAGAGTTTCAACTCCTGAAATTTCTTCTATAATTCCTTTTTATTAGTTGTAAAATGTGGAGAGGCATGGTAAAATTCATATTTGGGTGTAAAAAAGCCAAGTCCTAGAGTAATAAAAGAGATGAAGAGAAAGAGTTCTTTTTGGCATATAATTTCATATTTTTCTTTCCTTATGATTTAGAAAACCTAGTTTGTGAGTTGAACAAGAGTTATTCAAGATTCAAGTTTCAAGTTCATATATCCTTCTTCCATTCAAGTATGGATAAGTTCTACTTTCAATTTCTTTCGTATTATAAGTTTAAATTACTCTTGTAGTTTAATTTTGTTTCTCAATTCAAGTTCCTTTTCAATGCATAATAGACCTATGACTTCCTGCACATTTAGAATTTTTTTTTTCATTTAATAAAATCATGCCTAGCTAAGCTTTTAAGGGTTGGGATTCATGAACCCATCCCAATATAAATTACTTATGTATAAAATAGAATTTAAATTAAAAATTTGAAAGAGTTGTGCGAGACAATTTTACAACCATTGTAGATCTTTTAATATCTCTTGCCCTAGGTACTTGGTATGTTTAAGAATACGATGTGCATATAATTATTTAGCACCGCTTTATATTTACCTTTGATTTCATATGGTGCGGGCTTGAACCTCATATACCTAATGCTTACGATCTATAAAGACTGGATTCATTCAAATTTATAATTTACAATTCTAGTATTCTACACGGTATATTGCTAGGGTTAGGGGATTATATTCCCACCTACTTTCTCATTCATCTTAATTAGTTTGATCATGCATGCATAGTTAAATTTTTTATTTTTTACCTTTTCAACCATCATCATCTCTTTTACTTTTATTTTAGAAGTAATAAATCAATTAAATTCTATTAAAAATTCCTTGTGGATTCGATACTCAGACTCACCACTATACTCCTTAAGAGTGTAGTTACAAATTTAGGTTTTTTGTATTGAGGTTGGAAGACGATAACAACGACTAGCATATTACACGAACGCTCGGTTTACACCTTGATCACTCATTCTGTTGGTTAATCATTGTTCCAATAAATCAACACTCAGTGATACTACTGGCCTACTGTGAGGGCAGATTGTACAGCCTTTGTAAGAAATTTTGATAAATTCCAGAAGTTCTCTGTAGTCCATAAAACGCCCGATGCTTCTCTAACATCCATAACTTCACCTTTGCCATTCGCTATTTGGGGAGCTGACCTAGTCGGCTCACTACCGACCACTAGTTTGCTCATGTCATGGTTGGTTGGTAATGGTTGAAGAAACTAGTTCATTATATTTTCACTAAACCACTCACGAGAATTGGAATTAGGCTTCCACCCGTAAATGCCTTCTTGGACATCATTACATGTAAAAAGCCTTTTTATGACATTTTATATATCATAAAACACCTTTTATGACCGTTTATTTTTTAATCAAAATCGTCATAAGTTTGGGTGTAATAATTGATACCAATAAAAATTGTCATATTAGGTTAACAATTACATATGACTATTTTTTTTTTCAAAACAGTCGTATCTGCTATAAAAACAGTCATAAAATACTCTACAAGCTGTCATATTTGATATAATAAGCATCATGACAAATAATTTTCAAATATTAAAAAAAGTCATATAAAATATTTCGTCACATGAGGGTTTAATCTAAACAATTATAAATAAAAAAAAGTAAAAAAAATTAATAACCAATATTAATGTTATAGTTAACAAATAAATCTAAACACAAATCAAAATTCACAAAAACATAAAAACTGTCCTGGAATTTTGTGTATTCAAACTCACGTACATCTAAAATGCACCAAACCAAGTCATTTGACCATGTCAAAAAAATAGGACACAACTAGATATACCCACTATATACACCATTCATAAAAAAAATAATGACCTACTACATGTATCATAGCTATATATACCCACTATGTACAACATTAAAAAAAATGTCTCCAAAAAATGTACATCCAAAAATCACGCATATATGCGTTGATCTTCCTTTGACTTTTGCAAAATAGTGTCGGCACCTCAAAAGCTTCATCCACCGACCTACTACACCTACCACATCCATGATTTTGTAGATGATAATTGGGACTTAGGTTTGTATAGTCCTCTATTGCTCTGCACCATTGCTCAATCAGTGAGCTCTTTCTTATCCGGACTTATTCTAGCACTCACCAACACCTTTGACATTGAAACAACGCTAGTCAGTAACTTCATCAGTACTGTTCTTGACATATATGTTTGAGGCCTACACTCAAAGTTAAATAATGAATCATCATTTACTAAAATAAAGAAAATGAAATATAAGTAGAATTTAAAAAGAAAGTGGGTAATTATAGTACTTGGTATTTAAAGATTTGATTCTTTCTTCAGTCCTTAAACTATGGACGCAAAATTTTCTCATGCTCGGCTTTCTTTTGTGCCCTGACTACATACAACACCTTGAACCTATTCAATATCAAAGTCTCCCCTAGTTTATGAAGCCTATGCTCTAAAAATAATTAAAAAAACATAAGAACTAACCCTCACTTCATTTGAATAGCAACTGGTGTAGCGTCAGTTCCATCCTAAACAAATATCATCCCCTCATTTGTTGTAATTTCACAGATATGAAGAACCTTATATCAAATACATGAATATAGATGAAACAGCTAAACCATTATTAATATCAAAATTGACACCACATGGTTAGAGAACATCATATATGCTCTCGGGGGAAAATTCACCAGTATTAGATCTTTTACATTAAGAGACTTATCAAATTGATTCCTCTATCATCACAAGCAAGACATAAAGGTGACCAAGACAGAGTGACAAACTTTGAAAATTCTGTAAATCCAAACCAAATGATGTTTTGGGTTTTCACTTGAACTTTTTAAAGAGCTTGGGAGGTTGGCCACTGAAAAATGTGAAATGAGTGAAGCAATGTGCCATAAATAACTGAAGAGGCTAGTTGAATCCTCCTAGCCAAGATTGTGTCAGCCAACATTCTCTTTTATCACCTATTCCGATGAAAGCAACAAGTGTTTTCAATCATCAACACCACCACTATTAACTCATTGCCCAAACAAGAAGACCATTTTCTAGATAAGACTAATGTGTTGGACGCACATGCCTTCAATATAACACATCACAACCACTGTAACGTTAGTAATATACATAGCGATCGTAACCTCATATGAGATATTAACGTGCCCAGGAGAATCTCTGAGATTGATGAGGTACTCATTTCCATTTATCTCTCCTTTGTATCTCTTCAGCAAGTCATCTACCTTCTCATAGTAAAGAAAGATATCAGTTAACTTGATGGTAATACCACGCTCTACTTCATTAGCTCAGATATTAGTCATCTGGACATCACCAATAACTTTTTGAGCGACGATACCAGCAGCATCCACCAGGAAATTAGTGAGGGTGAACTTACCTATTAAGGAGAAAAATAAAATTAAACAAAATACCAACAAAAAAACAAAAAAAACACAGGTACAAGATGAATTAACATTCGAAAGTATTCAAGGGAAGAGAAGCAATTGACATGCATTCAATGAAGCAAACTCGATTCAATAGCATTCAAGATTGTAAAAGAGTTTTCAAACATATGTTTTAAAATTAAAATAGATTATAGTATATTATTATATCAATTAAAAAATGCTTTTTGTTGAACACAATAAATCTTTAGAATAATAAAGACAACAATTTGACTCCATGTAGATCAACAGACAACCAATAATGCACAAAGCTTATTCCACCCATAAAAGGTTCATAATAGTTATGATAATTTATAAAAACTATGAAGGAGAACACGAATTTCAGATGCTTAATAGCACATCAACCCATCTGATCAAGAATAGCAACATAAGAACATCAAAATGTGAGAAATAAGAGCAGAGATTAAAATATTTTGCGGTGTTGAAAGTTATGATTTCGACAAGACAGATTTAAGCGAGTTTAATTGTCTAATGCAAATCTAACTCATTATAAACTGCATCACCACACCGCAGATTGTTTCATACTCAAATAAATCATAAGCAAAAAAAATATTTAATGCATATGTGAATATATTTTTGGCTCAAATCTAAAGCACATAAACGTTTCCTTATTATCATCCCATGCAATAAACTTACCAATGCAACTACATAAACATGTGTTCAAAGAATATTAAAACAAAAAACATATAGCAGATAGTAGATAAATTAAAATATATACAATAGTTAAAATATGTAAACCGAATTTTATCAAAAAAATTTAGTTCATGTCATCAACATTGCTTTAGAAGACATAGATGCAAAAATCATACTAGTGTGACGAAAACATAAAATAGTTTGATATTGATATTTAAGACCATATATAGGGAGTATTTTCCTGGACAATATTAGAGTTTTGTCAATGATCTAAATCCATAGACAGAAAAGGAGGGAACATAATGATTTATCATAACAGGTATGTAACAGAACTCACACTAAGAATAACTAAATAAAGTACAAAATAGGGGCTTTGTAAATTTAGGACCTATTGAAATATGCATTTTGGAAATAGGACAACAAACATTTTATTTATGCTTTTAGTCCCTATTTTTGAATAACGCCGTTGGCGCGGACCCATATTCATAAAATGCCAACCAATCACAACATGCCACGTGTCCCTTTAATTTGAAAATAGGGATTAAAAATGGAAACAAAATGTTTGTTGTCCTATATTCATAATCAATATTATTTTAACTCCTAAAATTACATAATCTATAGAAAATAAATATAGTGAGGAAAGTATGTAACATAGAGAATTAACATACCTAGTACATAACATAACTCACACAAAGGTGTGGCGCTGACTCAATGGATCTTTAAACAATACCTGGTTTATCTTTCTCATGCAACATGTTGTTTATAGTGAAACATAATGTATATAAGAGGGAGAAATACGATAAGTTATTTTCTAGATATAGGGAATATATGTTTTCGTAAGCTAAGATCACAAGGGAAAAATGGAAATTCAATTTCTTATGCAAGTGATATGGAGAAAGATTACGATGTACCTTTCGATACCCAAATAATTGATGCAAAATTGATCTACTGTGTTTCTCCTACAATGGATCATAACCAGGATGCACATCCAGAATGTAGTTTCAGAGTCCTTGCAATTGTGACTTCTCTTGAAAATATGGATCTTTCTTTAAAGTTCCGTAGCTCATAAATAGTTGAACTTAAAAGTTAGATAACTTCCTCAATAGATGATATTGCAAGTGTTCATGCAAGTGCTTACGTGTTTTTTTTTGTGAAATAAAATTAACTCCACTTTATTTATCTAAACTTTGTCAACTGACCTTAAATTGTTCTTTAATCAGAAGATAACCAACACGATTTTCATATTCCTATTTTTTTTTAAGACGGGCATTGAAACATACACCATATTTGTAGGCAACCACGGACCACATGTGACGTAATAAGGATGCCTTCAATTGAAAATTCATACATGACAGAATTTAAGAAACTAAAGAGAAATCTACAGAATTGGTTTTGTTCATATTGTTAGGCCATTGAAACCTTATTTTTTCATTACAATCACGACACCATAAATAGGAACCTGGCACGGTTTAAAATCGTTCCAGAATTAGGGGTGCCAAATTTTTTGGCGCGATTTAAAATCGAGATTAATTGCCCAATCTGACATGCATTTAAACCGTGCCAGATTTTAATCAAGCACGCTTTTGGATATTTCTAAACTGTACCAGATTTTCATTTTCTGGCACTTTTGGGACGTTTATAAAGTGTGCTCGATTTTTTTATAAGCGTACTCAAATTTTATAATTTGTTATGATTTTCGAACGGAACTATGCCAGATTTTTAAATTAATAAAAAAATTATTATTCAAAAACAATTTTGAAAAATTAGCGAATTCCAAATCTGGTAGGAAACATATTTTTTATTTGCAAAAAAATTAAGAAATTTCATAAATCGCGAATGTCGCACGTTGTTGATAAACTAATGTACATACAAACTTCAAAATATTACAAGTCTTAATAGTTAAGAGACAAGAAAAATGGCCAGAGTTTCCTGTATTTGCTGGACATTCTAAAACCTGCATAATGTAAAGCTCGCATGGTCATAAAATATAACAATAAAATTATAAAAGCCCGCACAACCATAAAAGTTAATAATAAAGCTACAAAATTCGGCACGGCCATAACACATAAAAATTAGAATGTTAAATATTAACGACATTAAATAAATAATCCCCTTGTTGTAAACCATTGACTTATTCGTGTGTTCCAAGTGGATAAAAGCTCACGATAAAATTTTATCCAACAAACAATATGATGCACAAAAAAGATGATATTAGTAACCAAGTAATTTTAAAAAAAATCTTATTCAAGCTCAAAAATTGCATATACGAGTTACAATTATTATTATTATTATTATTATTATTATTATTATATTCTCAAATCGAAAGTCTCCTGACTATGTGGTCAGTTCTTATGAGTTACATTAGTCCCATGTAAGGTGCTAGTGCGTCTTACGTGGCCGTTTGGGGGTTGGTTTGAATTTTCACCCTTAAACGGCATATTTTTAATCTTAATCTTGATATGTTCAAATTACTGTCATATTATCAAATTGAGAGACCGGTGACTACGAGATTAGTTTCTACAAATTACATTGGTCTCATGAGAGGTGTTCATGCCTCTTATGGGATCGTTTGTGGGTTGGTTTGGGTTTTCACCCTCTAATGGCTTATATCAAGCCTAATCTAGATATTTTCAAATTATCGTTATATTCTTAAATCGGGAGACTCGTGAATATCCGGTCAATTTCTATAAGTTACATTGGTCCCATATGAAGTATTAGTGCCACTTACAAGACCGTTTGAGGGATAGTTTAAGTTTTCACCCTCTAACAACATGTTTTAAGCCTAATCTAGATGTTTTTAAATTATCGTCATATTGTCAAACTGGGAGACCCATGACTATCCGGCCAGTTCCTACAAGTTACGTTGGTCTCGTGCGATGTGTTCAGGCCTCTTACGATATCGTTTGGGGGATGGTTTGTGTTTTCACACTAAAACGACATGTTTTTAAGCCTAATCAAGATATTTTTAAATTATCGTCATTATTCTCAAACGGG
Source organism: Sambucus nigra (assembly GCA_949130495.1). Taxonomy (NCBI): domain Eukaryota; kingdom Viridiplantae; phylum Streptophyta; class Magnoliopsida; order Dipsacales; family Adoxaceae; genus Sambucus; species Sambucus nigra. The sequence continues at coordinate 110,333,145 of OX422215.1, read as the reverse complement.
AGACCCATGACTACGTGGTCAGTTCCCACAAGTTACATTGGTCCCGTGCGAGATATCCATTCCTCTTACATGACCATTTGGGGGTTGGCTTGGGTTTTCAGCCGGTTTATTTTTAAGCCTAATTTAGATATTTTCAAATCATCGTCAAATTCTCAAACTGGGAGATCCGTGACTACATGGTCAATTCCTATGAGTTACATTCGTCTCGTGAGAGGTATTAGTGCCTCTTACAGGGTCATTTGGGGGCTAGTTTAGGTTTACACCATCTAATAACTTGTTTTTAAGCCTAAGTTTTGAGTTTTGCAAATTATCGTCATATTCTAAAGCATACTACTATCTACATTGTAGCAATAATGGTATTAAAGTATAAACTTGAATGAAGATCAAAAAAAATATTTTATGTATTTGGAGTGAACCAACAACAATGTTGGCTTTACATTAGGAAAGATAGGCCTTTAACAATTTTAGTAATAAAGGTTTATCCAAGTTTGCATTACAATTATTAGCATTTTCATTTGTTTAAAGGGAAGTGATTTTTTTATTAAACATGTATGTTTTCTAATCCTTCGAGCTCCTTCAATCGGACAACTATAACCATAAGATGAATCAATCGAAAAAGAACATAAGGAAATTTACAAACCTGTAGAATTGGTGTGCCAAATTCAATAAAGTCTACATATTCCATCGTCTTTCATATCCCCAATACAATCTACATAAGGCAAACATATATCAACAAACTAATCTTTAAGAACAAGAGTTAAAAAATTGAGTGGTTTTTTTACTTTCACCCTCACTGTTGTTTGATATTTCGTATTACACCCACACTTATATAATAATTTGAGATACATTCACAAAAGCATCATTAAATTTTCCAGATGACAGTGAAAGCACAATATATACCAGAAACTATATATACGAACTGTAATCAATGTTTGTAATTTATTCTAGTACAGAAGCTCACTGTTTTCACCTAATTTCATAGTAATAAAATTTAAATATAAATACATACGTAGTGCTTCAATAATTAACGAACACACATAGTTAAATGGATAAAAAAATTCAAGTAATAATTTTATGCCAAAACAATTTGTGTGTGTTATCTCCATCCTAGTAGCACCAACATGCCATTGAAACCTCTAGACCATTTTGCCAAGTGGTTGCGTAAACAATAGTGCAAGTAAAAAACAACGTTTTCAAATTATGCACAAGTACGAGCGCTTTGCGCACTATTATGTTTTGCCTGCCTAAAACACATTGTTCATCATTTAAAGATACGTCACACTATTTACATAATTTCCTTTTACTTTTGAAAATACAGTTGTGTAAGAAGAAAAAAGATTGGAAAATCAGTGAATGTATAAAAGGGAAAAAAGTTGTTTTATTTGGATCAGTGCATCTTTTAAGTTTTTTTTCTTGTTCCCCTATATGTTGAGTAAGGGAGACATTTTTTCAATTTCATTTTCTTGCCAATTTAATTGCATGAAACTTCAAGTGATTGGAGTCTGTATGAATTTCTTAGAGTTCCCTACCGCTTTAATTGGAATGATATAGTTCTCTGCAACAACATATTTGTATTATAATATTTGGGGTGATTGTATATATTTGTTTATATATAGCTATTAATAATAAAATCAAATGGACAAATAGTTTGATCGACACGTGATGCAAATCCTGAATCAAAACGTGACACCCTATGCTACCATGATTTAAAAAGTGATAAGAAAGACCCAGCAATAGATTGGAAAAAGGCATATGTTTGTAAAAAGGGTTACAAACCTTATAGCTTTTGCAATTAACTGGATAGATTTAACAATCTCACAAATATTAGTTATTATATCCACATTATTTACCTGACCTTAAGTACGAGTGGGGAGATAACCAAATTTTAGCAAAAAATAAACCTTTTATCCACAATACATAACACAATAACGTCATCACCATCTCCCACCAAAGATTATATTACAATTAAATTCATCGCAGACATTATGTCCTTATAGTGAGAACGGGGATTTTGAACTATAGTTTTAGCATCCATCATGATTAAGTATGGATTGTAAAAAAATAACAACCCTTAGCATGAATTACATGTCTTATACCTTCCAACTGCACCGTGGAAGGTGGCAACAACTTTCATTTTCAAACTTTTCTAAAACAATATGTAAATAAATTAATCAAACACTTACCTGAACATCTCAAAAGGAAAATAAAATTTAGGAGGAAAGTTGCCAAACTTTTCAAATTAGGTTTGATTACCCAGTACTTTTATGATGATGTACTTACAAATAAAATTGATATGAATGGGTCCATGTATGGGTCCAATTATTTTATTATCCTTCTGTGATGAAGTGTGATTACAATTAAACTATTCGTATAACTCATAAGATGGATACACGATGAAATCCACAAAGATTTTATGTGATTGACAACCATTGGATAATTTTTTTCTTATGTTACTTTTTGATGGTTTAATTGGATATGAAGCAACTGTACTCTATGATGGTTAATGGTTTAAACTGGATTGATTGATTTTATACTCTATCATGAATTTTATCATGTTTTATTTTTAGAATGAAGTCAGAATTATTAATCTACATTTTATTGAGTTGGAAATATTTATCAGGCTTGTAATTAGTATATTAGTATATCAGGCCCCAAATTGGCAGTTAGAAATGAAGCACTATCATTTTGTAACTGTTTTGCAATTGTAACTAACAGAGTCCAGGTCAGCAAGTTGGTCGGGTGGGTTTACCCAAATCTTTCAAGATGGGAAAACATCATAGAAAGATAATAAAAACTCAACATATGCAAATAGAATAAATAGTATCAGAAATTCAACACATGAGGATATGCAATTATGATTAAAAGGGTCTTTGGAGTCTGTTCTGGCCAGTATAACAACATAATTCAAGAAGTTCAATGAAAATTTTGACAAAATTTATGAGAAACTTCGAAAAAAATATTATGGATACCGAATTCAACAAGTTATACCAAGAGGACACGGTGACAACTTACCAAATGAAAGTTGAAGAATTGAAGCCCTTATTCATAGCCAAGCAAAAAGGGTTAACAAAGAATTATTTCATCTTTAATTTTCTTAGTGGATTGAACCAAGAAATTAAAATAGCAGTTAAGATGTTAGAACAAGATCTTTGACCCATTCCATGTGCTTAGCTAAAAACAACAAGAGTTTACTCTTGATCCCCCAAAAAACCACACCCCTCACCACACTTCCAGACCCATAACACCTCTACTTTCACCACTAGTACAACCTATTCAACAACCTATCCACCCAAGAACTCAACAAGTTTTCCTATCGAGAAGATCTTGTCAGTTGAAATGTAAGAAAGGAGGGATAAAGGGTTGTGTTATTACTATGAGGAGCCTTACTCTTTTGGACGCAAGTGCAAGAAAATGGCAGTTCATATTCTTGTGATTGAGGAAGAGCAAGAAGGAGTAATGCAAGAAGAACTTACGGGGAAGAATCAGGAAGAGTATGAGAAAATAATGGACATGTATATTTCCTTGAACATTATATCTGGTTCACCATCTTACCAAACTATCAAGATCAAGTGTAAAACCAAGAAAAGATATCTCAATATCATGATTGATTCAGCCAATTTTCATAATTTTTTTACCCTTTCAATACTAAACAAATTGGGTGTAACATAGTTCCAGGCCGTGAAAGCTGGTGGATGGTTGAACAGCTTGATTTGTTAAATGAAGATGTGGCCTTCATAGCTGAGATGATTGATATCTTAATTCTAAAATTCATGCCAACATGAGAACTTTCACTAGTAAATTCTAGTGGTGGAGTATTAAAAAATATTTCATGTAATGATGCCGTGGAATCTCAATTGGATGAAAGACCCAAACATTTCATAAAAAAAATTAGCCAATCATTATATATATGTGCACACCACTAACTAAAAATTAATCCAAAAGGTTCACATTAAATGGAGTTTGACGGTCCAAATAAACTCAACAACTCAGGTATCATAAATGGTTTACTTAGTGTATTCTAGACTTGAATCCGTTCATTAATGCATTATCCCATTCCTTAGTTACTTGTAATACGAATATAAAACATTTATGTAACCAACATATATTAAACTCTTATAACATAATATAAATATTAACAAATAAATATGCAAATGAAGTCCAATATTATTAAATTTACCATAGTTATAGATTGTAACTAACTAATTATTTTCTCAAATAGAGGCATGAGATCATTATTTCAGTAGCTCACTCCCCTCGATCTATCTGTAACAAAATCTATGACAAACAAATTAAAAAATAAAATCAAAACAATTCAAGTGAATATGTAATTAATTCACAACAATAATTTGTTAATGCTCACCCTATCACCACAAAAAAATATTCAATATAGCATCTATACAGAAACTAAAAACATAGAGCACCTATAACTTTTTCCATTTTAAATTTCTTTGTGTCATTCCAACGAATAATACGTATACAACATAACATAAAAAAGGGGACCTTTTCAAGCAATTATTACACGAGTATCTGAATCATGTGTCCTTTTGTGCCTTGAATTTGTCTTCGTGATCTTAGATTCAATAAATCCTGACTCATATTTCTCTAACATTCTCTCATACAAACGTTATAAGCTTTAAAAAGTACAAACCTTAACATAACTTAAACGAATAGTACAATCAAAATAAAAAAGAATTCAAATGTTAATATATAATCTCTCCTTACTCTATACATACATACACAATCGTAGGTGCTTTTTGTAATTGATTATATACACAATATTTGACATTAACATATAAATTACAAAAATTGTTTATATCAATCCTACCCAACATCATCACTTGTAAACAAAAATAACTTCAAATTTTAACTTAAGAAATATAAGAAAAGTCAAATAGTTATTCAAGATGTAACACATATTTTTTTAACATGGAGGAAATAAAATGACTACCAAAATGAGCGAAAATAAAATACCCCAAATTTTAACTAAAGTTATCACCTTGTTTTATAGCACCGCCTCAAGAATTCCAAGCCTTCCAATACATCCTTTAGTGATTACAAAGAAAACTTCATCTTATACTTCATGTTATGATACCATAGAAATATAGAGAAATGCATACTGAGCGTTTGAAAATAACAGTGCATAAATGACATCCAATTTAACCATAAAAATGAAATCGAAAAAAGACATGAACATATACTAAACGATAACAGACCTAAGAGATAGTAAAAAGGAACTGGAGATGAGACTGATCGAGATGCGATTGGAAAAAGAGTAGAAATTGAGGAGCAGCCAAACTTGGGCACATCAAATGGGTTCGTGGAGAAGAGAAAGAGTGTCTATGAAGCATTGGGATTTAGGGGGAAAATGAAGGGTTTGTATAGAGGGAAAGGTTTCATAGAGAGTGAGAGGATTAGTGAGTGGGAATGAAAGTCATGATGGCTCCAAATGATACTAATTTACTTCTTAGTATTTTGTGTTTTTATAAACCTTAATAACTTTGTCACAATTTTTGGCACGATTTAAATCAGTGCCTGATTTTGATACGGTTTAAAATTGTGCCAATTTGTAAAAAAAATTGTGCTAAATTCTAGAATGGTTTAGAACTGTGTCAAATTCTCCTAGTAGAAGCGTGCCAGATTGGTGTCTTTGGTGTAATGAATGATCAATTACAATTTTTAGATATACGTATGTTTGCATCTCTGAAATCAAGTTTACAAGGTGAAGGAGCAAAGCTTCTCTATCTATTTCATATCCTGCTGCTTAGGTAGTTGAAGTTAATGAAACATCGAGTGAAGGAACAAAGATGCTTGTTCTACCTCATGCATTGGATGATAGAACAAAACTATGTAGAAGTATGCACCAATTTGATTTGGTTCACCTTTATTCATGAAACTCACACTTTCAATTGCTTTATGTAGATTACGATAAAATCTACTTTGATGCCAAAGTCTTACCCCAGATGTTGTCCATTAGACTATTACAACAGTTATCCATAGAAAGAATTAATATGAAGTTATTGTAAGGTTTGTGTCCTTAATGATTATGAAGTTCTTAAAAAAAGAACCAACAACTTCTCCTTGAGTATCTCACTAAAGTGTTCCAATTTTATCCCCAATTCCGCCTCAATATCTATGGCTAAAGGTGGAAGATTATCAGATGATAGAGGCTGATTTATGTCCTCCATGAAAATGTGAGAATTCTATGTCTTGGACATTTAGATAGTGGTATTTATTTATTACTACAAATAAATATATAATTACACAAAGGATTATGAATTTCTTCCACTCCTCTTTTGTAAATTCTTCATCAGAAGCATGATCAAGCTTTGGTAATTTCTTCATGTGATGCCTTTTGACTAGTGCTATTAACTTAACCTTTTTAGAGTTATATCCACGGAGAGGTTGCAAATAATATTTGAGCTTGTTTAGCAATATCAAATTCAATTTATACACCACCGATGTTAATAGTGAAGAATGTTTGTGGTTGGGAGTAAAATTAATGAAATTGGAGGATTCATGGGCTACGGATGTGGTGATGAGGGGAGTTTGGGAGATTCGCGGACGATAAATGTGGCAACGAGGAAAGTGTGGGAAGGGATGACGCGGTGGTATAGGAGAAATATTTTGAAGTTTTAAAGGCCATTGATGGCTAGGGACATGGAATTTGGGGAGATGTCACGCCCCCCATCACTACAAGGGAATTTAGGCACTCTACTAAATCCCAGCGCCCGTTCTCCAAATCGGCCCGCATGATCACCAGTTTCAACGAGTTGCTTCCCACCTTCACCGCCGCTAACACCTGATTGAGGATGCTACTACATTTCTCCAAGAGCTTATGTGTACAAATGCATCACTGACTTGAAAATTAGGCCAGATTTAGCCCAATAATTCTCCCTATTTTTAAACCTAATCATAGTGAGAGAATATTTAAAACATACATAATTAATAAACATTAAGATGTAGGTATATACCCTTTTCCTATGATATATGAGACTATGAGTGTCATGATTTAGGATTTTACTACATATGTCTACGAGGAAATTCACAGAGACAGGAGAGCAAAATTATTTATGCCTTTCATAAGGACATTGAAGAGAAAATTAAAAATGGCAGAAACCACTAAGTCTTAGTTACATGGATCTTATACATTAAATGCTGACACATATGGAGCTAATATAAATATAAGAAAAAAAAATAAAAAGACCCATACTGAGAAGGTATGTCAATATAACTCAAACTATTTAGTGTTTCTATCTTTGTACACATGGAAAAATGGGCTTAGAAGCCCCGTTTTAAGATTATATTGTATTATTAGATATGATTAACGCAATGCACAGGCATTAGCATAATAATATAATTAGCCAATTTGTGTACCAAACAAAAAAGTAAGATTTTAAAAGTCATGAGTCAAAACTTTCATATTGTATGAGTGAGTGAGATGTCATGTTAATATATCCACGTCACTAAATTTGTAGTAACCTAGTAATTAAAAAAATACAGTTTTAATGACTACTTCAGACTTGAATCTATGTTAATTGTGAAGTATTTGTAAGCATGTGTGTGTTTTCCTATATATGAAATCAATTTAGTAAGTGAATATAACTTTAGTAAAAAAATAAGAAAACAGGACAATTTGCTTCGATTGATAAATGGTGGACTCTAAAAAAATATTATAGCAAATGCAACTCACAGTAGTAAACAAAATTATTTATAAGACACTCGAATAAAAAAAGGTTTTAAACGAAGAAGATTATTGGATCTTGCTGTAGAACACAACTTGTTATGTTATAAAAGGTTTTTAACAAGTTGCATAAATTTTATTTTGGGGTAGACTGATTGAAATTGTTCTTCGATTCACATAAAAGGAAGATATGGTAGGTACAACCATGTTCTTAAAAAAATTGTAATGAAATTTGAAAAACATATGGAGAAAGTAGTTACTTATCCCTCAACGTGCTATCTTCACTTTGAATAATCTCCTTTCGTGCTTTTCTAAGAGAACTAAGTTTGGTGTCAAGGCTTGACAACCCCTCGATGTTGTAAGAAGAACCATGAAGTAACGTACAATAAGAAATATAGAGGATTAAGAGCATGCATTCCCTTTGAAATGTCTAATAACCACGCCTCACATACCAAAAGTTAGCACGCAATTATGTATGATTATTTCACTTTGTAGGAACTGTTTGTGTGTATTGGGTTATTGAATTTTTGTATTAAAAAATAATTTTCTTATCTGAAAAAAAAATTAACACTAAGTAAGTAAGCATAACTAAGTAAATTCATAATCAAGTATGTAACATAACTCACTATTGATACCAAAATTCACCAGCTTATGTGGACTAATTACAAGCCAAAACGTGTCATCCAATGTGGCATAAATCCAAGTCAGGATGGCACAAATCCACGATCAACAAGGCAGCCCGACCAACAAAGAAGACAGACCAACAAGGAAGCCCAACCAACGTAGGATACCAACCAACTGGGAAGACCAACCAACGAACGAAAATCCAATCAGTACAGCCAATGAATCAAAAATAGTCTTATATTTAATTCTCATTATGTATTAATATAAATGCCTAACAAATGAAGGCATTCCATCCTTTCACATGACAACCCTCAACACCACTCTTGGGATACAAATACATTGTAACACCCTCATGGACGGGGAACAAATCAAGGCAGTCAAGTAATACATAGTAGTGGACGTAGGCTATTCCATTGAGTTGAACCACTTTAATAATCTATTTGTCTTGTTTGTCTTTACTTATTTATCTATGATCAATCAATTAGGCCTAATATAGTTTTTTGAATTAATAGATTGGCACCGTTTGTGGGAACATATTATTGAGCGTTTTCAGTACTTCATCATACATGACTGATATCACTAAAACAAGTACAAGAAATGAGGGACTTTCACCTAATCCCTCTTCCCCTCTAAATAAGAGAGATTTAACTGTAATTTTAGCTAGCCTAGCCAAAGGTCAAGAGGCTATGAAGGATACGATAAGATAATTGGCCCAAACTCTTCAAGATGGAGTTCCTGCACAGTCTAATCAAAGGAGTATGCTTCCATAACGCCTTGGAGAAATTTTTTCTATCAGGATTACCAATTCCTCTTATGGACAGTCCCTTATGCCAGAAAGATTGAGTGCCTTAAAAAGGCTAAGTAGGGCCTCTCCTTTCGATCATTTGGGACCTAGGGGAAATGCCCTTCGGGTTGCATTAGGAAATACTTAATAACCAAGAAACTTGACATAAGGATCATCCCAATCCAGATCGAACGCCCGATAAATTGCTCGATCCAGTCAAAGAAAAGGATCACAAGAGGAAAGCTCAACACACTCAGTTGGTCCACATAATATAGAGCTACCACCAACAAATATGGTGCTGGAAATGGTGCATGGAAGGGATCCATTAAGCATTTGGAAGATAGATTGGGAGAAATAGCCATTTCTAAGAATCCTCTCCAGAGAAGTTTTGTTAAGGGGTCTCTATTTGTGCAAAACATTATCGATTTCCCTACACCGACCAAGTTTAAACCTCCAGTAGTCACTCCCAAGTGTGATGGGAAGACTGATCTAGTTCTTCATATAGAACAACACCAAGCAGTAGTTAATATCTATGTTGATCTTGGTGCGACGAGGTACCGAGCATTTTCAGGAACAATTACTGGATCTGCTCAAATATGGTATAATAGTCTTCCTCGGGGGGCAGACTTCTAGCTTCCAACAACTCAGTGAGCTATTCATTGGTAATTTCTTCTTTATAGCCAAACCAGTAAAGCGAGTAGCTCGTTTCCTTAGTGTGAGACAGAAGGTGGGAGAAAGTACCAGGGATTATATCACTCATTTTAACAACGAGAAATTCGAAGTCATTGATTACGAGGAAAAGGATGCAATCACTACCCTCGTGAGTGGTTTTCTCCCCAACAAATTTTATTATACTTTGGCAAAAGATCCCCGAAGACGATTACAAAATTGATGGCCGAAGTAGCGAAGTCTGAAGGGTAGTCGGATAAGGAGCATAAAAATCACAATGAGCACAAGGATTCAAAAGTAAAAGAAACTCTAGATCGGATAAAAAAATTACTAATTACACTCCATTAACGGTGGATATATATCATGTTTTGGAAGAAATTAAGCATACCAATGATTTGAGTTGTCCTGAAAATTTAACTTTGCCAATTGATAAGAGGGATAAGTCCAAGTATTACGAATTTCATAAAGACCATGGTCATACGACCAATTGGTGTATTGCTCTCCAGAACGAGATAGAGGCACTCATCTGAAGAGGAAAATTGGACAAATTTATAGATCGGTAGGCTGTTGGGAGAGATGGAGATAGAGGTCGACAGAGATATAAATCACTTATTAAGTTTAGAGAAGAGAAGTAGAGGAACCATGATGATGATCCAGAAGATGATCCTGATCTCCACAAGAAGCCTGGATAACCTAAATGCAAGGTATTCATAATTAGTTTTGGATCATTTAATTTCCATATGATTACAGGTGGGGATGAAGGATGAGGAGGAGATCATAGAGCTGAAAGGAAGGCTTAACTCAATGAGGCTTAAGCTTGTTCCTATATCTAGTAACTCAACCTTACAAAGGAAGATCGAATTAGGAAAGTTAACAAGGATAAGCTCGTAATTGACTTTTCCAAGAATTATCTATCTAAAGTATTGTATACTCATAATGATCCTTTAGTGATCAGAGTTAGGATGAAAGAAGTGTTGGTAGTAAGGACATTGGTGGATAACGGTAGCTCGACGGACATTATGTTCTATCCATATTTTGATAGTTTGTATTTAAAACTTAGCCAACTGGAGCCTTACCATAGGCCTCTCATTGGATTCTCTGGTGAAAAGGTGTTTCCATTGGGAATAATCAAGCTAGATGTGTTGATTGTGACGTGGTTGGCGGGTAGTACAGAGAAAGTGAGATTCTTTGTAATGGACAAAAATGTTCATTCCGCCTACAACATGATCATGGGAAGAGTAGGTCTGAAGAAGTTTGAAGTTGTACCTTTTACTGTACATCAATGCCTGAAGTTCTTGAGCAAATTTGGAGTCAGAATAGTAAAACGAGATCAGAAAGTAGCTTAGGAATGCTACTATTCATCCATCGAGGAGGAAGATATGCTAGAGTTAAAGAGGAAAATAACCACTTATCAAGTGGATATATTTGAACCGAATAGTGAATCTGAGGTTGAAACCTTAGATCCAATAGATGAATCAGAGATTGTAAAAGGACAGGCCAGGTGATGGAGGCAACATAAATCATTATTTTGGAAGGTGATAAACTAGAACGAACAACTAAAATTAGAGCTTCATTGGACCCGATTCTTAAACAGGAGTTGGCGAACTTCTTAACACAAAGAAAGAAGGTGTTTGCATGGAGTCACGAAGATATGCCTGGCATAGACCCAAACTTCCTATGCTATGAGATTAATGTTAATAAGGAGGTTAAACCTGTAAGGCAGCAAAGAAGAGTTTTTAGCCCAGAGAAGAACTAGGCTATATAGGAGGAAGTGGAGAAGCTTCAAAAATCTTCCTTTATTGAAGATGTGAAATACCTAGATTGGTTGGCCAACGTATTCATGGTCAAGAAGAAAAATAACAAGTGGAGGATGTGTGTAGATTTTACTGATTTGAATAAGGCGTGCCAAAAGGATCATTTTCCTTTGCCACGAATTGATCAACTGGTGGATGCTACTTTGGGGCATGACTGCTGAGTTTTATGGATGCCTATTCTGGTTATAACCAAATCAAAATGAAACAAGAAGGAAGAGAAAGTACTTCCTTTAATACTCCCCAAGGAATTTATTGCTATGATGTTATGACGTTTGGTCTAAAAAATCCAGGTGCCACTTATCAAAGACTGGTGAACAAAGTATTTGAGGAGCATATAGGCAAGAACATGGAGGTGTATGCTGATGATATCCTGACAAACAACAAAAAAGTTATTGATAATATTTTTGACATCAGCCAAACGTTTGATCAAGTAGAAAAGCACTAGATAAAGTTAAACCTGAACAAATACGTCTTCGGAGTTCAAGAGGGAGTGTTTCTCAGATATATAGCAAACCAAAGGGGCATTAAAGCTAATCCAGATAAGATCAAGACCTTGATAGAATTGCAATCACCGACCAATAAAAAGGATGTTCAAAGACTAACAGGGCATATAACAGCACTCAACAGATCTGTGTCTCGAGTAACAGACATATATTTACCATTCTTTAAGGTGTTCAGAAAAACCGTTGAATGGAACGAGGAAGGAACGAGGAATGTGAAAATTCCTTTCTATAATTGAAAAAATACTTGGGAGCACCCCCACTACTCTCCCGACCAGTGTTGGGAGAAAAGCTATATTTGTACTTGGCAGTTTCTGAATCATCTACTAGCTCTGCCTTGATAAAAGAGGATAATGGAGTTCAAAAGTCAGTTTATTACACTAGCAAAGCTGTTTGAGAAGTAAAGTTAGATATCCCACACTGTAAACGTTAGCACTGACCTTAATTGAGGATAGTAGACGGATAAAGCCGTATTTTCAAGATCATACCATAGTGGTATACACGAACATGCCACTGAGGCAAGCTTTGTATACGCCAGAGAAATTCGAAAGATTAATGTATTGGGTTGTGGATTTGGGAGAATATGATCTTGTATATGAACCAAGGTCTTCTTTGAAAGGCCAAGCTATGGCGAATTTTATTACAGAATTCACTTACCCAGAGGTTACCGAGAAATAAGGGACTCCTACCGAGCAACACTCAGGAGTCAGCAGACCTACTAGAGAAACACCCGACCAACTCCAAGTAAAAGAATTTCATAAGAAGTTACTACCGATCAATCCTATCCTCCCAACGGAGTACAGGAGATGAAAAAGAAATATTATGAGGTAAAATATACAATTTTCCATCAAGGGATACTAATAAACTAAGCGTTTGACAACGATATTCCCATATGGAGTCTTTATGTTAATGGATCATCTTGCGCAACTAGATGTGGAGCAGGAATCATCCTCAATACTCCAGATGAAATAGATATATAGTACACTCTATGATTCCAATTTTAAGCCTCCAATAATGAGGCAGAGTATGAAGTTGTGATTATTGGTTTGAATCTAGCCAAATCGCTAAATACCGAGCAAGTGGTGGTATACAGTGATTCACAGTTGGTGGAAAATCAGGTGTTGAACTTATATATCACTAAAGGAGAATTGATGTCCAGATACTTAGTAAAATATTTGAAAATAATCACCACTTTACTAGTTGTTCAGATGATCAGAATTCCAAGACTGGAAAATGCCTAAACAGACGCACTTGCCTAGATAGCTTCAGCAACAAGAATCGTGCTTTGAAGAACTATTCTTATTGAACTACTTGCTAATACGAACATTGATGAAGACCTGATGGTTAATTTTATTGTGGTTGACATGGGGCCATCTTGGATGGATCCTATAAGAGGTTATATTGAAGGTGGAAGTCTACCAACCGACTATTTGCATCTAAGAAGTTAAAGTACAAAGCTGCTAGATATGTGCTAGATAATGGTGTATTGTACGGAAGAGGACTGACTGTTGGTCTCCAACGTTGTGTGCATCCAGCTGAAGTAAAAATTTGATTTAGGAAGTCCATGAAGGGTTTTGCGGATCCCATGTATCCAAGAGAACTTTGTTACGAAGAATCAACACACGGGGTACTACTGGCCAACCATGCAAGTAGATTTCACAGCTTTTGCCAAGCAGTGTGATAAGTGCCAGAGGTTTTCCAATATATGAAAGACCCCACAAGATCTCCTAACACAAATCACTTCACCTTGGCCCTTTTCTATGTGGGTAATTGACTTGGTCGGGCCTCTATCGACCACCCAACGAAGGTTCAAGTATCTGGTCATAGCTGTTGATTACTTCACTAGATGGGTGGAAGCTGGACTCTTGATGGACATATCTTATGAAAATGTTTATTAGTTTATTTGGAAGAATATCATATGAAGGTATGGATTTACCTATGCCTTTATCACTAATCATGGCATACAATTTGATAAAGAAGAATTTTCTGCTTATTGTGCCCAATCCATTGTCCAAAAAATCCAGTCTGCTCCTGGCCATCCTCAAAGCAATGGACAAATAGAGGTAACTAATATAACACTACTGAATGGGTTGAAGAAAAGGCTGGAAAATGATAAAGGTAATTGGATCAATGAACTGCATTATGTTTTATGGGCCTACCAAATAACCCCTAGAACAGCTACTGGAGAAACACCCCATATGTTAGTGTTTGATACTGAAGTTGTAATTCCCGCCGAGCTAGGCTTACCAACACACATAGTTCTTAATTTTAATACCCTTGTCAGTGATTTGATGAGAAGACTGGACTTAGATGTGCTGAAATAGGTACGCGAAAATGAAGCATTAAGGAATGCAGCCTATCAATAATGGACTGCACATTTTTACAACAAAAGGGTGAAGCTGAGAAACCTAAAAGAAGGTGATTAAGTTTTTTTAAGGTGATTTGGAAGAACAACAAACTTGAAGCCAACTGGAATGGGCCTTATCTTATTACAATAGTTGTCTGACAAGTCATATATCGAATTGAGGCTTTGGAGGGTGAAGAATTCAAGAACCCTTGGAATGCATAACTCCTGGGGAGATATCATCAGTGATGTAATCATGTTGTACTAATTTCATTTTAATATTAATCAAAATGTGATTGCCCCAAAATTGTTATATTTTTTTTCGAGTACTAGTGCAATGCACTACACTGCAAATTCAATAAAAACACCAACAATGTTGGTTGGCATCAACAAAGGCACCAACAAGGTTAGCTATCAACACAAACCACAAATGAAATGTTGGTCGGTATCAATAAAGGCACCAACAATGTTGGTTGTCAATAAAAACCTTACAAATCAAAATTGTAACTCCCAAATGCTTGGTTAACGAAGATGTGGATGAATAATTTTCATCTAAACTCGGCTAAAAGATGGAGAAATGTTCCACTCATGCCTAAGAACCAAGGTAACTAATGCAATTACCTAAAAATTTAAGTACATTAGTAGAATCATGGTGATGCATTGGTAATTGGTACAATACTTAGGGTAACCCTAAGGGTATCAATAAAACTGGTGAAAAACTACAGATTGACAAATTATTGATTCAAAAATAGAGATTGACAAAAATTTTATCCATTCACGGTCAAAGACTAAGAAGACATTCACATACAGAGATTTACTAAGAGTTGATCCATTCATAATTAAATATTGATAAAATAAAACTTTTCATTAATTCAAATTAATAGATTACATATTGTTGCTTAACATGTATAAATAAAATACAAAGCCTTATTCTATAGGGCATTTTCCTTCAGCCTTAGAGACAGGATCCATGCCAGCTGGAGGATCATCCAAAGTATAAGAAGAGTTAATGAAGTTAAAATTCTGAAGCATTCTGGTATTTCTACTAGTAGGACGATCAAGCAGATGAGGATGAGGAGGTCGAACGATCTCTAGTTCATCATGTATCCCGTAATCTCTGAGGTACTTTAAAATCAAGCATTGAGGAATATGATGAATAGAATCTAGTCAACATCTAACTTGAAAGGAGGATTGTCAAGCTCAAGTAAAAATGGGTCATACCAATCCCATAATGAATTGTTCTGATCTACCTTCATCACTGTTAAAGCGTTTGTTCAACCCCATTTATAAACCTCATTCGTAGCTTGCTGAAGCCTATCATCAAGATGCTCCAAATCTTCATTATACCCATCAATCCACACTTTCCTAGGTTGCTTATGGAATTGAAAGGTTAATATATCAATCTGAGAATGCAACTTCTTCAGCACTCCATCTTTAGATTGTAATTGAGAAGATTGGGTTGATAACTATTCAAATAAAGTCTGCAGCTTCTAGTACATCTCAGCAATAGCTCTATCTTTAGCTCTTAACTGCGCAGCTTGATTAGCAAGGGACTGTTGGGTCCTAATTTCCTCTGTGGTTCCTCGGCCAGACCTATTTCTTGCTCGGGAAGAAGATGCAGTCTTAATCTTTTTTAAGGCTTCCAACTCATCCCTTAATGTTGCATTTTCATCTTCTAAAAAGGAGTGACCCTCATCAGTAGTAGCAACAAGAGCTCCAGAAGCATACTTCAAAAGATTCACTTCATCCCTTAAATTATTATTATCCTCTTCCAAAAGTTTGGTAACAGTTCTAGTTTCTTCAACTTCAAGTTTAAGTAAAGCTTCCTTTTTATTATAAACAGAAATAAAGTTATGAATACCCCTACCTACACTTAGGCTTCGATATTTCTGCTCGTAGCTTTCTTGCAATAGCACAATGGATTCTTTATACTATTCTTAAATTTATTCTATCATCTTATAGTAGGAAACATTATTTGCTACTACCTTATCAAGTAAGTACTTCAAATATTTGTAGGCATCTGTAGCCTGCTTTGATGCATCGTCACCAAACAACTTAACAATTTCTTCCTCCAATAAGTCTGTATGACTTACTTTAAAAAAAAGCATTGCACTTTCTCAATAGCTCGGTATCATTGGAAGACATTTGTTCCATTTTCTCTATGAACTAGCAAGAAAAAATGATTACCAATTAACAACAAAAATGAAGAACAGGCATAATCAACAATAGACAAAAAGAAATAGAAGGCTTCTTTTATTGATAATGAAGAAATTCAGATATAATAAAAGTAAAGAAAAATAAATAAAAAATCAAAAGGGCAAATGCCGCATAACTTTACAACTTCTCCATATCCTTTTCAACCTTCTTATCCTGCTCAGAAGAAGGGGTTATGTACTATAGTTGCTTGATTTGTTCGGATTAAGGAAGAGAAGACTCAATGATTTTAGGTTGGTCGGTAGAAGATTCAATAACTAGATAAGACTCTTCAAAACCAACGTTGTCTTCAATCTGATCCTCAATGATAGGAGGAGGACCATGAGTATATCTCCAAAAAAGTTTAGAGTCTTCAATAGTGTTTAACTTGTGAAGGGCATCCAACACTGAAGGATGCTTTTATAGCCCTTAGCCCTGCACTCAGCTTCCTCTACCATACGCTTAGCTTCCTCTGCCTTGCACTCATCTTCCTCTCCATTGCGCTCAGCTTCCTTTGCCCTGCGCTCAACTTTAAGGGCATTTTCATCAGACGTCTATCGAGAAGTTTCAGTTGTCTTTAGTTTATCTGCCTAAGTAACCTTCTCAGTCTCTAAGGCTTACTAAGAATCAAATAAAGACTTCTTTAAGCTAGCCAAAGATTCCTTTACATTATTTAAAGAATATGCCCAAATTGTATCATCCTTCTCCAGCATATTATTGAAATGCACTAAGAACTCCAGGAAAAAAAGATCAAGTTAGTATATGAGAAATATAAAAGATAACAGAACCAAGAAGATGGAAATCACTTACTGATGCAAGGCTCTGAGCAGCCATTTTAGAAACCTTTAATCAGGGTAGCATAACATACACTCCCCTGTGGTCTGGAAGAGTACCAGACTTGATCAACTTCCTAGCCAAACCAGGAGTAATAACTACTGGAGGACCAACATCAGAAGAATTAATTCAACTAAGGTTTGTTGCTCGATCACTTAGTTGACCTTCTTCTCTGCAAGCCCTCTCATAAGTCTTCTCGAAGGAAGTTCAACATCTTTGGGAGCTAGGTCTTTGAGGGCTGGGGGATCTTTTATGACTTCCCCTATTTTCTTTTTGGCCTCTTCAACAGTTTTTTAGGAACTAGAAGTTCGACCACTAAGAAGATCATGAAATTTTCTCTTCTTCAAGATATCAGAAAGAGGAGTATCTGAATTAGCAGCAACTTCTTGATTAAGATCAATCACCCGAGAAGGAGAAGTTGCAGGTCTGAAAATAAAGGAAGAAGCGGTATTTTTATATTGAAGCAAGTAAAAAGCAGACCTAATGTGCTCCTTAGCAACTGTCTTGTGAAGTCCCCAAATAAACTTCAATTCTTTCAAGTTTACTTCACTCTCTTTGGAGGATTTTCTTTTCTGGTCAACTACAGTCATATTTACAAAGCAAGAGCCAGTATGACATTTTATCAAATATAAACAGGGCAAAATTACTAAAATATAGAACAACCTATCCCATTGCCAAATAAAGGACATCTAGGTCCTTGATATTTAGCACATCCAACTAAGGGGGTATGTTGCCAATTTTTTACAACTACCCCGTGATCAAAATAATTCCTATTAGAATCAAGGAGGTTAACCACTAAAGCTTTACAAACTGCCCTAGTTTTAAGATAATAAGTGGTATCACTAGTTACCCATTTATAACAAAACATAATTTATGTAATCCCTAGATGGGTTCCATGGATTTAATTTAACCTAAATACTCCATTCACTACTCTTCATATGTTAGGAGTTATTCTTGCAGGCACACCGTCAAAATATTGATAAAACTCCAGACCGGGGGACTAAGAGGAAATGTGAACCCACACTCAATAATAAAGATGTAAGGGAACCAATGGCATTCAGCAAGAGGGAAAAATCATAAGAAAAAGTGGGATGTTCTAGTACAACCCAAGATGGAATGTTAAAGTAACTCTTGAACTTCTCAAGCAACTCAATAGAATAAACCACGATGAAGAAGCAAAGAAGAAGAGAAGAAAAGTTCTTATAAGGTTTATGTATTCAGCAAGAGCTGAAAACAGAAAAGAAAATGATCGCACGAAAGTTCAAAGAACACAACAGCAAAATCAAAAATGAAAGATATAAGATGATCGAAGTTTTATCGCTATTTTTATAAGTCGCCTTGAAAACTAGGAAAAGTAATGATTAAAGTGAACGACGGCTAACAAGAGAAAAGATGAAGATACCCCATAAATGCTCGCTAAAATTTGAAATATTTACAAAACTTCCATTTGCGCTCAAAATTGTCAAATAACTAGATAATATTCACAAGTCTGGAAGGTTTGCAGCCGACCAAGTAGCCCAAAGCATAATATTTCACACTTTCACATCATCTCCAAGTATGAAACATTAGTGGATTATGTTAATACCAAAATTCACCAGCTTATGTGGACCAATTACAATCCAACACGTGTCATCCAATGTGATATAATCCAAGTCATCATGGAACAAATCCCCAATCAACAAGGCAGGTCGGCCAACGAAGAAGACAGACCAACAAGGCAGCCCAACCAATATGGGATACCAACCAACTTGGAAGACCGACCAACGGCCAAAAATCCAATCACTACAACCAATGAATCGACAACAGTTTTATATTAAATTCTCATTATGTATTGATGTAAATGACTAAGAAATGAAGGCATTCCATCCTTTCACATGACAATCCTCAACACCCCTCTTAAGACACAAATACATTGTACATGGAAAGGGACCGAAAAACAAATCAAGGCAGTCAAGTAATACATAGCAGTGGACATAGGATATTCCATTGAGCCGAACCACTTTAAAAATCCCTTTGTTTTGTTTGTTTTTACTTATTTATGTGTGATCAATCAATTAGGACTAGTCTGGTTTTTTGCAACAACACTCACATTAAGCCATAAATTAACCATAACAAGTTTGTAGCATAACGAACATTAAGCATAAACTAAGAAGCACGAACACTTCTCTTAAGGTGACGTACCCGTGTCAGGAACTCTGACACTCGTGCGACACTTCGTGTGACTTGTCAGACTTGTTTGGCATATAAAAAAATGTGTACACTTCATGAACACGACCCAGACATTTAGTTCACACGACGGGGTGCCAAAATTAAAGAACACTCAGAAATAATAAATTAACCATAACAAGTATGTAACACAATGAAAACTAATAATAATCTAATATATCCAAGCTAAAATATTACCATCAAATTAGATGAGAACAAGGAAACAAGGACGATACAGTTGTGGAACTATATGAGGTATATTCCGCATTCTTTTTTAATTTTTTCACTACATTATGTTATATTTTTGTAACCAATTAACTTGGCATACACTACATATATAGATTTTCCTAAATACATTCAACACTAGCATATCTTCTTTTGACATCAACTTTTAAATAAACACAAAGTAACAACACTACATATTTATGTTTAGTAAATATTTTATTTGTTATTTCATCTCAAGATACCATATATTTCATATATGCAGACAAAAAAATATGGGTGCAAGATATTAGATCGAAGTCATAGAGTAATATGGACAACAACTTCACCTTCTAACGGACCCTTATCGCTTAGAATGTTATTTAGAGACGGTGATGGAGATGTGACATCGGTTGTTTCGGTTGATAACATACTTAAAAATTGGAAGGGTGGAGATATATGCGACTCAGGAGTAAAAGTAAACGATATTTCGAACTCAAATCATTGGTTGATTAGTTTAGTTACCATAAGTAATTTTCAAAATTTAACGCGCTCTCTTTTTCACATATTTTTATTTATTTATTTTAGAGTCTAGGGAAGGCTTTGGCAAGATGTAATTATAAGCATTGTGGTGCTCACTAGTTAATTCAAATTTGTCCTAATAAAATGAATGATTATAGAAAAATCTGTCAATTTTTTTCTTCTTGATTATAGAAAAAACTTTAAGGGATATACGCAAATAATGATATATTAGATAAAAATAAAATAATAAAGAGAAAAAAAGAGAGAATAATCAATAATAAACTTAAATAAATTAGATCTTCTTGAGCTTTTACTTAAATTTACTTGGTCAAGATAATCATATATCTTGCAACATGGATCTTCTTGGACCCTATTTAGCATGAATAACTCCAAGGCAAGGGAATTGATAGATGAAAGACTTGTTTTTGTTAAAAAATGCAAGAAATATTTTTGGGATCCATCAAAAACTTTAACAGAAATATAATTGTTTCATCGATATATACCACAAACCTTTGTAATGGTTCCTAAATTTGAGAAAATAAAAGGGTGGGTGATTATAAGCCTATAGCATATATGTTTTAATATATAATACAACTTAAAAGGAATCAACAATTTTCTTGTATGGAATTATCCTTGCCTTCTAAATGAAACCTAAATGTATTAACCTAAAGTCATTTTTGGGTTATTTTGACTTTGACCCCTATTTATTATCCTTACTTTCATGTCACAACTATGAATATATGGTTTCTATCGAGGTCCACCGTGCTTACGTCTGCACTGTTTTATGTCAGTTTGAGCGGCCCCAAAGGAAGTATGAAAGGAATAGTTTTCTCATAATTACACGGTGAAACTCCTCACTTGGAGTTTCAACCCACAACCTATCATTTGTTAGAGGAGTGCACTAACTATTGGGTTATGAACTAATGAGCATTCCCTGACTTTTAGGATAAGATACTTTAAAATGAACATTTTCATGCAGTAAAATATGTTATTAGTTAAAGTCGTTAGACCCATCTACTTACTGAAGAAATAATAAAGCTGATGATTTGAACAAATTATTTCCTACAAAAAACGTCCAAATCTTTATGTACAGTTTTATGAGAAGAAATGATATAACAATCCCATTAGTAGCCCCACAGTCAATTGAATAAATAACATGATAAAATGTAGAAAGAGAGAATTTAATTATTTATTATTCTCACCAAGGAGGTATTTATAAGAATACAAGTGCTTTGATTTAGGAAAATACAGTGGAAAATGTCTACGCATATTCACACTATGCATTCACTGATGTTCACCGTGGCCTTGGAAAATGAGTCTCATGCCGGTAGTAATTGATTTGAATTAGTTTCTCTCTTTTTTATTTGCTTAGTAATTATCTAGTTGTGAAATAAGGAGTAATTTGATTTAGCTCAAGCCTTTCATAAAATTAGGGTCCCTCTGCTCCCTCACAGCCCATCCATGACGACAGCCCACCCCAACGGGCGGGTGAATAACCCCTTACCATGGCCAACACCAACCTCCAACAGCCCCCCATCCATCTGCGTAATTCCCATGACCGTACAATGTCCAACCGTCATCTCCCGACCCCCTCTGACCCTCGACTCCTCAAATACACCCAAGGACCCCTCACTAATATCGTTATCATTGAGGAACAAGCCCCACTCAAGTTACCACATATCCCCATTGACAAATACTCCACTATCACCGTCTCAACGGACCTCTAAAACATCGAACAAGATTACAATCTCCACACCCTTGAGTGGCTGAACGAGTTGGTTGATTCACCTCCATATATTATTTCATGAACTGTAACTAGGAAGAAATAGAACTCAGCATTTACATCATTATGTAAATAACATTATCAATAGTAAATTCTTGAAATTATCGCAAAACGAGTTTCCAAGTTAGCATGGGTTGGGACTATTAGCAAAAACAATTGTTGCGTAAGTCATATGTTGGCCAAGTAACAAAAGGGGACACTGTTGGCTTCAGAGAACAAAGCAGCATCAAGTCCATAGCAACGATACAAGAACAAACAATATATATTTATATATATATATGTATATTCTCTATGAAAAAATATTTATGATTATAGTATTAGCACACAAAATTTATTAATAATTCATATGTGACTTAATAGGAAACCAATAAATTTCAAAAAAATAACATTCTCATGTAACATAATGTATGTATGTTTCATTATATAATTGAACCTTATTTTTTCCATCATTACAACCAAAACCTTGATTTTTAGTATAAAAATTATCGAGTATCCCTTGTCGTATCTTAACAATATACAGAACATCCCCAATATATCGATTTGTGTCCTTGACATATAACACACACATGTGTTATCTGTTATGTACTTATACGAACTCTGAAATCAATTTCTGGTGAGAACTTAAATTTTTCTTTTTTACAATAACAAATCTCAGTTTATAACTATACTGTAATGTTAACTGAATGTAATGTTTATTGAATTACAACATTTGCTTTCAAGATTATGTTTTTTAGACGTTTTTAGTATCCCCAAAATTTGACATTCTAGGGTTTCAAATTTTAGGTATTTATGTTTGATGGGTAAATATGAATTTTAAGTATCAACTGTAACCATGGAACATACTCTGTATATTGAAAACCATATATATATATATATTGATCAATTCCTAAATCATGATTTGCAAAATTCATAATCAAGCCCTAAATGAAATACAAACTATAACAACGCATAAATAATTAGTTTAATCACAAAACAGAGTTACGCATAATTAATAGATTAATGGAAACAAGATAGAGCTACCCATTGAAAATCATGTATTATTGCACCATCTTCTCTTGAACAATCTACTTTTGAATGCCTTATATATGAGATCATGAACATTACCATCCAAACTCATAATCGGAGCGTTGGGTCCGTATCCAAACGAAACACAAATTCAAAGCCCGAACCAAACATAAACTATGAACCCATTTCTTATCAAGCAGAAAATTAGTTTCACCTCAAATCACAAGGGATATGTTAGAATTACATACAAAATCAAACACAAAATCTCAAGGGATGTGTGTGTGTGTATGTGTGTGTGTGTGTGTGTGTGTGTGTGTGTGTGTGTGTGAGAGAGAGAGAGAGAGAGTACCTTACAACAATATGAATCGGTGGACAATGGAAATCGAGCGATTTTGGGTGTTCTGGGAATGAGGAATGTTGTGCAATTTTGTGAGGCTAGGTCATTTGGAGAAAAACTTTTGACTTGGGACGAATGGAAAAGAGTCCACTCAATGGTTTTGCTCATGCGCGTTTGATTTTAAGGCGATAAAATTGGTCAAACAAAGTATAATTACTAGGTATGTGCTTACACTTTTTATTCAAACCAGTCATAATATACGGCATTTGGTATGATTGTTATATTTAAACTGTCATGTAAACTAATATTAATAAATATATAACAACATTTTATAAAAAAAATGTCATGTAAGTAATACTATTACACTTTGGAAAATGGTAACTTTTTCCTTAGGGCACATATTTTTACCCGCAAAAATATTAAATATAAGCGCTCCATATGAGTATCTATTTTCTATTAAATGTATGTCGGAACTCTGTCCTTACTATTTTTTAAATCCTAATGTGTGCTCTTAGAGCACATATTATCACGACCCTGTGGCAAACTTTGGCGATAAGGTAGCATTTAGCATGAACGACATGGCCGAAATTTATTTTGGTAAAATCTTACTCTCTTGTGATCCGACGAGAAACAACTGCCTAGCGGTGGAAATATTCGGAGACAGGAATCGTTTGGGGTATTGTAGAGTAGGAGATGAGAAGTGGACTGAGGTGCACCATGAAATTATTTTCCTCGAGGATGGGTTACACTAGAAAGGTGCATTTTATGCCGCGGGTGACACTGGTACTCATGCGATTTGTCAACTAGAGTCTCGTTTTTGTAAGGTGAATGCCGTTTTTGAACGTGATATGGACAATGACATGGCGTTAAGAGGTGAAGGTAAATACTACTTGGTGACGGACTCCTTTCATGATGAATTGTTGTTGTTGATTTCGAGGAAAATATATAATGGAGATGTCTATAAAACCTCAAACTTTGAAGTTTTTAGATTGAATGAGGAAAAAAAGTTTGGGAGAAGAGGAAAGGTATAGATGATAACGTGTTGTTTGCGGGTATGAACTATACCATGTGTTTCTCCGTGGCAGATTTTCCAGAACGCAAACCAAATACGATTTATTTTAGCGATGACTACTTGGAGGGATACAGCGAAGGAGAGATAGGGGGACATAATATGGTATGTTTGACTTGGAACGACAAACACTCCCGTGCTGTGTTCCTGGCTCTTCTTTAATTTGGAAGCCACCTGAGTGGGTTACACCCTCTTTGACCACCAGCCTCAACCTCTTCTAATTTAATTAGTTGTCAATATTTATTATGTTCCAGTTAATTGGCTGTGGATGCTTTGTGTAATAGTGTTTCCCATTGGTGCAATGTGACGGTATTTAATTGCTCAACATTGTATCAATGTATTATAGTACATAAAATTATGAATTCTCATGTGTTCCTTCTAATGTTTAAAAAGGTGCAAGACGAGGCGCAAGACAAGGCGTAAGTCTCAAGACTTAAATCTCACTGGAAAAAAAGGGAGCAAAATAATATTAAAAAATACTAATAAAATCATAAAATATAAAGTAACAAAGAAATATACAATAAAACTGCAAAAAAAACATCTTTGAAGACTTTCTCACATAGTTAAACATTTTTTTGTTCCCCCGAAATGACGTTTTTACATATTATTAATTTTTTAATATGATAATAAAATAATTAATCCAAAATCAAATTGACCAAATCATTTTTTTAGTTTCATTTACATTGGTTATTTTATAATATGACAATAATTTAATCAATTCAAAATCAAATTGACAAAATCAGTTTTTTAAGTTTCATTCATATATTGGTTATTTTTTACATTTTCTTTCAAGTGAATTAGTAGATTAAAACAACATTTTTTTAAGTTAGATTCAATTTTAGAAAAATGAATCTTTTTTTCTGCTCGTCAGCAAATTCAACTCTAAGGCTTAAGTCTCGGGGCATGTTTTGCCGCCTCATCTCGAGGCGTAAGCCTCAAACGCTTTTTTAAATATTGGTTCCTTCAATTTCTAACAAATATGGGATGTCTTATACACTATTTTATTTTTGGATATATAATATTACATATTATAGATATGCAACCATGTTGTGTGTGGTGGTTTTGAAGCATTTGTTATCCAAAATTGTTAAACATCAACAACACCCCCCCCCCCCCCAACACACACACATATAATATATGAAATAAAATAGATATAGTGAAGGTGAATGACCTTTACCAAAGTTTGGAAGTAGATTTGGGTACAAGGTAAGTGTAATTTGCTTGAAAATCAAAATCACTATCACATTAATGGTAGTTATAATTGAAATTTCTTTAAGGCTAGCTTGAGTGGTGTTTGGACCTTGTTATAACTATGCTTTCCTTGCTAAGGTTAACTTTAATTTTGATTCAACATTGACAACCAATTCCATCAACTTGAACCAATTTTCTTAATCTCAGCACTCCTATGTTAAATTTTTTCTATAATGATTTCATGTACTGCAATTTAACAAGTTTCATTCGCACGCGCACTTGCACGCATATTGTGGTAGTCTTCTTGGCTTGGCTCAATTTGGTTCTCTAGACTTGTTCTTGCTTGTAATTTAGAGTGGTCGTATTTTTACATAATGTCAGCGGAAAATCGCTTAGAGGTTTGTCGATGTTCAAAATAGGGATGGTAACTCTCTACTTTCTTACCTTGGCCTGAATTTCTTAGGTGGGTCCCTCTCTCTCTCTCCCACTTGAGGATTTTGTTAACTTTAACTTGTTGGGGGCTATGAACCAAGAAAAATGAGGATTTGGTGGAGGACTAGTTGATTATCATTTTACTGTGGAACAAGATGTTATATTATTTTCCTTATAAGATTATTTTTTTTAGCATATCATGAGGTGTCCGGGCCATCTTGTACGCACCTCGACTAATCTCCATTCGCGGTTCGTGGCTTCTGGCCAAGCATTATTTTGACAATGTCGGGGATCTGATTGGGGACCAAACCCAATCCACCCCCAAGACTGTCCTAGTGGCAGCCTTATACCACCGGGCCAAGAGGCTTGGTTATATAAGATTGTTACTAAAACAAATTATTGATAGATGGAATCCATTTTGAATACGGAATCTTTTACCCGTGGATTACGCTGAGGCACATCAATTATGGCAGAATTCTTTTCTTAACAAAAGCACTAGTCACTAGTGGCGGCAAATGGGCAGGTGTGTGGAGAATTTGGTCAGGTTGTTAATGGGTTAGGGTTAGATATGGACGAGACAATAGCGGGTTGACGGTTGTTGCGATTCGAATTTCGATCGGATTAATCGAAGATCCATTTTTCATTCAAAATTTTCAATTGCAGATCCCTAATTTATATGAGTAGGTAGAACAACAGGTCATTTTTCAACCCGCCTAAACCCGCAAATAATCAGTGAGTTTTGAGTGATTTATATGCTACTCGCCTAAAACAAACATGATGGTGCCAATTTTTAACCATTGCAAGCAGAAATAGGTGGATGATACTGTTTCGATCCATTTTGTCGGCCGTACTAGTCACATTGTTATAATGCCCAAGTTGTTTACTTGGTTACTCTTGACAAACAGATTGGTGTCTTTTCTAGCTTACCCTCTCTTAGTAAGAAGTTCCATAATGCAAAAAATCTTCCAAATCACAATCCAATAAATTGACGTAAAAGAGTTTTCTTAGGTGTTAATTAACTTTAAGTACCAAGAGGACTTATTTATGTGGCTCGCTGATGACAAAACAATGCATTTTCATCTCCAAAGCTGATGTTTAGTTGACTTTTAATAACAGTGTGATTACTCTTTTGGTTTTGGGTTTTTTCTTGTTAGGGTCGAGTGTAGGTAAAATGCTTCGTGTGGCTTAATCATGAGGACCTTAATGTTAATTGTAATAAGCAAAAGTGCTTTTGTAATTAAGTTAAATTTTGATTCTCTGATCGGCATCTTTCGAAGATTAAATGCCAGTTATGAGCCTGTTACTTAGGAAACACTGTAATTTAACTGGATAACTTAAAAGATATGAGAAAAATATGGAGAGAAGGGCCTTTATTTATTTATAACAAAAATAACAGACTGCGAGCGACATGATTTTAAGATGAAAATTTGCATAAACTAATGTTCTTGAGAAATAAGAAGGCTAAAAGTAGAACTTCTTAAGATTTCTCGCATTCCATACCCTTGGTATTTCTTTGCCCTCTATTATATCTAAATGATAGGCACCTTATAGATCGTCCCTGATCACTTTTAATGGTACCTCCCAATTGGGCCCCAACTTGTTGTCCAACAGTTTGACGGCGCTGCCGAGGACTTTTCATAGGACATAATTTCCTACTTGGAATTTTTTTGGAATGAGATCCTTGTTGTACTTCTTTTCTAATTGTTACTGATATGAGGACAACATAATCATGGCTTGATCTCTTCATTCATTGTCCAAGTCAAGTTCGGCACGAAAGGCATCGTCGTTCAGTCTTTGGTCTTCCATCTTCGTTCTCATAGTCAAGAGGCCAGCTTCAAATGGTATGATAGCTTTCATTCCATATGTACGTGCAAAGGGCATTTACTCAGTTGGTCTCCTGGGCATGGTACGATATGCCCCGAGAACATGAGGAAGCTCGTCTACCTAAGCACCTTTTACTCTTTCCAGCCTCTTTATAAGTCCATTGAGCATCATTTTGTTAGAGGCTACTGCTTAACTGTTTGCTTTGAGGGTACGCTACTGAACTAAAGTGGTTCTTGATTTCATACTCGTTGCAAAAATTCTGTAAAGGACCACTCTCAAATTGTGTGTTATTATCAGTTATTATGGCTCTCAATACCCCAAAGTGTGTTATGATGTTTCTCCAGATGAACTTTATCATGTTAGCGTCTCTGAGATTGGCCAGTGGTTCTGCATCAACCCACTTGGTGAAATAGTCTGTACCGACCAATAAGTATTTGTGATTCCTACGTGCGGTAGGTAGTGGTCCCACGATATCCAACCCTCATTGTTCAAATGGATATGGGATGGTCAAAGGCCTCAGATCGTTAGCGGGTTGATTAACCATAGGAGAGAATGTCTAGCATTTCTCACATTTTTATCATAAACACTTGTATCTTTTTGCATATATGGCCACCAGTAGCCTTTTTTTATTGCTCGGAATACAAAGGACCTTCCTCCTATGTGAATTCCACATATTCCATCATAAATTTCATAAAGAACTTTCTTGACGTCTTTTGGATGTAAGCACTGGAGGTGGGGGCTGTAAAGGATATCCTATAACATTAGCTCTTAAGATTTAAGTAAAAACATTCATCTTTGACTCTAACCTGATGGGTTAATTTCTTCTCGGTCGGTAATGTCTTATTATGTAAGTATATAATGATGGTGTCCATCCAACTAGGACCTTTGTCGATGGATAGGACGTGCTTGGGATCTATTGTCTTGTCAATATTGTGCTTGGTGAGGAATTCCACTTCGATGGTTCTGCTGAGATCTGAGTTCACTAATGATCTTAGTGCTGCTAAAGCATCGGCATGACTGTTGTGCCCCCGAGGGAACTATTGAATGTGAACTTCCTCAAATTTTGTATCTAGATCTTGTACGACTATGAGGTAGGACTCCATCCTGTCATCCTTAGCATTGAAATCCCCAATGAATTGATTGGACACCAATTTGGAGTCTCAGTAAATGTTAAGTCTTTTAGCCCCAAGAAAACGTGCTTTGTGAAGTACGGCGATGAACGCCTCATACTCAGCCTCATTGTTAGAGGCATCAAATTCCAGTCTAATCCCTTTCTCGATGATAGCATTCTTTGGAGTCACGAGCAAAATGCCCATGCCTTCCCCCTTTGAATTGGATGAACTATCAACATAGAGCATCCACCTTTCGCCCTAAGCCTATTCATGAATCTCTGATTAATCAGACAGATACCGGTCAGTGAGCCTTTGTCTAGATAATTCTATGATGAAGTTGGCTAAAACTTTTCTCTTGATTGTTATCCTTGGTTGGAAGTGAATATCGAACCTCCCAAGATCTGCCGACCACTTTGATATCCATTCAAAAAGTTTAGCCTTGCGAAGGACAAATTTAAGGGGGAAGGATATAATCACATTGATGGAACGTGCTTCTAAACAATGCTTTAGCTTTCGTGAAGCAATTACCATTCATAAATTAGCTTCTCTAAAGGCAAGTAGCGTTTCTCGGTATCCAAGAGGGCCTTGATGACGTAGTAAACAGGAAATTGCTTTGTCTCTCTTTCGTAGACCAAGGTCGAGTTAACTGCATGGATTGATACTTTGAGCTAAAGGTAAAAGGGATCCCCCTGATCAAGGATTAACCATAGTGGAGGTTTGTTGAGGTATAATTTGATCTCCTTTAGGTCCTTAGAGCACTCGTTGTTCTAGTGAGATTTTGGAACTCACGTACTATCTTTGGGAGATGGACCCTTCTGTTAGCTTCTATTTTATCTGGATTAGCCTCAATCCCCCTCTTACTGACCAGATAACCTAGAAATTTTCCTGACTGGACGCTTGTTGGTGTTAAGATTCATTCGGTATCACATAAGGATTTAGAATGTGTTAGCCATGTCATAGATATAATCGTTCATGTTCTTGATCTTAACAAGCATATGGCCGATGTACACTACCATGGTCTCCCCCATATAGTGTTAAAACATATTCGTGACTAACCTCTGATATGTAGGTCCTACATTATTGAGCCAAACGGCATGACCTTGTAGCAATAAAGACTAACTAGCGTTATAAATGATGTTTTATCTTGGCCGGGGCCAAAAAGAGGGATCTAATGATACCCCGAATAAGCATCTGGGAAACTCATCCATTTATGAGTTATTGTGGCATCAACTAACTAGTCTATCTTCGGTAGGGGGAAGCTTTACTTGGGACAAGCCCTTTTAAGGTCGGTGAAAATTATGTAGACTCGCTAGTCCCCATTACTCTTACGGACCACGACCAGATTTGAGAGCCATTTTGGGATTTAAACTTCTCTGATGGACCTTTCCTAGGACACTGTCTAGTTTTTGGTCTCCATTGGTTGTAGCCTGGTCAGACTTCTTCTCAATAAATTCGTTTATATGCCCATATTAGGATAATTCCTCCAGATGAGCTTTGATCTCCTTATAGTTTTTGGTATTGTGGTCGCCTTCTTTATTAAATGCACAGTGAAGCATGCTATTCCTCTTCGTCGGATCACCACCCATATCCTTTAGACACTTGACAAATTATTGAATCTTGTAGATCAGATCCTTAAAAACTGTGTGGACAACTTGAAATGCTTTAGAGGAATCAGTTTTCCCCATTCTTGGTACCATTTTTCTTCTTATTCCCCTTCTTAAGGGTGTTCTCCTTGCCCCCCCCCCCCCCCTTTATTTCCTTAGTGAGACCAATCTCAACTTGACCAGTGTTGACCAAGTCCTCTACCTTGGTATATTTCTCAATGAGTGACATGAGATCATCAATGGTTTCATCTTCCTTCTTAGTAAGGGAGTAATACAACATTGACGTGGGGAATAGACCTATTTTGAAGGACTCTACGACAACTTGCTCCAAGCAATCTTCTACCTCATTGAAGACTTCCCATAGTGTTTGGCATATTCATGCAGGGAATCATATGGCTTCTTTTTCATCATGAGCAACGATTTCATTCTTTTGGGATCAGAGTTGCTGGTGATGAAGTGAGAACTGAAGGATTCGACGAGCCCCTCGAAACTCTTGATGGACCTGTGAGGTAGCTTCTCGAACCATATCTGGGCGATGTCCTCCAAGGCCAAAGGAAATATTACACATCAGCACATTATTATGACTCCACAAAGTCATGGCATTCCTGTACTACTAGACATGGTCGATGGGATCAGTATTGTCGTTTGTGGGGGCTCACTTAATTCAACCCTAATACTTCAGTCGACCAGCACAACACAAAAATGAACTACTCAACCCAACTGAAGATAATTATTTTACACCCATGTGTTTGACATGTGCTTAAATGCATGGAGATATACTCAAGTCGGTTACCAATAATCTCGGAGGAGATATTCAGGGACACCTATGAGTTATCTACAATCTGATTGAGTTACTTGTACAATCCAATCACTTATTTTTTTAACTATAAAATGTAAATTTTGACACGGGGAAAAAGGGTGTAACTTTTATTATTTGAGAAACACTAATAAGAATACAGTAACATCTTCATGGACATAGGTAAGTTACCGAACCACGTATCTCTGGTGTTGTGTGTGTGATCATTTATCCTTTTATCTCGATATTGCTTTCTAGATTTCTTATTGTGATAATATTTGCACTCATAATTGGCGCCACCTGTAGGAAACGATTCTTTTTCCTACGAATGAAATTATCAAAAGAAAGAACGTGATGTCTCACCACAATAGCAACCGTCCTCAAGTTAGTGACGTGCAGGATAATCCGGTCCCTCCCAGGTTCATGTCAAAGATTCGCCAATCATAAAATCCTTAGTTTAACCAAGAGAGGCAACCTTGTGAGGGAAGTCAGGGACCACCTAGGTATACTCAGATCTCCAAGTAGTACATGGTTATAAATCCAAGCTTTAAGAGCTGGAAGAGGCAATACGCCTCTAGGTGGAAGAAAATCCTGACTTATAAAGGCGACTTGAAAAGATGGAGAGAGGTCTCTATAGAGATTATGGCAAACGTCGTGATACGTCTCCTAGTTCTTAGGTGAGAAACACTCATAGCCGAGGGAGGAGATCCAGGAATGACTAGGATCGATCGAAGTGCGGCAGGTCAGAGCATAATCAATTAGAGTGTGGCCGATCAGATAGGCTCCATAGAAGTAATGATCATCAAGATAAGGATATCAAAATTTTTGTGCGTAGAGAGATGGACTAACATCCAGTCCATCGAGGGAATAGGTCTACTAGGGAGCTAGATAGAAGAGCTTTAAAGACCCAAGTTAAATTCCCTTTCTCACGACGATTGAAGAAGAGTAACCCCCAACGAAGTTCACTGTTCCCAGATTCAAATTCTATGATGAAAAGATAGATCCCATCGACCATGTTTGGAAGTAAAAATCGATGACCTTATAGAGATGTAAATACGCCTTGATGCGTTAAATATTCCCTTCTAGCCTACATTATGTAGCACATAACTGGTTAGAGAAGTTTCCTCACAAGTCGGTCAAGAGTTTCAAGGCCCTAGTAGAGGATTTCACTACTTGCTTCATAGACAACAGTTCCCTCCCTAAGAGGATGGATTCACTACTCACAATGAAGAAAATTCCCCAAGAGACAAGAGAGCCTTCATGATTCTTCTAAGAGGTATTGGGAGGTCCTCAATAAAGTGGAGGACTGCTCAGAGCAAGTTTTTATCGTGTCCTTCAAGATTGGTCTGTCAACCACTTCTCTGTTGCACTAGTCCCTAATGAAGAAATAGGCTAACACTATTCACGACCTCATGGCGTGCATTGAAAAATATGCCAAGGTTGAGGACATGGTTCACTCTATCCTAGAGGATAGTGGTCGAGCAAAAGAAAGTAAAGGAGGAGATAAAAGTGACACTCCAACGAAAGGGAACAAGAATGGGGGTAAGAATGGCTCCAAAAATGGGAGCAAGGTCGATCCTTCAAAGTCATTCCAGGTTATTGACACAGTCTTCAAAGAACCAATTTATAAGATCTTGAGTAGGATCAAGGATTGTCCTTTTGTCAAGTGGCC
Source organism: Sambucus nigra (assembly GCA_949130495.1). NCBI lineage: Eukaryota > Viridiplantae > Streptophyta > Magnoliopsida > Dipsacales > Adoxaceae > Sambucus > Sambucus nigra. The sequence goes on along the minus strand of OX422215.1, from coordinate 110,299,949 downwards.
TAAGAAGATGGATGGTGACCTAACGAAGAGGAATAATGCACTGAGATGTGCATCCCACAAGGAGGATGTCCTTAAGACAGAGAATTACAAAGCACTAAAGTCATATTTGAAAGCGACATACCAAGCTTGACATCTCAATGAATACATTGAGAAGAAATCCTATAAGGTCGCAGCCAATGGTGACCAAAAACTAGATAATGTCCTTAATGATGACATGTGATAGGAGTTCGCAGTGATCCATGGAGCATTCAACCTGATACGAATCCAAGGGAACACTTTTCAAATGGAACTGGAGGAGGTCACTGTTGTCATGGAGTCATTCCAAATTGACCCTGCAAAAGGCCAAGATGGAAAATGTCGGCAACGAGAGGATGTCGACTACACCAAAAACATTATCTTCAGAGAGGAAGTTATAATCGGGTTAAGGACTCCCCACCATGATGCACTCATGATTACTTTTATAATCATGAACTTGCATGTCAAAAAGTTATTGGTATACCATGGAAGCTCATCTGAGGTGATGTACCTAGAGTTGTTCCATAAGTTGAAGCTCAACCTAACCGATCTCAAGGAGGCCAAAGTTCCACTGATCGACTTCACAAGGAAAACTACGGTGCCATTGGGAAAGATAGTCTTACCGATTAGAAAAAGAAATATCTCAAAATTAATTGAATTATTGGTGGTGGACATACAGTCTCCATATCACGCCATTTTAGGTAGGGCTGGATATGAAAGCCATACTATTTACCTACCACCAGAAGATCAAATGTGTCACCGACCGAGGCATGGTTGATATTATTGGTGACTAGGCCACTATAAGGATAGACTTCATCATAGCCATTCACCCCCAAAATTAAATGAAGAAAGATACATAAGACACCCCAAAGGTAGCATAAGATGAACATACACCCTCTAAATAGCAATTACGGTACGGTCGACCAGGGGTGGAGGAGACCAGGATCCATCCCGCTGTCATGGTAATTGAAAGCCTGGAGGAAGTAGGTGCTGATGATAACCTGCCTGATAGAAAGTTTTTTATTATAACTACACTTATGGGTCATAAAATAAAAGAGTTGATTGTCTTCTTGAGAATAAATTTGGATGTTTTTGCTTGAGAGCCATATGATCTGCCTGGAATTGATTCCTATGTAGCCTGACATTATCTACATATTGACTCAACCTTCAAGCCAATCACTCAAAAGGCACACCAGATATCCCTCGAGAAGGATAAAGCGATGGAGAACAAAGTTGGTAAGCTTATGGATATATGATCCATTAGGGAATTTTAGTTCCCCAATGATTATCCAACCCCGTGGTAGTACGAAAAAGCAATGGAGGTTAGAGAGTCTACATTAATTTCACGAACCTCAACAGATCCTTCCCCAAGGATAGTTTCTTCCTTCCCATGATTGATCAGTTAGTTGACTCCATGGAGATCACGAGAGAATGAGTTCTCTGAACGCCTATTCTGGGTACCATTAAATTTTGTTGTTCGACCTCGACCAAAACAAAAACATCCTTCATAACCCTAGTGGGTCTATACTATTACAAGGTCATGTTGTTTGGCCTAAAGAACGCAGAGACAACTTACCATATGTTGGTCACGAGTATATTTAAGAAGTAGATGGGTGGGAGACACCATGTAAGTCTACATCAATAACATGTTGGTCAAGAGAAAGAATAGAGATGGCCACCTCACGGACTTAACCAGAACTTTTAAAATCCTCAAGAAGTAATTGATGAAACTTAACGCAGGCAAGTGTTCATTCAGTGTCCAATCAAGTAAATTTTGGGGTTACCTAAGTATTAAAATAAGGATTGAGGCCAATCCAAATCACATTGATGAGATCAATAAGGTCCAGCCCTCAAGGACATTACAGGATATTCAAAAGCTTATTGGAATGCTCGCAACACTCAATCGCTTCTTCTACAAGTCTTGGGAACGTTGTCGACCTTTCTTCCAGTTACTAAAAACGGATAAGGGCCTCATATAGAATGATGGTTGCTCTAGATCTTTAGAAGAGATCAAGTCTTACCTTGACAAACCTCCCCTACTGGTGATCCCCAATGATAGAGATCCTTTATACCTCTATCTCATAGTATCGAACAACTCTGTTAACTCAGCTCTAGTAAGTAAGAAGGATGCCAAACAGTACCCTGTCTACTACTCCATCAAGGCACTTATTGATGAAAAGCAACGCTAATTTCCCTTAGAAAATATACCCTATGCATTAGTGGTTTCCTTTAAGAAGCTGAAACATTACTTTGAAGCTCACCCAATAATGGTGATCACTTTATTCCCCTTCAAAGTTTCTCTTAAGAAAGTAAACCTTTTGGGTTGAGTCACACAATGTTTAGTCGAGCTCAGAAGGTTTGATGTTCACTTTCAACCATGAACAGCAATTAAGGGACAAGCCTTGGTCGATTTCATTATCGAATTTACAAAAAATAATCCCACTAACCAACAAGTAAGGGAGAAATCAATAAATGAGGAAGCACAGTCCAAGGAGTGAACCCTATAGTTAATGGAACCTCCAATTCCAAGGATGAGGAGGCGTAGGGATCGTCTTCGTCACACCTGAAGACGTTATTATTAAGCAAGTAATCAAGTTGGGATTTGAAGCCTCCAATAATAAGGACTAATACGAAGCACTAATAGTTAGCTTGCGTAAGGTCCAACTGCTAGGGGGAAATTACCTCAACGTATTTGGAGATTCCAAGCTGGACTCCAAGCAAGTGAGTGTAGATTTCAACGTAAAAGATGACAATATGGCAACTTAACTTGCCGTAGTGATAGGTCTTATGACAGGATTTAACAAGGTTCACATTCAGCAGTTCCCCCAGGGGTAAAATAGTCATGATGATTCCTTAGTAGCCCTAAGCTCAATAGTGGACTCTGATCTCAAAGGACTATTCAGGCATAGTTCCTTGCCCAGCCTAGCATTAACCTAATCATGGTCACCAAGAAGGTCCTCCTCGTAGAAAGAGTACCCAGTTGGATGGATCCCATCATTGCCAATTTGCACAGGGACATGCTATCGAATGATAGGAAATTGGCTCACCAAGTAAGAGTAAAAGCATCCAATTTCCACCTTAACCTAAGGGGGAAGCTTTAAAAAATATCCTTTACAGGCCCTTACCTCAAGTGCATCCACTCGTAAGACATCAAGCAAGTTCTAAGTGAGCTTCATGATGGTATTTGTGAGAGTCATGCAAAAGGAAGATCATTGGCATTCCAAGCAATCAAAGAAAAATACTGGTGGCCACATATGTAAAAGTACTTATGTTCAAAGATGTGAAAATGATAGAAATTCTCCCCTATGGTTCATCATCCACCTAGCGACCAGAAATCTTTGACCACTCCTTACACATTTTCACAATGGAGATTAGATATTATGGGACCCCTGCCTACCCCACTTGGGAATCGCAAGTATCTGTTGGTCGGTACAGACTACTTCACCAAGTTGGTAGAGGCATAACCACTAGTGAACATCCATGATGTCGATATGACAAGGTTCATCTGAAAGAGCCTCATAACACATTTTAAGGTACCAATAACAATAACGGTACGCAGTTTGAATGCAGCTTCTTGTAAATTTTCTATGATGAGCATGGCATCAAACATCATTTCAGTTATATGGTATAGCCCCAAAGCAACGGTCATGAAGAATATTCTAATAAATCGATGCTTAATGGTTTGAAAAAGAGGCTACAAATAGCAAAAGGTGCCTGGGTGGATGAGCTCTCGCATGTCCTTTAGGCCTACCGCACCACTCCTAGGAGACCTACTGAGGAAACACCCTTCGCGCTCACTTATGGTATGGAATATATTATCCCGCTTGAATCAGGTCTCCCTACTATGAGAACTAACTTATTAAACCAAGGTCTAAATTACGATGCCTTGCACACTGAACTTGACTTAGTAGAAGAACGAAGAGAGATGTCCACGATCAAGGTAGCTTTATACTAGTAACAACTGGAAAAGAAGTATAACAAGATAGTCAATCTGAGGGAATTCTAAATAGGCGATTATGTCCTAAGGAAAGTCCTCGGCATTGTTGTAAGACTGTCAGATGGCAAGCTGAGACCAAACTGGGAAGTACCTTTCATTGTAATCAGGGATGACCTTTAATGAGCATATCACATGGAAATGTTGGAGGGAAGGGAGATACCAAGAGCATGAAATGTGGCCAATCTCAAGAATTTCTACCTTTAGCCTTCTTAATCTTTTTCAGGACATTTAGTTTATGTAAATTTTCATTTCAAAATTATGTTTCTCTTAAGTTATTATTCAATGAATAAAGTCCCATTAGTTCTCACATTTCCAAACGATATCTCCACCCTCTCATCGCTAAGTAGAATCACCCTTAGTTTTAGTAAGCTGCCCAGCCTGCTTCAACCAAGGAACTTCCTCGCACATAATAGAATTCCTTTGGATTATAATAGGTTATTTAACTTATTTTAATCAAGGACTCTCCTCATGTCAGGGTTTATAGTAATTACAGTAAGCTATTAAGTTTATTGGAATCCTCAAGTCTTTGTCATAAAAAAACACAACAGACCTCATGAGTTACCCTGGTGACAACAAAATCACTATAGAGGATCCTTAGGTAAAAATCCAACCTAGGTTGGTCGCCAACTCTATTGGTCATTAAAAAACTGATCAGGTGGATGGCCCATTAACCAGGTGCATTCTTGTCATCATCTCACCTAGGCCTAAGGGAGTGTGACGGCACAACCTAAAAGGTAAGGCAGATGGAATGGTATTGCTAAAGGCATATATGTTTGGAATAATGTTTGACAAAAGTTATCAACACATTTAGTTGTGGAAATGCCCAAAATGATTAACACTTGTCACTAATTCATTTAGTCGGCAAAGGCTTAACATGATTAACACTTGTCACTAATTCATTTAGTATGCAAAGGTCCAAAATGACTAACCTTAGATATTAACTCATTTGATCAACGAAAGGCCCAAAATGATTAACAATATTATTTGGTCAGTAAAAGTACTAAGTAATTGGTAAATATTCACTCTTCCTAGTCAGCAGCCAAAATATAGAAGTAATTATTAATTATATTTAGTCAGTGCATGCTCAAAATATGATATGGTTGATAAGCAAACTTTGTACATTTTGACAAAAGACTAAAGAGTACAATTATAAAAGGATATATCAAAGATCATACAAGGACACAGGTTATTCATGGGTGGCAAGCCAAAAAGTTTGTTATCTATCTTTTTTTACCATCGTTCGGATTGGGGGAAACTCTTCCTTGGTGTTAGGATCTACCTCAAAGTCGTTCAACAATTGGTGGGGAATAGCATCTAAAGGGAACTATTTCTCGTCCTTCCCAAAGGGAGGTCGACAATAGGCTGGGTGGTCCATTTGATATATGTACCACAATTAGGACTCTTTCAGTTCCTTCAACACTTTGAGGGCATTCAACCACTCATGTTTGTATGCAACATCTTAGGATTCTTGTAACCTCACAGGAGCATCGGATAGCCCTCATCGTAGCCTACCGACCATGTAGCTCGAGGGCCTCTCCTGAATAGGAACCTTAGCCTTTTGACGTCTCTCTAAAGCCCATATATTATAGCAACCTTTTTAAGATAATTTCCCTCTGTTTCAGAAAGTTTCTTCTTTAGCTCGTCATTTTCCAACTGGACTAGCCCGATAATCTTTCCCACATCCTCACTCGATGCGAACTGGGACTTGAGGTTATCATTCTCCTCCTGTAGTAAGGAACTGATATCCTCTAAGTCCTGTAGGCCATCCTTTAGCTTGGCGACCACCTCAGTTTGTTCCTTGTATGCCTTTGTTCTAGCCTTTAATGCCTTGCATGCTTCAATGAATTCCCGATGAGCTTTCTCGCTCACTCCAGGGCCCAAAATCTTTTTAAGATTTTTATAGATAAAGGAAACATACTCGACAACAAGCTACAAGCATTAAAAGAAAACACAGAGCATAGGGAAAATCAATAAGAGAGAATGGAATTATTTCATTAATTACTAAAAGAGATGGGAAGTAACAATTACAATAAAGAAAATAAAAAAGGGGAAGAGTACAACACTGGAATAAAAGGAAAATGAGCCTAATATATAATACTCTACTCCTTCGCCTTATCGATCGAGGCAAAATCCTACCCCTTGCCTATAGCATCCTCAGCTTGCTCGTCGGCGGCCCCAGCTTGGTCATAGGCGCCCTCAGCATAGTCGGACATAGACATCCATTATCTCTTCAATAGTAGGAAGAGGAACTGTATTATACCTCTTAAAGAGTTAGGAGTCAGAAGGAACTCCCATTACAGTAGGTGCTTAGTCCTGACACTTCTTGAAGCTCACCTTCCGAGTATAGGCTATCTGAATTACAATGTCATCATACTCTGTATTCTATCCTTGCTCAAAGATGGTGTTCTTGATGGTAGAGACCTCATCTTTTACCTTTTTCACCTTCATAAAGATCCCATCTCTCTCTACGGCCAACAGGATATTGGACATCTTTATTGAGGCTATTATCTCAGCGGTAGACTTCTTCTCCAGCTCATAGAACGCCCTCTCCTCCTGAAACGTTTTTGCAGCCTCAATTAACTCCAAGACATTTTTGGCCTTGTCAATATTACCATCCAAGAAAGTGGAGAAGCCTGCCAGGAACTGGAAAATAAAAATGAGAAGATAGGTGAATATTCAAGGCATGAGTCATCTGTAAATACAAACAAAGAGATGGGAATATTTATTAGAGCCATATCCTGGGGAGAACGAACAGGAAGCTTATCAATGCTAGTGCTTCATTAACCTTTCATAATTGGCATCTATAACTGTCCCCTTTATCAGGTTGAGGGAAATAGATGGGTTCACAGACACACTCTCAGTCAAAGAGATGATGAGAAAGGAGGACACATTAGTTGGGGCCTCAATGGACTTCTTTTTCTTCCTCTATTTCTCCTTTCCCTTTTCCTTCCTTTTCCTCTTCTTCTCTCCTTACTCCCTCTCAGTATCCCTTGCGCTAGGTCCTACAGACTTAGGTAATCCCTCTTAGCTCCTTTAGGACTTTGACCCTCGTAAACAAAAACATATAATCGTTATTATCATCACCTTCGAGCAATAGTCTTTTTTTGATAAGGGCCATTTGATCTCCCTCCTCTTATTTAAAGGTAAAAGAGTCAAGGACTATGGGTTCAAAGAAACCAAAACCCTCGTTCGGATCAGAAGTCTGAGTGATGTCATCCATGAGGTGAGTGACAAAGCTAAAGGTGGTATTAGTGTACTCAAAGAGGTAGGCAGCCGACCGGGGATGCTCTCTATCGTCCAGCCTCTCTTTAATCTTCCAAACCTTTAAGATGTCAGAAACCTTTACATGGTAGGGTTAAGGTTCCTTGTTCTTATCTCGAGCTGCATGGAGACAAAGCATGTGTTCATTATCATGTAGACCGAGTAGCGAGGAAAAAAATGCAATAATTTACTGACAAGACTAATTAACAACATAGACTATCCTCCCCCTGGTTAGGGACAAAAGGGCCTTTGCACTTCTCGCTCTCAGGAAGGGGAGGATGTTGCCAATGTTTGGAAATGAAACCCTGATCCCAACAACCCTTATTGGAAGCAAGAATATTCATTACCATGATATTGTTCGCCTTCCGTACCTTTAGATACGAAAGACTATCAGTGATGTGTGACCAAGAATAGCAGATACTGGTCTCATGGACTCCCATATTGGTCCCATACAGCTCTTTAATTTTGTAAACACTGTTCACTATTCTATAAGTGTTAGAAGCGCACTGAGCAATAACGACTTCAAAATAATTAAAATTTTCAAAAAATAAGTGATTCGGGGGGAGGTTAAACCCCATTCGACCACAGTTAGGGTGTGAATCTAGTGCCCCGCATCCATGTATTTGACATCCCTGGGCATGGGGGAAAAGTCGATTTCCACCCAATCTAGTATAGAGTATCTCTCCCAAAACTCCTCTACAGTTCTACCATCGATAGTATTCATTGGAGATAAAAATTCAAAAGGAAAATAGGGATGAAGGACTTACACGAAAATAGCAAAGTATGAAGCTCTGAAAAATTGAGGAACTATCAGTGGAGCTCTAAAAAATCTTTGCAAAGAAGAAGTAGTGGAACATGTAATTGACGGTTGCTTATAGTTGAGCCTCATTTGAACTTTGTGCAAAAATAATAGGAAATGGTTACCCAAAAGGATTTTGGCGCTTCAGATATCTTGTTGGACTAATGCACCCCTGCCATTTAAGGATTATCATAAGTTTTCCATCCATATCACTTTTAATTCTACCCGAACGAGCCTACCCTCAATAGTTCTCAAGAATTACAAAAGTGTCGCGCTGATTTTAGAACAATTTCAGATCTTGGGCCTTGAACTCACTTAAAATCCATTGGCCCAATATCCTATCCCAAAGATTTTAAGAGCAATTATGGAAGATCATTTAATTCATGTCCAATACTTCAACCGACCAGCCCAGTACGCAGAATGGACTAATCGATCCAACTAGAGATAATTATTTTACACCCGTGTATTTGACATTTGTTTAAATTCATAGAGATAGACTCAAATCGATTACCAACAATCTCAAAAGAGTTATTGAGGGATACCTACGAGTTATCTATAAGCTGGTTGAGTTACATGTATAATTCAATCACTTATTTTTATAACTATAAAATATAAACCCGGACCCAGGGCAAAGGGATGTAACTTCAATTATTTGAGATACACTAATAAGAATACAATAACCTCTCCGTGCACGTAGGCAAGTTGCCTAACCACGTATCTCTGATGTTGTGTGTGTGAGGGCTCTCCTCGATAGCTCCTTACTTGACTTGGTCCCCTATGAGAGGGGTGTTAGTCCATTTATCTTTAAACCAAACTCCTTATTTCATCTTAGTAGCACTCGTCGTATCGGTGGCGCCTTCCACGATAACTTTTATGCCCTGAACGCTCTTGGTCGCTCCTAGTGCTCCTTCCTCGACTGCGAGTCTTCCTCGCCTGAGGGCTAGGAGTCTGAGATTGGTGCTTTTGATTATGTAGGAGTTCTTTCTCCATCTATTTTAGTTGTCATTGGAGGAGATAATTCTCTTCAAATTGGAGGAAATATGCCTCCTCGTGATGTTGAAGCATTGCTTGGCAAGCATAAACCAGGCGTGAGATCTGAGTAAACCTAGGTTGCCTATGGCTTTTCTTCGAAACCTGTAATTTTAGTCGGAACCTTGGGTTCCCATATTGATGAACCTCAGACCTGATCCTCAGTGGAGCCAAATCATCTCTCTCGTCTTCAAGTTGGGATGCATTATTTGATTGGTGAGACATCGTAGTTGTTCTTTATGAAGATTGCTTTCGTGGAACGAAAAATCGTTCCCACAGACAGCATCAATTGTGAGTACAAATTAATCACAATAAAAAGGAATCCATAAAGCAATTAAATAATTAATTAAGATATGTCAATCACACAACACAAGAAAATACGTGGTTTAGTAAATTACCTACGCCCACGGAGAGATTACTATATTTTATTAAGTTCTCTGAAAGTTTTGAAATACATCCCCTTTGGCCCTGGGGTGTGGGTTGTATTCATAGTGGTGTAAAACGGTAGTGGTTGAGCTATTTAATGAAATCTCCCATCTTTTTATTGTCTCATATGGTGAATCCTCAATATCTCTTTCGAGATTATAGGTAACCAACTAAGCCTATCAATATGGACGTGATTAATGTTCGTATTTATCCACGTGACAAATGCTTGTGCTGATTTCTTTGAGGAGTTGGGCCAGACGTGCTTCATATACTGTTGGGCTTGGTCGATCGGTCTTTAATTAGGCCTAATTGATAATTTAGGTACCCAAAGATATTATATTTTTATTTACTTCTAGGACATACGACATACCATACAAACTACGTTTTACACCATCAAATATCTTGATCTTCACTGTTCTCATCCTTTTTTATGGCAGAAGTTTTAATTTTGGGAAATGTTGTATAACCATTTCTTTTACATTGGAATGCACATGATGTTTAGAATCTGAATCTAATACCCAATCATCTCGAGATAAAGAGTTACCTTTGGAAATAATGAGAGCATCTCCAAAGCAATATTCACTTTCTGCAGTATTTATCATAGCATTATCTCGACCATTGTATTCCTTCTTATTCCATGAAGGACATCAAATCTTTTATGGTCACATTCCTTGCACTTGTAACTATGCAGTCCTCTTTTACCATCACTTGATCTAGACCTACTAGTCTCCTTCGATCCATAGTTGATCTTCCTTTCCCTATTTTATCTACCATTTCCACTTCTAACCGTCAAAGCTTGACTATGGTAAAATATATCTTCTCCACCATCTTTCTTCTTCATTATCACATGAGAGATGATGTCTTACACAACCTCGTTGAACTTGAGCGATGCCTTCCAAAACATAAGGATGGTGACAAAATGTTCATATGAACTGGAAATGATGCAAGAAACAACAAACATCGATCCTCCTCACTAAATTGGACGTCTATTCATCTCAAGTCATTTATTAAAGCTCTGAAAATATTGGTATACTTCCTCACATCCTCACCTTCCTTCATATCCAACTTGAAGAGCCTATTATTGAGTTGCAGCTTATTTGACAAAGATTTCCCTAACTATATCTCCTCAAGCTTATCCCACATGGCCTTCATCGTGGTCTCTTGAATCACATGATTCACACATAATTTGTGATATTAGTCTCAATAAAAGAGCTTAGCCTTTGATCAATGTCGTGCCACTCGACATCAGTCATGTCCTTCGATTTCTTCTCTACTCCTAACAAAGTAATCTCAACTCTTTGTTGGATAAGATAACCACGCATCCTACTTTTCCATAATCCGAAATTGATATTTTCATCAAAAGGCTTTATTAAGAACTTCATAGTACTTTCGAATCCATAAATTGGATTCCACTTCTTAGAGCTACAAGCAATTGTGGGAGTAACCACAGTTTCATTTTTGCCGCTCATTAGAGAAAAAAATATGCTAAGAACTTATTGTATTAACCTGAAGCTCTTATATTAGTTGTTAGGATTTAATGCCAAATTCTTTGCCTTCGACCGTATACAAAAAGTACTTATTTCAATGGCTAATGAAACTCACTATGAAGACAAATAACAAAATTGAAAAAAAACATAAGAGAGACACAAAGATTTAACATTATTAACCAAATTGGCTACGTCCAGAGGAGTAGATGAGATATATTCACTATGAGAAATAAGGAACACAAATTTTTACACTCTCAATCTTTTGTCCATCCCACTCTATAACCCTTCCAAAACACTATCACTCTCTCGCTTGCTCTTTTTCATGTTGCTAGAATGAATTAATGAATCCAATTTATATATGCTTGAAATTAACCACGTCCGTTGTATTAAAATAGGGATGGATGGTTGAGATCAAAGTTACTATTTCAATTGTAATCACCTAACAAGTTATTATTCCAATTTTAGGCACCTAACAAGTTACCATTCCAATGGTAGGTGTTGAAATGTTTTACATGTTTTGCCTCATCAACCACATCCCACTAACAATATTTTGAATGATCATAATATTTGACTCACCTACCATAATTTGATCCATAAATCCAACACCTAGATGAGATGTTCATCGTTTTGAGATTTCACATAGGCATTTGTAGAGTTCGCTCTCATAAGGCCTTGCTTCTTAATTTTTGATTCATTTGTTTGGAATATTTGGGTCTTCGTAATCTCTTTTTTAATTTAATTTGGTTGATCCTTTATGGTTATCTCTTAATATGTTGGGAAGTGTTATTTGAAGTTCTTATAATTCCTCTCAATCCATGTTAGTTGGTATGCTGTGTTCTAATGTTAAATTTTAAAAAATTCAAGCTCTTCAGTACTGAATTAATTCCTGATTATTAAATAAAGGGATCTCATCTTGGGGTTCTTATATTTATCGAGTTTTGATGGTTTTAAGGAATTAAATATTAAGATACAATTTTTTAACGTTCTTAACATTAATTTTTTACTTTTCAAAATCGCGATGATAAATGTTTCACTACCCATTTTATATACAATTTTCATCGAATTGGTTTTTTTCTAACTCTGTTTTTTAATAGCACACAAATGTATTTGTTTGTTAAGTTAATTAATTTGAATTTATATTGAATCAGTTAAGAATCATTAATTATTTCCAATTGTTTTGTTCATTAACTATGACCAACTATTTTTATTTACTTTGGGGATTTACATTTAATATGTGTTTTGCGCACATGGAATAGAAATGGGATGTGTAAGAGCATTGTCTCATGTGTGTGCCCTACAATTTATATCTAATATGTATTTTTTAATCTATATATTGTTACTTGTACAATTTAACATTAAGTTCGAATGGATTGGTTGCAAAGACTATGGCAATCATAGGTAGGAAGTGTATGTTTTAAAAAACCCGCTTGATGTGTGATTTTATTGATCCCGTTCTGAACTGATGAAGAGATTGACAATTGGTGATTTATTTCAAGTTGCTGCTATTTTTATTTAGGATATACTAAACTAAGGTGTTGAGTTAATCATCGGCTGGGTTGACTTATGTGAATATTAGTGTCAGAAGTTAGGTCAAAGATTTAAATCCAAGATTGACCAGTTTATTTAATTTTAGGAGGTATAAGCTTTTATATCTGGAAAGGTGTATAAGGGCTGAATTTTGGTGCAACATTACAATTATAGCGTGGTTGGGATGAATGATTAGCTTATAAAGAGCTAGAACTATATTGTGGTCAGTAGCAGATTTTAGTAATTTCACTATTACCAAAGATTTGTGAGGTAAATGCCTATAAGCTGCAGCCATATGCTCAATGTTCTCATGCTAGATTTCTTCTTTAGTTGGTCAAAACATAAAAAGTTCTTGAATAATGATATGAGTCCCAAAAAAATGTCCCAAATCATCCCTCAAATGAGTTTTCTTTAACAAAACAGAAGATTTATTTAGAACCGATGTATTTTACATGTGATGTTCCTTGCTGCTGACTGAATTGTAGGACTATTACAAGTATCACGAGAAAAAAAAGGAAATAAAAAACTAGGACCATGCACAAATAATTTAGAAGAAAAATAGGCTCGACACTGATAAATTAGCACAGACATCGACACATATTTGCTTCTCTAATATATAAGCAAAGGGTCACATGATGGAAATGCTGGAAACCTTCATGGATGATCTGGATCAAATCCCCATGGGATGGATACTAGGTTGCGTTATTATAGATCATATGGAATATAATTTGACAATCTGTTTCAACTTTAATATATTTATGACCGTATGAAAGGTTAAATCTAAACCTATTTTAATGGCCCAAATTTAAGCCATTACGGAAGAGGCATACCCAATATTATTGGAAAACCCACAAAGGAAGACACCTCGAAAATTACGAATAACACCCCTAATGGACGCTAGTCCCGAGATATGAGATTTTGCACCATCTGTATTATGTTTATAATACAAAGTCATTGGATGGGATCAAGTCATATGGTAAATCCTTTCGTTCCCAACTGCGCACGTTGGCGAAAAGTGGTACGCACGTATGAATTGTAGGATTTGGTCGGATAGAGTATGAAAGACCATATATTTCAGGACTAGTTTATTTCTAAATATGGACTCATTCCTTATGCGTCAAAGGATGTGATGGAAAAAAGGTTTACGTGAGTGATAAGTGAGTTAGGAAGTAGCTCGCAATTCAACCAGTTGTCTGAAGATTGAGATCACAAATATATTTGCCCAATCATTCGACATGCGAACTTGGAAGAAAGATGAGCATTAAGTAAAAATATGATAATTTTGATCTGTCAATTCACATAAGGAGTACAATGGGGATTGGAGTTTATGGTAATAAAATAGACGATCCGCTATAGGTAAAGCCTGGTGTAAAAGAAACCAAAGGAATATTTTAATTTTTGGTAGAATCACACAACGCCAGAGCCACTGTCGTGGTAGGGCCGGAGTGTTCTCTTGATAAAATTCCACGTTTAGCTAGAGATATGTATCTTTTATCGTAAAACAACCAATGGTACTAGGCCACCAATAGGGTTTATCCAAACCAGAGGTAAGCGAAATATATACGGACTGGATATATGGCAAGAAGTCCAAGGGCAATCATTGTGATAACATTTGCAAGTTCCGCTAATGGTTCAAAAAAAGTGTAAAGTAAGGCTTCAAGAATTGAAGAATGTATAAGAGGGAAACGCTGACTCAGAGATTCACGTAAAACCCAAATGTGATATCCAAAGGAAATATTTCCTTTCCCAATATGCCATTTTATCCCCTTTTTAAACAAGGGAAGAAATTTTGAAATACTTGTTCAAAACTAGGAGGCACGAGAATGTCATGGAGCCATTAGCAAGGGCATATGTGGAAAATATTTTTGCTTAATAATTTGGGACCATAAACTTTATGGTTCTGGAAATAGTTTCCACATGAGTTTGAGCATATACGCATTATTTAAGGTACTAAGGTTTTTAATTCCCAGTCCACGATATTGTTTAGGAAGCGTAACGGTTGACCAAGGAATATTCGGAGTTTTATGGGAAAGTTTTGAATCATTCCAAAAGAACTCTTTAATTTTTTTGGTGAATGCATGAAGGAGTTGACTGGGGAGTGGGTAAGACGACAAACTGTATGAAAGAAGAGATGTACATACCTCATTTATGAGAGTTGCGCGAGCAACATAGGATAAAAAATTGGTATACTGTGTATGAAGATGAGTTTCCAAGTCCTCAGTTATGTCTATAAATAACTAACGTGTAACATGACCATAATGAGTGGGAATCCCAGATACTTCTCCACTCCTCGATTTCTATGGAAACCTAACATGGCCCACGTAGAACGCATGGTCATGTGCGAAGTTGATGGTCCAATGGTAATTAATTATTTGTCCCGATTAATCATTTGTCCTGATAAGGCGACAAACTCATCAAGTATAGTTGTGAATTGGGCAACAGTAATAGGATTAGGTTGAAGAAAAAAGCTGCATTCATTTGCAAAGGAAAGCCCAAGAATAAGAGGTACGTTTGGCGAGGAACGAAGAGCAGTCATATTTTCCAAGACACATTTATGCTCAATTTTTCATAAAAAGACATCGAGGCCTAGAATAAATAATGTTGGAGACAATGTATCACCTTATCTAAGACCCTCAGATGGTTGGAATTGTTCACTAATATGTCCATTAATTAGTGTCTGAAAAGAGGTGGAGGAGACACATGACATGATTTACCGAATACTTATATTTTTCCATAAGATTTTAATAAATCAATTTTAATAGCACAGCTACCCTTTTTTTATTTCGATTTTCGCATTGAGTGCAACATTTCATGTGTAATGAGAATGTTATCCTGAATGTCTCTCTTTGCAACAAATGCAGTTTGGTACGTGGATGTAAGGTATTGAAGAAGGGGTCGCATTCGCGCAACCAAAATGGATGATATTAGTTTATAGATAAAATTACAAAGACTAATACCTCGAAAATGAGTAGCTTGAATAGGATTTTTTAGTTTGGGTATGAAAATGAGTAAAGTATGATTAATATTTTGAAGCATACTACCAGAATAAAAAAAAGTCATAAATAAGCTCGTAGACAATGGGGCCTACCTCATTTCAATAAATTTAGTAGAATTCAATCGTCAAACCATCTAGGCCAGGGCTCCTATTTTTACCCATACACTTTAAGGTGTGCAAAATTTCTGCCTGCATCACTAGTTCCAGTAATTTGGCTTTGTCCAAACCCTTGATCGGAACAAAAGAATAATTGACAATTTCAGTGTTGGTGAAAATGTTGTAAAAAGAGTCTCATAATACATCTTAAAGTGTGTACTAATATCTGTTTGAGATTTATGCCACCCTGTATTTGGGTTAAAAACTACATGGATAGTATTTATATGTCATCGATGGCTTACATATGTGTGGAAAAGTTTAGTATTATTGTCTCCCTCAAGAACCCACTTAAGTTCATATTTATTTCTCCAATATTGTGATTCCTGAAATAAACAAAGTGATAGTTCCTCCTAAATTTCCCTCTCTCTGGTAAGAAATGATTGATGAGGAGATCTCTCAAGGTGTTTCTTGATATTTAGAAGTTCTTGTTGAAGTTGTAAAATTTTATAGGCCATGTTTCCAAAAGTGGTTCGTTTCCATGATATAGTCATTGTCTAAATAAGTGAGCTTTTCTCAAGAAGAAAATTTCAGGCGGTCCAAGTATAGGACGATTCCACTGCTAGTGAAGCATCTCATTGAAAGAATAATGGTTGGCCCATTCCTTATAGTAAATAAAACGTTGCGCAAATTTTAATCGATTGGGTATGTTATCTAATAGTAGTGAACAGTGGTCTGAACCTGCATTTGGTAAATGAGTGATCAATGTGCATGGATACAAGTCCAACCACTTCATATTTGCTAGTCCCCTTTCAAGCCTTTCACGAACATGGTGCCCAAAGGATGTATTAGCATTCCATATAAAGGATGGACCACAAAAACCTAAGTCATGTATATTGCATGTAGTCATAAAATTTTGTAAAGGTCTCGGTCGTGTTGTCTAAAACCTTCTACCACCTAGATTTTTAAGCATGACTAAAATAATGTTAAAATACCCTAAAAGTATCTAGGGGTGCATAACGGAATTTGATAAATGATGTAACGCCTACCATACCCGAGTTTGCATTACTTGTTGCTATGGAATTTACACAGTTGTGAACTCTATAGGACCCACTTCAGGATCATGTTCTACGAGAAGTGAATAAAATGGGGTGAGACTCCTAGTTCATGTTCTATAATAGGTTCATCCGTCAACATAACCCAAATACCCCTGATTTTCCCAATGCAGGTGACAAAATATTAATATGGAAGGGAAGACGACCTATCTCAATGAAGAACCATCATGAATCCATGCATGTATCCAAAATAACTGCAAGATGATGATGATGACGAGTGATAAAATTCATAAACTATTGGAGGAAATTGTGACACCCCGCCTAATTAAACATCGGGTGATCAGGCCTTTATTAAATTAAACTAGGTTTATCAAATGGTTCATTCTTAGCATCACTGTCGAAAACTTTTTAATTACTAATCACCTAAGTGAAAATTAGACCGGTGCCAAAAAAAATATATTTCTTAAACAGAAAATCAACCATGCAGAATAATAGTAAAACAATTACCATGTACTTAACTCAAACCGACAAAGTAAGAACAACGGAACCAAAGTATTACCGAATAAACCATCGGCTAAAAATCCCAAACAATGAAAGAACAACTACTAGTCTGAAACTCACATCTCAGCCTAATACCGGACAAAAATTCATGCATAGAATAGTGTGAGATCCTGTACTAGATCTGAATGAGAGATATCGTCTAGTTAAAATCCTATAAGCATCCACTGTGCTACAACTTCGAGTTCCTGGAATAGAATCATCATCCATGGCGTCCTTGTGGCTGGACACCTAAAAGGTTTTGAAAATATTTTATAGCAAGAGTTAGTACTCAAAACATTTTGAAAATATTTAGCAAGCATTTATCACAATATAAAATGCGGTTATTAATTACACATGTTACTCACTCCTCATCTATTGTGCACCCCTAACGTTCTACACTTAGCCTACCTAGCCATGTCTCCCAAGTTAACTAGGACTAAGTAATCATCTGGACTTATCTATACTTAAGTTCTCGCATTCCCCACACAGTACATTCATTTCATTAACATCTCGCGAAGGTTAAATGATATTCCAATAACATTTCACCTATGTTATGCCTCAAAGCTTCTCCTTTTAGTTTCACGGCTAAATTTCTACAATTATCACAATTTCTATCTTCCCACTTTTGCAATTAAGTTTCACTACTTAAATTACTAGATAGACATTCTCGATCTAATATTTCATTTCGTAATTAAGTTTCACTACTTAACTTACCAGTTTGATATGTATCTTTAAATACATAAATAATATCAATCTACTAATACACAAAAGTAGAATATCATTAAGTATCTATTTCACACACAATATATACTAACTATCAGTCATTACTATTTTGTCCTTTTTTACACACATAAAGGACTCTTGGTTCGGAATGATTCATCGACCCCAAGTAAGAATTGGTTCGAAATGATACATTGACCCAAATTATTTATATACACAAATTCTGGCTCGGACACTTTCATCACGCCACCAGTTCAAAGGTTTGGTTCGGCATTTTACATCGACCCCAAACATATAATAACCCTATGTTAGTTCAGAATATCTCATCGACCCTAACATAGTTAATTTAGGTATACTTCTCTCGACCTAAAAGATCATATAATTCAGTAGCTACACACCCGACCTATTAATTATGTTCGTACGTAATATTTTAATCTCTTATATTTGCCATACAATATTCGCTTTACGATTTATCTCATTAATCGCATTTAATTGAGTATTCACACAACTCTAAGGGTCCTAGTTACCCCTCACATATAATTTCAGTAGTTATTACTCACCCTACTGGTCTATTACTTGAATTGACTTTACCTCGCCTCGTAACTCAATTCTGAATTCCCCGATACTCTACTAAATCGGATTATTCTCGCCGGTACATAACCTAATCCCTATACCCAATGGCCTTATCGGACCTCAACAATACACCTATTGGTCTTATTATCACTCCCACATAAGTATAATATAAATCCTAGGATATCCATTCATTCCTGGAATCTAAGAAATCCTTAAACACGAAGATGTCGGGGAAAAACAGCTTACGTTGATCGATCGACTGCTGGGCTCAATCGATCGACCTAGTCGATCGATCGACATTCAAGATCGATCGATCGATCGAACAGGGATAGACGCAGATCGTCTTCTTCGTTAACCTATCCCTCCATTAACAAATCTCTAAACTTCATTATGGTCCACCAAACTTCGACCCAATGATCTTAACATATTTCCACATATACTAGGACAATTTCTAACGTTCCAAATATATAAAAACCCCAATTCCTTTAGAGAAAAAGTGAATTAAACCCAGAATTTCTTAAAACCCTAGTTATGGTGTTCTTCCCATATATTCATTCAAAACCCAGATTTTATTCCTAATTACTCATCAAGTATACTCTGAATATTAATCCTCTACATATGTTGAATCATTCTACATGCGATTCCTATCCCAACATGTATAATTATCATTATTCTCCTATCAAGATATTGGTTCAACGAAAACTATTCAAAAACCCTAGACATGGGTATTATAACTTTATAATTTTTTTTGCAATAAACAACTTGCCTTGGGAGAGGGAATCTAATTTCGAGGAGTTGATGATGGATTGATGCTTCTCTTCTTCAATCCTTCCTCTTACGGTGCAAGATCCAAACCCACCCTTCTCAAAAGTATCTTCTGAGCCTTGAGAATGGTTTTCTCCTTCTCTCTAATGGTATTGGTGTTTTCATGGGTATTCTAACCCTAATACCTCTTTCATACGGCTGATAAAAATCTCTCAAATTCGTAGGTCTCTATACCCTCTTATATTAAAAGACCAAAATGCCCCTGAACGGTCTCGGTTTAGTCCAAAATTACCCTGAGACTCAACTAGTACCCCCGGGTATACTATTTTAACTAATTTGACCCTTCCGGACTCATCTGTGACCTCGAAATTATCATTTAAGTGACTTAAAAATATTACTCGTTCTCACCACAACACGATCTACACGCGTTAAGTAAATATTTACCACTCGCACTAAGTAAATATAATGAGACAATTTAAATCGGTATCTATCTCTTGATTAGTATTCCATAATTATAATATATAATAAATCTCATTAAATTACTCCTCTTACTTAATTGAAATTAAGCCATTTTTTCTCATTTAATTCTTCCATTTAATTAAATAGAATATTCAGAAATACGGGGTATTATATACTCCACTCCTTACAAAGGAATTTCGTCCTCGAAATTAGGATAAGGCTGGTATTAAGACTAAGGACCTTAAACATCACTGCATCCTCTAATACCCAAAATCAAATCATACCATCCTAACGATCGCGCTAAGTACATGCCTTACTTCATTATAAACTTTTATCGCATGTTACCCATGCCGCATATATCATAATTAAGTCTCACTTAATTTACCCTTTTGATATATAACTCTATATATAACATCTATGTGTCTACTATCACTCATAAGTAGAAAATTATAATGTATATATTTCACACACGATATATACTATAAGGACAATTGGTCAGGCAAAATCATCGGCCCCAATCATCCTATCATTTACATTGGTCCGAAAATCCCTCGACCCCAAGGTAAATGTAATGCATATGTTGGTTCAGACCTTCCGTCGATAGCAATGTTTATTATTCATCATCGATTTGGTTCGGAAAATCATCGACCTCAAATCGATCCTTCATGTATTGGTCTGGAACACCATCGACCCCAATATAGAATTTAAGCATACTTATTATCGCACATAAGTAGGAAATCA
The DNA here is from genome assembly GCA_949130495.1 of Sambucus nigra. Lineage (NCBI taxonomy): Eukaryota > Viridiplantae > Streptophyta > Magnoliopsida > Dipsacales > Adoxaceae > Sambucus > Sambucus nigra. The sequence continues at coordinate 110,279,467 of OX422215.1, read as the reverse complement.
TAAGGTATATATATATCTTACACATAACATATACTATCAACACTTATTTTATAATCACCCCCCTTTTATAACACTTTTGGGGTTATTGGCTCAGAATCCCACCTGGATCACCAATAGTGATTGGTTATATTGTCTCGGAATCACACTTCGAGCACAATATAAGTATATATATCTCATCGCACATGAGTAGATAATTTATTAGCCATATATTACACACTTCATATATCCTAAAATGTCATACTCCCATAGAATGTCCTCATATCATGCGTTAAGGACTAAGAGTTCGAAATGTCTCCTCGAACCATCCTCAAAGTACATATAAGTTCATAATAGGTACCCAAGAACCTAAACCTTATGTACAGTCCATATAGGCACCCACACTACCTATAAACTATGCTCATATGGTTATACATTAAACCTATTAATTGATCAGTGGTTTCTTCAAAAATTCCACTATCGTTAGGACGTAGTATCTTCCTTTATCACAATAATTGGGTTATAGGCGACACAGCATACCCAAAATAAAACGCTACCTCCATTCCCCCCCTGACCATCTCTCACAGGGTGGGATTTTAGGATTCCATTCTATTTCACAACAATTTAGAGCGGCATCTTGCACTTGTGCACTCTGCCCTTTTCAACTACATACTAATCCATCCCGCTCACCCCATTTCGCTACCCCAACGAAATGTTGGCTTAATTATGATGTCCATAGCCCATCAATAATTTATAAGTTTGTCTCCTCATTCCATCATTGGAAACTTAGGTTCACTACCACATTCCGGTTGCTCATTTCGAGTCTATCTTTCCATATCAACTAGTGGTGCATCTAGAGACAATCTCACTATATCTCTTCCTCAACACCGCTTCTCACTTACGTCATCTTTCCTCAAGTGGTACTCTATTCCCCTCTCTCTCCGGGTATATTATACTTTACAATCCGTGCACTCTTTGTAATTGGCGCACTTTTAGGGTTGGTTACTTTATAAGAATCAACATTTTAGTAACGCCTAAGTCACTCTCAACACTCAGTTAAGTAGCACCTTGCATCACTTCTTCACAACAGTTAGGCCTCCCAAATCAAGAGATAACTTTTGAATGGCTTCCCACCGACTTTTATCCCATAGGGTGCGCTGGCACTCTCAGCACATATAAGCTTGGATTAGCGTCTATCTCCCATGATGTTCAATCCATTTCATCAATGCAATTTTCCTCATAACTTCCCCACCGGCGCACTTATCAAATATAATTTTTCGTATCCCTCTTTCTCGGGTGATTAAGAAAGCTAATTAACTAGGGAGTCCATACACCCTTTTCTCCGTGCACATTTGTAAAAACATTGCAACTGTCGTACTCGTGACAGGATTTTTCCTCAACTCTCGCCTTGTCATCACGGCGTGACTAAAATCTTGCGGGTATTCTCCATCCCCTATAGACCAAGAATCAAATTCTTGCCCACAAAGTCCCATGTATCCCTTTGTGGTCAAACAATCCTTTAAGTGTTTATCCACAACACTACCGGTTCTACTAATGTCCTACTATCTAACAACGTCGCTTCTCCTGACGTGCATAAAAGTTCAGTCGTATGCCCTTTTCGCAACCGAACTTAAATAAGGGACTTCTCCCCATGCATTCTTACTGAGCATTATCAGAACAACACATAGTCGAGATACTAAAATTCCATTCCTCGATAATATGTGCAACTATACTCCAATATCTCTAAAGGAGTCAAGTGGCCCTGCACTTATACTATCACTAAGTCCTTATCACTAATCATAACAACGAGCTCGATCTCTCCGCTCAGCGGTTATACGATATACCTTGAATTACAACATTAAAGTACCTATACACCGGGATCAATCACTATGAGACATCCATAATCTCTAAAGTCTCCAACCTACAGATGAGTAATGCGAGCTTGACCCTCTTTCAGGTGAGGCGTCATCAATTACCTCATTCACTTGAGGCTAAAACTCATGTACTTTCTTGCCCAACACACTGGGGGTTCAAATGCTTCTCGGACATAATGCGTTTGTTCTTACAGAAATGAAAAAAAACTTATCGGAGTTATTATTCCCTTAAATAACTTTGGACAAGGTTAACACGCGTGGTCTTATGTCCCACATAAGACATCTTGTCATAAATCCCCTTATTCAAGGCCACACCGACTAGTTTAGGGTATTCCTCCTCTCGGACTTGGCAGTCTTGACTTTTAACACTATCACCATGGTTCCCTTAGTTTCGCTGACCAAGGAGAACACTATTAGACTTAACAGTCCCGACTCAGGATCAAATCAATGAATCCCTTAGTGGGTTTCCACTTATGGTTTGCACTAGCTCCATTACATTCAGTCTTACTCTTTGACTAAATCCTTAAACTCTTTTAGCTCCGCCCACCTAGGAGCATTTACCTCAACCTTGTAAGAAGCACCATACTGCCTTCATACACATAAGTCGTCTAAGAAGAGTTTTACCAAAATTATGAACAGCAACTCGAGAGTCAATTCTTTCAAGGGTTCTTTTTCCCTTGTACCTATCTCATCGGGTACAAGTTCACTTCAACAGATAAATTTCTTTCTCACAGTTGGCCTCTACTAGGCTTTCACATGATGGGTTCAAAAATTTCAATTCACTTCGCTTCTAAACCCTCATTAAAGGAATTTGTGGTTAAACTATACGTAAGGTCCCTCTATTTGTATACTGACCCTCGGTCCGGAAGTGGTGCATGGTACCCCCACCACGTTGCCTTAACCAAAAATCTTTACCCAAATTTTTCACTTCTGGGTATTCCTACTCTATCCTAAATGCCAAGACCTCTGGGCATTCAACTTCCATGGATCAACATACATAGTCGTCGTTTAATCATATTTTCACGGTCCGTTCTCATCAAAATCCCCCAGACCTCCTCCCATATCACTGCATTGGGCGGGTCTAGACTAGCATCCCCCTTTGCCATCGCGATACTTGTAAAATGCCTATTATGCCTTAATAGACCTTACAGCTGTGACAACCCGCTATCTGAAATAAAGGGTGGCCAGCCCTATACCCCGATAAAATAGGAATCATGGATAGATATCATTCTCAGCATCACAACAACATACAGAGTATAAGGAATAACCACACAATATCCAGAAAACGGGTTATCAATTTTTTTTTTTTTAGTTTTGAAATATAAAAAGATCATTCTCAACAACCCATGATAGAAATAGAGGGTGGAAACTCCCACAAGCATATATGAAACCAAAGTTCCTAAGGAAAAGACGGAACGTAACATTGGTCAATAAAGTTCATACAACATACAAAAAGTTCCAGGTTTTACATAATACATCCATTATATAATTACAACGATTTGGGCCACCTGCCCGAATAAACTGATCATAACTAGAAAGCAAAAATGGAGGCGTCTACACAAAACATCCCGTGATACCCGCACGATGTCACGGATCCTCAAAAGACATGTGGATGGAAAGGTCATTACGGGCGACCGTGCGGCGGAACACCTGAACAGATTTAATATATACATACACAACAAGAAAGGAAAACCGGTCAGATGCCGGATTTATATAATCGCTAGATAAATGACAGGTATGACAATAATGTACAAGTAAGCATGGATGATATCTAGCATGGTAACATCATGTAAGGAACTAAGACTGATAAAAGACTATGTAAAAATGAAATTCACTTATACAGGAATTAAAAGTACTTATGAGCCTTTTTCATCTTTCATCATTTTCAAATTTCATCTTCTTTGCCATTCCTTATTAGGAATAAAATTATATAATGTGCTCTTTATGGCACTAGTCTCAATGGTATGCTCTTCGTGGAAATAAAGTTCCATCGAGTCCAACTCGATAATTAGAATAGTTATAATTATATGTATAACGATTCTAAGACCGCCCGTCCGGGTTTCCCCACTGTGTGCGTCCCTAAATAACCATCATCTTCCAGGGCCTAACATAATACAACCTGGGATCCTATCGAAATCGTCGGGAAGCGGCCATATGCCTGCGGGGTAGTCAAGACCACACCCAGAATCTCCTACCCATCGCAGAAAAATAAAACAAGCGCTCATATGGCCTAGGACTATATCCACCCTGCATTCATTAGCCAGGGGGCTTCACCTCTCGCACGGACTTCCCTTAAGATGGTATTTAGAGAGGTGTGTAACGTCCATTTATTAATTTCCATTACATGATTTAGTGAATTATTATTTACCTTAACAATTCACATTCTTAACAAATGTATTAAGCTTACCCGGGACTATACGTGACTCATACCGTCATAACATCCTCGATAAGGAAAATCAGACTCCAAAGTTATTCCCAAAGCCTCCTTTAGGCTTTAATACGGTCCATCAAGTCAAACCTAAATCACGTTAACTCCTAAAGTCTCCAATTCGACTCTAAGATGTCCTAGACCCTTATAAAACTACAAGACAAAAGAAATGCCTAAGCATTACTTTCAATTCCCCCATCGAAAAGAACCCTAGATGAACCCCGTCGAGTCTAGGGTGTCGACCCAACTCAACTAATACTCTAAAATCCTATGTTTACTTCAATTAAGAAGGCCCCTACTTACTAATCCTAAGGAAAAAGGGTCAAAATTTAAAGGAAAAATTTTGGAAAAGTGCAGGGCTTTCGAATCGATTCGCCCCCTGGCCGAATCGATTCGGTCAGAAAACCTGAGATTCTGCAAAGTTACCGAATCGATTCGGATGGAAACCGAATCGATTCAGTTACAAGGTTTGGGTTTCTGCATAACTGCCTAATCGATTCGGAACAAATCCGAATCGATTCGGTTCGTTAGACCTGGGCACTGAACTAAGGCGAATCGATTCACCCAGAGGGCCGAATCGATTCGGGCCTGCGATTTTGCCATATTTTGGCTATGGAGTCTTGGACTCCAAATCTATTCCTAACCCAAATCTTCTCAAACCAAACTCATTTATCATCACCAAGATAACATCAACACTACTAGTGACCATCTTAAACCTCATGAATCATCCCAATCATTTTTGAATGAATCAAAACCCACAAATACATAAGAAAAACCCTAAACTAGCTAAACCAACATCAATACATCATTATCATAACAAATCATCTATCTTAAATCACAAATAGCAAGTAGAAACTTGCCTTGATTTAGCAATTGCAGGTCTTCTTGGTTGTAGGAGCAAGAATCCTTCTCAATCTCCAAATCTCTAATCTTTCTCTACAATGTCTCTTCCTCTCTCAAGCTCTCTAAGTTTGGAAATACACTTTGGTGAATAGTAACTCACACAAGACATAAATCGTGCCTTAAGGCAAAATCCCAACTCACTTGATAAATTATTGCGATAAGATAATACGCAACTACATATTTAAGGGATAATCAGTCAAAAATGCCCAAAACCTCAAAATACAATATGGTACATTATTTGACTATTTCGCACATTCCGGAATCAACTACAGCCTCCAAATTATCATTTGGACATTTTATAATTCAATTTAAGTTCCGGTCTCATTATTAAGCCAAATATCATTTTGAATTCATATGATATTAATAAGCATAACATAGCAATATTCACCCATAGTTATGGTACATATGCAAACTCATAGTGAGTATTTACCTCTCTACATTAATTTATCATACAAAACATAACCCAACACTTATATCTAATTACTATACTTAGTAATTAATATAAAATACGTTCTCATAAGCGAGGGTTATTACATACTCCCTCCCTTAAGAGAGAATTTTGTCCCCAAAATTCAAGCGTACCTCATAAGAAAAGATGTGGATATTTCTCCCGCATCTCGTCCTCACGTTCCCACATTGATTCGTTTGCATGATGATGACTCCAATGAACTCTCACTAGGGTCACCACACGAGATCTTAACTTTCGATCCCCATACTCAAGGATAGCAACCGGTTGTTCTTCATATGAAACATCGAGTTGCAAATCGATATCTTCAAAAGGGATGTGCCAAAGGGCACCCTCACATCTTCTATACTTCTTCAAAGAGGAGACATGGAATACATCATGGATTTGTTGTAAAGGCTCCAGTAAAGCAAGTTGATATGCCACGGGACCAACCTTTGCAATCACTGGGAAAGGTCCAATAAAACGCGGTGCAATCTTTCCTTTCTTCCCGAAACGTTTAATGCCCTTCATTGGGGACACTCGCACCAACACTTGGTCTCCAACCTCTAACTCCATGTGTCTCCTACCCGCATCGGCATAGCTCTTTTGATGATCTTGGGCTATCCGTATGCGATTTCTAATAAGCTCAATCTTCGAAGAAGTGTCTTGGATCATTTCAGGTCCAAGGAACTTGTTATCACCCACTTCCAACCAACAAGTGGGCGATCTACAAGGCCTGCCATACAGAGCTTCATAGGGTGCCATTCCAATAGTAAATTGGTATGAGTTGTTGTAAGAAAACACAACCAACGGGAGGTATTGTTCCCAACTTCCCTTAAAATCGAGTATGCACATACGAAGCATATCCTCCAACATCTGGTTTACCCTTTCGGTTTGACCATCTGTTTGAGGATGATAGGAAGATCTTAACTTCAACTCGGTCCTCATTGCTCCTTGGAAACTCTGCCAAAAGTGGGTCACAAATATCTTATCTCGGTCGGAAACAATATTCAAAGGTACCCCATGAAGTTTGACGATCTCCTCGATGAACAATTGGGCATAACGAGCGGTATCAAAATCCGTACGCACAGGCAAGAAGTGTGCCGACTTAGTCAAATGGTCGACAATCACCCAGATTGAATCATGACCTCTCTACGATCTAGGTAAGCCCGTAATGAAGTCCATCGAAATGCTTTTCCATTTCCATACGAGAATCTCGAGCGGTTGTAACAAACATGTCGGTCGCTGGTGGTCGATCTTAACCAACTGACAAGTAGTGCACTGAGATACAAACTCTGAGATATCCCTCTTCATTCCCGCCCACCAATACTGACGACGCATATCTTGGTACATCTTGTCCCCGCCTGGATGTATCGCAAACTTTGACCCGTGAGATTCTGCCATCACAGCTCGTCTCAAGTTCCCATCTTCAGGAACAACAAGCCTTCCATGGAAGCGTAGTCCGCCCTCAAAACCAATCGAGTACGACTCCGCTCCCTCGGACAACAGCTGCAGTACGAGGTCTTGACAACGTTTATCTCTTTTCTGGGCTTCCACAATCTTTTCTATAATCGTGGGAGTAACCGTCATCACGGAAATGAATGCTCTTACCCTTGCATCCTCTTGACTGAGTTCTTTCCACTTAGCTTTCCACACCTTAGCTAAGTCTCCCTCGGGCTTCCTACTCAAGGCATCCGCTACTACGTTCGCCTTTCCAGGATGATAATGAATATCAAATTGGTATTCTTTCATAAACTCCAACCAACGACGCTGACGTATATTCAAATCTTTTTGGGAAAATAAATATTGCAGCGATTTATGGTCGGTGAAAAGACTAAACTTTTCCCCCAAGAGATAATGCCTCCATATCTTTAAGGCAAATACAACCGCGGCAAAGTCCAAGTCATGCACCGGATAGTTCCTTTCATGAGGCTTCAACTTACGAGAAGCGTACGCAATAGCTTGTCTCTCTTGCTGAAGAACACCTCCTAACCCTTAAAGAGATGCATCGGTGAAGACTAGATATTCCAATCCCGGTTTTGGCAATGCCAGAACGGGAGCCGGAGTTAGTCTATCCTTGAGCTCATCAAATTCCACTTGACATGAACTGTCCCAAACAAATCTTACTCCTTTCCAGGTTAAATTTGTCAATGGGCTAGCAACCTTGGAAAAACCCTTAATAAATCGACGGTAATAACCCGCCAAGCCCAGAAAACTACGAACTTCAGTGGGTGTCGTGGGCTGACCCCACTCTCTTACCGCGATCACCTTGCCAGGATCCACAGATACACCCTGGGATGACACCACATATCCCAGAAATTGAACTTCCTTCAACCAAAAGACACATTTCTCAAACTTTGCATACAATTTGTGATCCCTCAATCTCTGCAGGACCAATCGTAAATGAGTAGCATGATCAGACTCTGTCTGAGAATAGACTAGGATGTCATCGATGAATACAATAACAAACTGGTCAAGGAAATCCCGAAACACCCTGTTCATAAGGTCCATAAACACAGCAGGAGCATTGGTTAGGCCAAAGGGCATAACCAAGAATTCATAGGATCCATAACGGGTCAGAAATGCAGTCTTGGATACATCTTGCTCTCGTATACTCAATTGATGATACCCCGTCCTCAGATCGATTTTGGAGAAGTATGACGCTCCCCTAAGTTGATCAAACAAATCGTCGATGCGAGGTAAAGGGTATTTATTCCGGATGTTGACTTTATTCAACTCTCTATAGTCCACGCATAATCGGAGAGAACCGTCTCTCTTCTTCACAAACAATACCGGAGCACCCCACGGTGAGGTACTACTCCTAATAAAGCCCTGCTCCAGTAGCTTTTGAATCTGATCTCTCAACTCCCTCATCTACAAAGGAGTCATTCGATAAGGAGCTTTGGCAATTGGTCGAGTTCCCGGCATTAAATCAATCACAAACTCTATTTCCCGACTTGGAGGTAATCCCGGTATCTCCCGAAAAATATCTTCAAAATCTCTAACAATTGGAAGAGAATTTAGGGGGACCACAACATCTCTAGATGCATCTTCCGCAATACAATATAAATAAGCACTCGTACTCCCTTCCATATAAGGCATAACTACCAGGAACATTTCTTGTCTCGGAACCGCAAAAACTATGCTTTTCCCGTAACAATTCACTATAGCACGGTATTTCACTAGCCAATCCATACCCAAAATTACATCGTACCCGACCATATCAAGGACGAGCAATTCAGCCTCAAAACACAAGTTACCAAGGTTAATCCCTACGTTTTTACATACGAAGAAAATCAATGAACCATCGCCCATAGAGGATTCGACGCTAGTGAAGGTACTTTCAGCAGATTTTATCAAACCTGTGGTCTGGGAAAAACTTCTAGAAATAAAGGAGTGTGTAGCACCCGTATCAAATAGTATTCGACCCATGTGCCCATGTATGAGAAACTTACCCTCGATCGCTGGTGGTGCCGGAGGAGCTGGAGGAAGCATAGCCTCCTGAATGTGGTAAACCCGTCTGTACTGCAATTGCCCCTGCTGAGGAGGAGCAACCGGATTAGGCGCTTGGGGCGGAAACTGTACATACGGCTGCTGTGGGGCCCTAGGAAGATGCCCTCCAACCAACTGAGGACACGCCCTTTTATAGTGGCCCAACTCCCCACACTGAAAACATTTATTTGCCGTATTCTCCTGATTCCTGCCTTGATTGTTTCGTTATTGCCCCGCACCTCGGCCCTGTTGGCCCCTACCTCCATTTCCACCTCTACCTCCCTGTGGTTGTTGACCACCTTGACCCGGCCTGTTATTATTATTGTTACCACCAGCATTAAACCCAACAAAACGTTGATGCTTGGACGAATCCCCCTGTTGAGGATCCCTCTCATTCTGCTTGTTCCCCGAGGATTGGGATGAAGAAGATGTTCCCTCTCCGCTCCCAGTTCCTCCCTGTCTCACCGCTTGCCCCACAACTACAACCTTCTTCTTGTTTTGCACAAATAATCTATGCTCTTGACAGTGAAGTAAAGCATCATTCATCACATCCCCAAAGGTCACCAGAGATTGATTTCCAAGCAAATGTTGTTTTATTCGCCAGTGCAAACCTCCTACAAACTTGGAGATCCTCTTCGCTTCTGGAGTTACTTCATCCGGTATAAAGCTTGCTAACCGGGTAAAATCCTCCTCGTACTCGGCAACCGATCTATCCCCTTGTACCAAATCCTGAAGCTTCCTCTGCATTTCCCTTTGAACTGCGGGAGGGAAGTACTTTTCATCAAACAAAGCCCAAAAATTCGTGATGGACATAGTATCCCTTTGTTCGGGTGTCGTCATTGACTCCCACCAGTGTAAGGACGATCCAACAAGCTTGAAGGTAACGAGGATTTGCTTTTTCTCCTCACTACATTCCACCATCCTAAGATGGCGCTGCATATCCTTCTTCCACTAGTTCGCCTTTATAACGTCCGAGCCTCCCTCAAATTCCGGGGGATGTCCCTTAAGGAAAGACTCCCTCACCCGTTCCCACTGAGAAGGTCCCGTAGGAACTAGTGCTTCTTGTCCCCTCACTTGAGCTTGTGGCATTTGTTGTGCCACTGCAGTCATTGCGGCATTAACAGCTTGGGCCACGATATTTGCCACCTCAGCGGCACTGATATTCCCCTGTGGCGGCGGTGGAGGACCAACCTCATCCTCGACAACCATATTTCGTCTAGCAGGACGTCCTCTCTCTGGCGGCATCTGAGATAAAGACGAGATAGAGTTAAAACATTATATAAAACAATCTATCTAGCAGAAGATCGCATACATAAGCAACAAAACAATCCTAACATTAAGTTCTATATTAAAGAACGCTACGGTAGAACGTGACAAGTCCGCATAGATCCTAAAGACTCTAGAACCTGATGCTCTGATACCATCTGTGACAACCCGCTATCTGAAATAAAGGGTGGCCAGCCCTGTACCCCGATAAAATAGGAATCATGGATAGATATCATTCTCAGCATCACAACAACATACAGAGTATAAGGAATAACCACACAATATTCCAGAAAACGGGTTATCAATTTTTTTTTTTTTAGTTTTGAAATATAAAAAGATCATTCTCAACAACCCATGATAGAAATAGAGGGTGGAAACTCCCACAAGCATATATGAAACCAAAGTTCCTAAGGAAAAGACTGAACGTAACATTGGTCAATAAAGTTCATACAACATACAAAAAGTTCCAGGTTTTACATAATACATCCATTATATAATTACAACGATTTGGGCCACCTGCCCGAATAAACTGATCATAACTAGAAAGCAAAAATGGATGCGTCTGCACAAAACATCCCGTGATACCCGCACGATGTCACGGATCCTCAAAAGACATGTAGATGGAAAGGTCATTACGGGCGACCGTGCGGCGGAACACCTGAACAGATTTAATATATACATACACAACAAGAAAGGAAAACCGGTCAGATGCCGGATTTATATAATCGCTAGATAAATGACAGGTATGACAATAATGTACAAGTAAGCATGGATGATATCTAGCATGGTAACATCATGTAAGGAACTAAGACTGATAAAAGACTATGTAAAAATGAAATTCACTTATACAGGAATTAAAAGTACTTATGAGCCTTTTTCATCTTTCATCATTTTCAAATTTCATCTTCTTTGCCATTCCTTATTAGGAATAAAATTATATAATGTGCTCTTTATGGCACTAGTCTCAATAGTATGCTCTTCGTGGCAATAAAGTTCCATCGAGTCAAACTCGATAATTAGAATAGTTATAATGATATGTATAACGATTCTAAGACCGCCCGTTCGGGTTTCCCCACTGTGCGCGTCCCTAAATAACCATCATCTTCCAGGGCCTAACATAAGACAACCTGGGATCCTATCGAAATCGTCGGGAAGCAGCCATATGCCTGCGGGGTAGTCAAGACCACACCCAGAATCTCCTACCCATCGCAGAAAAATAAAATAAGCGCTCATATGGCCTAGGACTATATCCACCCTGCATTCATTAGCCAGGGGGCTTCACCTCTCGCACGGACTTCCCTTAAGATGGTATTTAGAGAGGTGTGTAACGTCCATTTATTAATTTCCATTACATGATTTAGTGAATTATCATTTACCTTAACAATTCACATTCTTAACAAATGTATTAAGCTTACCCGGGACTATACGTGACTCATACCGTCATAACATCCTCGATAAGGAAAATCAGACTCCAAAGTTATTCCCAAAGCCTCCTTTAGGCTTTAATACGGTTCATCAAGTCAAACCTAAATCACGTTAACTCCTAAAGTCTCCAATTCGACTCTAAGATGTCCTAGACCCTTATAAAACTACAAGACAAAAGAAATGCCTAAGCATTACTTTCAATTCCCCCATCGAAAAGAACCCTAGATGAACCCCGTCGAGTCTAGGGTGTCGACCCAACTCAACTAATACTCTAAAATCCTATGTTTACTTCAATTAAGAAGGCCCCTACTTACTAATCCTAAGTAAAAAGGGTCAAAATTTAAAGGAAAAATTTTGGAAAAGTGCAGGGCTTTCGAACCGATTCGCCCCCCTGGCCGAATCGATTCGGTCAGAAAACCTGAGATTCTGCAAAGTTACCTAATCGATTCGGATGGAAATCGAATCGATTCGGTTAGAAGGTTTGGGTTTCTGCAGAACTTCCGAATCGATTCGGTTCGTTAGACCTGGGCACTGAACCAAGGCGAATCGATTCTCCCAGAGGGCCGAATCGATTCGGGCCTGCGATTTTGCCAAGTTTTGGCTATGGAGTCTTGGAATCCAAATCTATTCCCAACCCAACTCTTCTCAAACCAAACTCATTTACCATCACCAAGATAACATCAACACTACTAGTGACCATCTTAAACCTCATGAATCATCCCAATCATTTTTGAATGAATCAAAACCCACAAATACATAAGAAAAACCCTAAGCTAGCTAAACCAACATCAATACATCATTATCATAACAAATCATCTATCTTAAATCACAAATAGCAAGTTGAAACTTGCCTTGATTTAGGAATTGCAGGTTTTCTTGGTTGTAGGAGCAAGAATCCTTCTCAATCTCCAAATATCTAATCTTTCTCTACACTATCTCTTCCTCTCTCAAGCTCTCTAAGTTTGGAAATACACTTTGGTGAATAGTAACTCACACAAGACATAAATCGTGCCTTAAGGCAAAATCCCAACTCACTTGATAAATTATTGCGATAAGATAATACGCAACTACATATTTAAGGGATAATCAGTCAAAAATGCCCAAAACCTCAAAATACAATATGGTACATTATTTGACTATTTCGCACATTCTGGAATCAACTGCAGCCTCCAAATTATCATTTGGACATTTTATAATTCAATTTAAGTTCCGGTCTCATTATTAAGCCAAATATCATTTTGAATTCATATGATATTAATAAGCATAACATAGCAATATTCACCCATAGTTATGGTATATATGCAAACTCATAGTGAGTATTTACCTCTCTACATTAATTTAGCATACAAAACATAACCCAACACTTATATCTAATTACTATACTTAGTAATTAATATAAAATACGTTCTCATAAGCGAGGGTTATTACAACAGCATCTACTTATAATTTCACACTAGGAGCAACCTCGACCATAGTCATCTCTCCTATGATTACCATTCTCGAACTCTCCCCTCTTCATGCTGAGCTCCTCCCTCCTACAGTCTTTCCAATGCCAATGCTAGTCTTACCGCCATGTTCGACGTACCATGCCTAATCGAACTCGTATATATACACTACATCTACTAAATAGCAGGAGAACATAAACTACATACGTAGATGAGTACAACAATCCTAAGATAGGGCTCTATATCAATCAAACGATACGCTGAAAACTTAGTAAGCCATACAAATCCTATGGACACTAGAACCTGATGCTCTGATACCATCTGTGACACCACACCTAATTAAACATCGGGTAATCAGGCCGTTATTAAATTAAAACAGGTTTCTCAAATGGTTCATTCTTAGCATCACTGTCAAAAACTTTTTAATTACTAATCACCTAAGTGAAAATTAGACCGGTGCCAAAAAATTTATCTTTCTTAATTAGAAAATCAACCATGCGGAATAATAGTAAAACAATTACCATGTACTTAACTCAAACCGATAAAGTAAGAACAACATAACCAAAGTATTATCGAATAAACCATCGGCTAAAAATCCCAAACTACAAAAGAACAACTACTAGTCTGAAACTGATATCTCAACCTAATACCGGACAAAAATCCATACATAGAATAGTGTGAGATCTTGTACTAGATCTGAATGAGAGATATCGTCTAGTCAAAATCCTGTAAGCATCCACTGTGCTACAGCTTCGAGTTCCTGGAATAAAATCATCATCCATGGCGTCCCTGTGGCTGGACACCTAAAAGGTTTCGAAAATATTTTATAGCAAGAGTTAGTACTCAAAACATTTTGAAAATATTTAGCAAGCATTTATCACAATATAAAATGCGGTTATTAATTACACATGTTACTCACTCCTCATCTATTGTGCACCCCTAACGTTCTACACTTAGCCTACCTAGCCATGTCTCCCAAGTTAACTAGGACTAAGTAATCATCTGAACCTATCTATACTTAAGTTCTCGCGTTGCCCAGACAGTACATTCATTTCATTAACATCTCGCGAAGGTTAAGTGATATTCCAATAACATTTCACCTATGTTATGCTTCAAAGCTTCTCCTTTTAGTTTTACGGCTAAATTTCTACAATTATCACAATTTCTATCTTCCCACTTTTGCAATTAAGTTTCACTACTCAAATTACTAGATAGACATTCTCGATCTAATATTTCATTTCGTAATTAAGTTTCATTACTTAACTTACCAGTTTGATATGTATCTTTAAATACATAAATTATATCAATCTACTAATAAATAAAAGTAGATTATCATTAAGTATCTATTTCACACACAATATATTCTAAATATCAGTCATTACTATTTTGTCCTTTTTTACACACATAAAGGACTCTTGGATCGGAATGATTCATCGACCCCAAGTAAGAATTGGTTCGGAATGATACATCGACCCCAATTATTTATATACACAAATTCTGGCTCGGACTCTTTCATCACGCCACCAGTTCAAAGGTTTGGTTCGGCAGTTTACATCGACCCCAAACATATAATAACCCTATGTTAGTTCAGAAGATCTCATAGACCCTAACATACTTAATTTAGGTATACTTCTCTCGACCTAAAAGATCATATAATTCAGTAGGTACACGCCCGACCTATTAATTATGTTCGTACATAATATTTTAATCTCTTATATCTATCGTACAATATTCGCTTTACGATTTATCTCATTAATCGCATTTAATTGACTATTCACACAACTCTAAGGGTCCTAGTTACCCCTTACATATAATTTCAGTAGTTATTACTCACACTACTGGTCTATTACTTGAATTGACTTTACCTCGCCTCATAACTCAATTCCGAATTCCCTGATACTCAACTAAATCAGATTATTCTTGTCGGTCCATAACCTAAGTCCTACACCCAATGGCCTTATCGGACCTCAACAATATACCTATTGGTCTTATTCTCACTCCCATATAAGTATAATATAAATCCTAGGATACCCATTCATTCCCGGAATCTAAGAAATCCTTAAACACGAAGAAGTCGGGGAAAAATAGCTTACGTCGTTTGATCGACTACTGGGCTCGATCGATTGACCTAGTCGATCGATCGACATTCAAGATCGATCGATCGAGCGAACGAACAGGGACAGATGCTGATCGTCTTCTTCGTTAACCTCTCCCTCCATTAACAAATCTCTAAACTTCATTATGGTCCACCAAACTTCGACCCAATGATCTTAACATATTTCCACATATACTAGAACAATTTCTAACGTTCCAAATATATCAAAACCCCAATTCCTTTTGAGAAAAAGTGAATAAAAGTCAGAATTTCTTAAAACCCTAGTTATGGTGTTCTTCCCATATATTCATTCAAAACCTAGATTTTATTCTGAATTACTCATCAAGTATACTCTGAATATTAATCCTCTACATATGTTCATTCATTCTACATGCGATTCCTATCCCAACATGTATAATTATCATTATTCTCCTATCAAGATATTGGTTCAACAAAAACTATTCAAAAACCCTACACATGGGTATTATAACTTTATCATTTTTTTTGCAATAAACAACTTACCTTGACAGAGGGAATCTGATTTCGTGGAGTTGATGATGGATTGATGCTTCTCTTATTCAATCCTTCCTCCTATGGTGCATGATCCAAACCCACCCTTCTCAAATGTATCTTCTAAGCCTTGAGAATTGTTTTCTACTTCTCTCTAATGGTATTGGTGTTTTCATGGGTTTTCTGACCCTAATACCTCTTTCATACGGATGATAAAAATCTCTCAAATTCGTAGGTTTCCATACCCTCTCATATTAAAAGACCAAAATGCCCCCGAACAGTCTCGGTTTAGTCCAAAATTACCCCTAGACTCAACTAGTACCCCCGGGTATACTATTTTGACTAATTTAACCCTTACGAACTCATCTGTGACCTCAAAATTATCATTTGAGTCACTTAAAAATATTACTCGTTCTCACCCCAACACGGTCTACACGTGTTAAGTAAATATTTACCACTCGCACTAAGTAAATATAATGAGGCAATATAAATCGGTATTTATCTCTTGATTAATATTCCATAATTATAATATTTAATAAATCTCATTAAATTACTCCTCTTACGTAATTTAAATTAAGCCGTATTTTCTCATTTAATTCTCCCATTTAATTAAATAGAATATTCAGAAATACGGGGTATTATAGAAATTTGGATGATCCGTGCCACTAGAATTCTACAAGAGAATCAGCTTAAAATGTATTAGCAGGTGTGACCTCCTCAGGCTCGGCTCCGATAGAATGTATACATATTTGTTTTGTTGAAGCGGGTTCATCATGACATGGGCTTCGTTTGGTACCTGTTGAGCGTGGAAGGTGTATGTCGACTTCGGCTCCTATTAACACCTATCGCGATGTTGAACGACTTATAAATGTACGCGATGTCATTGAAGTTGATAATGGAAAATGTGGAATATTTTATAATACAACCGGATGAGAAGATCGTTTGGACCGCATTGTATAAGTCTATTGTTGTCAAGATGAGGCCTTGTTTTCATTTGTTGGTGATTTCCACTACTTGGGGTGTTTAGATGTGGGAGACGAAGATGGGGAGGATAGTTTTCATGTTGTGAATGTAAAACCATTTTTAAGAACAACATAATATTATTTAAGAAAACATTGATTTGATTAAATTTTCACACACAAATGTTCTTAATGAAAGTATATTGGATCTTCATGATTATCACATTTAAACGTTATGCGGAACATAAATGGTGTTAAAATAATATACCTCCATAATTGTCATAACTAGAAATATCGACAGAGCAATCGACCTTAACAATGTCTAATTGGGTTGAATTTTGGAACACGGCTTCATCTTGTATGTACCAAGAACATATTCCATTTTTAACGCATTCTCACGATTAGATCTCCCAGTATGGCCAAAGAACTATTTAAAAATTTACTCTCCTTGAGAATTTAGATTTCTCTCCCTTTCCTATAATTTCATTATGTTGTCATTTTAGAGTGTCTGAATGATGAAAATCAATCACTTATTTATAGGTAGGGATAGGACCTAAATCTCCAATAGTCACTTAATATCAATCGTCCATCAAGGTAGATTCCCAAGAGTCCAACTAATCACTAGTCACTTTACAGTAAATTGAATATATAAACTTACTCCAACTAATCATAAGTTGTATAAATTGAATATACAATTATTATAAAATATAATGGTATTACTTCTAAAAATACCATAGGTGAAAAACATAATCAAGTTAATACAATCATTTCTATATAGTATGTGTAAAATCATAAGCATAATAGTTTTCACATACACTAAATATAACTCTCATCATAATGAGATACTCATCTTAAAAGAATTTTATGTCCTTGAAAAGAATGAAGCCGTTGAAAAAAATGAGAAGGTTCATTTATAACATTTTTCTCATTACACATAAAACATTTAACTACAATTTAACTTAAATACAATTCAACGAAATATCGTAGTCCAATAAGTTTACTTCTTATGATTTATGAAAACAGAACCAAATATTTATCCTTATGTCAGATTCATATTCATGTAGATACACCACATAATTATTTAGAATAGTAGACTTCATTTAGGATCTTCTTAATACTATTCTTTATAATTTTATCTACATTTGTCTCACGGTCACAAATACCATAATTTTGTGGTTGATCATGTATTTATTCTTTATTGTTTAAACAATCCAACAACAAAAAGAACAAGTATTGAAGAAAGTTATCGGTAATGGGATAAGTACCCTACCTTCCTTTAAAACCATATTTCATGATTTTCAACTCCCACTAATTTCACCATTCATAATTAATTTGACATTCAATTTTCTTTAATGCAATAAGTACATGTCAATGACGATTATATGATCTATGTAGGTCCACTTTAAGGGAGTTTTCTTGTAATCTCCCACTTGGGACACATAGGTCATCCGTTTGTTAGATATTGGGCATAACTCGACTATCAATATTTATAAGAGATATTACAAAAATCTTGTCCATAAAAAATTATCATAAGGAGTCTAGATTTAATTTGGGACAAGATTAAAGAGTTTTATTAATAATACTATGATTATGATGCGGGATCAAAATAATATTTAAAAGAAATATATCCAAACGTTGTCTTATACAAAAACATCAAAGGAATACCATAACCTTTGAGAAGGACTCAAAAATGCTAAAAAAATATCCCTCATTATCAAGTTTAGAAAAATATTTTTCAAGAAAATTGGAATCATTAAGGGTTTAAGAAAAAAAAATGACTTGATTTCCCAAAAATGAAAGAGAAGAAATCGTCTTTTCATTTCTAGTTTGTTTTGTAAACAATCCTAAAAGTAAATATTTACACAGTAAGTTTAACTTGCAAACTCTACTAAGATAAAAACTCGTTTCAAATCATAAGGATATATATTATCTCTATCATTATTAGGTGGAGTGTGCAACATGTAAACCAACTTAATTTATTTTATTTCGTCAAACTTTATATGGAGTGCTCCACACAATATTGATTATCAATAGTGTGCTAACAAATATAACATAAAAATTGAGAGAAATAAAATCAGATCATAATTTGTTAAATATATGAGATAAATTGCTCACTACATCAATGCTTTGATTTGACAACACATACGTTAATATCTCGCTAATACCTAATGTGCATTTTATTTTTCTTATTTGTAACCATTTATTATCAGTTATATGATGCTTGTAGATACTGGAGTACTATATATACATGATATATACTTCAATAATGTATATGATATATAGAGTTCATTAAATCAGTTAAAATCAATTCCTTGTAAGGAATAATTAGCTGATGATTAAACTCAATATAGTCCACTGTTATAAGCATCAGAGGTTACTACTGCTATCATCTTTACACTTAATATTCATTTTTATTATAGTTGGGTCATTGTGGTGACTACCAAATATTTCATAATATGAATATGACATTAAGTAAAGACTTACATACACAAGTTAATAAATTTTTTTACTTATGTTCATTGAATATCACATGTACAATGAACGAAATTATTCATGTTTGGGTTTTATAAACTTAATTGGTGATATCATGATGAAAGAAATAATCATATCTGAATTTGATGATCACTATTGCCTTCTTAAAATATATATCACTACTTAGTTTTAGCTCAATAATTGTAATTGGACTTGTAGGCTACCGAATCACAATAATTGAATAAACAATAATATGTATCTTAGCATTCAATATCATACATGGTCATACTAATGCACAATATGGTTATAATCACAACTACCAAACTATTGGCATCTGCAAATATGACTATATAACATTGATGTCAATTATTTAAATTTACAAAAATTCCAATGCTTGTTTGATTCAAATTTCAGCATATGTTACCTGCAATTTAACTTTATAACAAACATTAGGATAATCTGAAATGATCATAAGTATAATATCTTCACATGTAACCTCGGTCTATATTTGGCATTTGATTAAACTGAATGAATAGGTACTTATGAGTCTCACAATTGCAAGTCATGCATTCAAATATGCATGCATGCACCGAAATCATAAATCCGGTATCCACACATATGAATTGTAGATTGTGTTTGGCATTTAATTCAACTTAATGGAGTACTAGCACGAGAATAAATAATAATTATGATATTCAACTATATGAATTGTTGGCCGGTGTTTGGTACGAGACTCATTAAAATACGACTATCATAATATTCAATGAATCATTGGCCTTGGCACGAGACTCATTAAAATATTAATATTAATAATAACACAATATTCAATAATATGAATCGTTGGCATGTGTTTTGCACGAGACTCATCAAAATATGAATATTAATAATAACAGTCTTCAATAATATGAATCGTAGGCCTGTGTTTGGCACGAGACTCATAAAAAATATGAATATTAATAATAACATAATATTCAATAATATGAATCGTTTGCTTGTGTTTGGCACGAGACTCATTAAAATACGAATATTAATAATAACATAATATTCAATAATATGAATCATTGGCATGTGTTTCGCATGAGAATCATCAAAATATGAATATTAATAATAACACAATATTCAATAATATGAATCATTGGCATGTGTTTCATACGAGACTCATCAAAAATATGAATATTAACAATAACATAATATTCAATAGTATGAATTATTAGCTTGTGTTTGGCACGAGATTCATCAAAATATGAATATTAATAATAACATAATATTCAATAATATGAATCGTTGGCCTATGTTTGACACGAGATTCATCAAAATATGAATATTAGTAATAACACAAGTATAATATCCTACAATATGAAATATGTTGACTTGTGTTTGGCATTTATATGCACATAAAACAAGAATTTTAATCTCAAAAATATATTCATAGTTTTAATATTCACTAAATGATCATAACTTGTGTTTGGTTTCTAATCCAACACAAACATAAATTCATGAATAAATAAAACAATTCCCATAGTGAAAACACACGCATAATATTTAACAAAATTGTAACTCCCCCCCCCCCCCCCCCCCCCCAAAAAAAAAAAATTAGTTAACACTATAGGGGTGTATAAAGTTACTCCAAAATCTCAAAATAAATTGCGAAATTCGAAAATCAATTTTCTAGAATGAGATATTGTCGTAAAAATTATTTATACCCCAAATATATTATACTCAAAACTCAATGTATAATTAAGGGTTAAAAAATATATGCATACACAATAATCTAATATTTACAACTATAGATTAAGACACTTTAATGTCTTTTCCATTTAACATCATATAAATATTAGTGTCGAAACATCAATTCGGACATTTGAACTACCAAATATAGATTATGCACAATAATCTAATTTACCGAAATGTTATTGTCAAACACATAATCATACATCTAATATTCAAAATTTATATTTAACCACTGGGTCAATACAAATAATACATAACATGAATATTAGAAAAATCATGAACAAATAAAATAGCTCCGTGATGGAAAAATACATAATATTAGAAAAAATCGTAATTTTTGCCAAAAATAGAAAATTTAAGTTAGCACCGAATTGACGAACAGAATTACTCCAGGATCACTCTCCAATTTGCGAAATCGCAAAAGCAATTTTTAATCGAGAGTTATTAGCATTGGAATTATTACCAAAAATGGTAAAAACGTATTTTTAGGTGTCTAAACGATGTCAAAACACAAAACTGGAGTATGCCCATTGTAAACTATGGGTTTTATTTATTTCAACGTTTCCAGTCGACCTTACGAGTTTCAGAAAATTTCAATCAAGCTTTGACCTTTCACACTCCGACTATTGAGTATAGGCGACAGAAGAAAATTGTCACAAAAACAAATTCCCAGGTACACACAAAAATTGTTTTAATGTAGACTCCATTATAGGCAAAGACCAATAAAGGAAAATCATGAGATCTTAAACTTTAGCTCTCATACCACATGTAAAACCATTTCTGAGAACACTATAATATTAATCAAGAAAACATTAATTTGATTAAATTTTCACACATAAATGCTCTTAATAAAAGGATATCGGATCTTCATGATTATCACATTTAAATGTTATGCGGAACATAAATGGTATTAAAATAACATACCTCCATTATTTTCCCAACTAGAAATATTAACAGAGCAATTAACTTTGACGATGTCTGATTGGGATGAATTTTGAAACACAGCTTCATCTTGTATGTAGGAAGATCATATTCCAATTTCACGCATTCCCACGGTTAGATCTCTCAGTATGGCCAAAGCATTATTTTGAAATTTACTCTCCTTGAGAATTTAGATTTCTCTCCCTTTCTTATAATTTCATTATGTTGTTATTTTAGAGTGTCTGAATGATGAAAATCAGTCACTTATTTATAGGCAGGAACAGGACATAAATTTCCAATAATCACTTAATATCAACCGTCCATCATAGTAGATTTTCAAGAATTATTTTGATTCTTATTATTTGGAGTACCCTTTCATTAATCAAAATAACTCTTAGAATTAATATAATTATGAACCCATAACGTAGAATTATAATTCTAATAGTGAACTCAAGTTCCTGAAGAATGTTGGGTGTTATGGTACTGTTGGCATCATTGCCAGCCTTGGAGGTGATCATTGAAATGGTTCGGTGGTTGGCGATTCTGGAGGACTGTGGGAGGTTGTTGAGAATTATAGGCTTGGGCTCGGGTTGTCCATGTTTATCGTTTGGCACATGTGCCTCCAGTGAGATATCTCTGGTTTGTTGTACTGGTTTTATAAGAGGCTGTAATGGTTTTATATTTGACTTGCATGAGTCCGTCTCATGCAAATGATCGTTGATAATTTTTATACTGCTGCCACGTAGAGTTGGAACGAAATGAGAGTATTTTTCCTTTTTCTTGGCTAAGGAGGTAAGAAATTTTTGCTGAGAGGTGTTTAAAGTTTGGTTTTTGTCTGTTTTGTCAACCAACTTTGTTGGTGCAATTTTAAATTCAGATGGGACCCATTGTTTCTCAGGTAATGGATTAATGTAGGAGGAATTTAAGTCAGTTAAGACATCACATCATGGCTTCCCTCCTTTATTCACTTCGACTGTGTTGCCATGCAACACTACACCATGATCAAATTCTCTTTCTTCTATGTTACCATGAATGCAGTTAGCATTAACAAAACCTCCATTGCCATTCTTTATTTTCCGGTGTGGAGGTCTACGTGACACCACATGTCAAATCTGTTCTTATTTATTTTTTTCCAGTCTGGTTTCCTTTTCACCTATATTTACCGAGGGAGTTTTTTTACATAGTACCTTTGTATGACCCACAATGCCACATTGGAAACAAATATCCGTTTTAGCTCATAAATAATGTTTTGTAAAATATGACCAATTTTTATTTTGTGTGGCAAAGTAAATTTCACACAAATCCGGGCATAGCGAGCACGTCTCATGGACTCAGTGTGTAAGTTTATTTTTAATGGCTTGTCTAAAGAAGACGCAATACGTTGGAGAATATCTTGGTCATAGTATTAAATTTGAAATTCATGAATTTGGATCTATAGACTCATTTTTTATGCTAGCAGACGATGGGCGAAAAAAAATTCTTCACCTTTGCATAGAGAGATAATGATCATCGAGAAACCATGGACCTCCAGCAATAACTAATATATAGTCTTTCGACAAGGAGAAATAAACAAGATAAAAATTATTTCCTAATTTTTTAATGAAAATGTCTGCTTTTAATTTCTAAAGACGAGATAAGCGTAAACCTAACCTTTGAAACGATAGAAACTTCCCTAATAATTTTATGATTAATGAATTCCTCCATTTTTGCCAAAATTTATGTAACTCCTGGCTCCCATTCTCAACTATAGGAGTATTTGGCATTAAATCTTCTCCTTCACCTATTTCATCTTTGGATTCATAATCCTCTTAGTTTATTTCCATTTCCCAAAACAGGAAGAACGCATGTGTTGATGTTATAGTTTTGTTTACCTGATTGATTGATGTATCTCCCATACTTCATTAAAATGATTCATTTGGTTTGTTAAGAACTTTATCTCTATAAGAAATCATTCCTTTCATTTGGACTTTATCTCTACCGAGCTGGTTAACCGTCTTTCAATCTTCCATCTCTACTTATAGCGATGAAGAATTAACGTTTAGGTTTAGTGGCTTTAGTGGTGGGAGGATGGAAAGGAGGGAGTGGTCTTGAGAGGTTTCTAACGTCATTATTATTTTTTTCCATCGGTACTCCAACTTTGATTTTTCCCTTAAATGAGTTGGAATAGCATTAAGTCTTGTACTTTTTACTATAATAGTGACATTTTTTTCTTAGTGGGGATTAATTTTTTAAAAAGATTGGGAGGTCTTGTGCTTAACTAAACACTTCAATGAGGGTCTTTTAGCCTGAATCCCTTCTTAATTAATATCGATATGGCATAATTAGCATATATACGTCTTTACATACCTCATAATTAGACATCTTATCAAAATCCTCAATCTTTTGTGCTTTTCATTTGCACACTCGCAATTTCATAGTAATGAAATCGGGACAATTTGTTTGGGAAAGAAGAAATACCAACTTGTGATTTCGTAATTAAGTCGTTTAAGGACTCTCATTTACCAGCATTTGAGGATTGAATTCATGCTAGATTTGGTTATTGAGATAATTCTATGCTTTTTTGGCTCAATACTCAGTCCGAGACCTAGTTCACAGGGGATTTGTTAGTGATCCTTTGGGGTTTTCTCCTATCATATCGATGAGAAAGCTTCGACCATATTAACTATTAGGACAAGTGGTCAATGGAACTCAACGAGTTTGATATAAAAGTTAGACTAGAGACAACGAGTTTGAAGTCTCAAAAGTTCCCTCATTTTGCACAAAGATATTGATCGAAACAGACAATGAAAAAATGAGTGCGAGTTTCAAATGGTTGATTTGGTGTATCCTAAGGTTGCATTTTTTTTCCATTTGAATCTGAAGTTTTTGTCTGAATGGACATATGAATGGATGTATTTAGATTGATTTAGATTTCATATTCAAACTTCAGAGTTTAATTTACCTATTAATTACTCAAAGGAAAAATATTAGTTACCTCTTAATCATTTAAAAAACAAACACTATTTGGTACCTCTTAAGTTTGAATAGTTTAGATTCCAACATAAGAGGTAAAAATAAACAACACCTAAGTGGGATTTGTACTTATTGTACAGGGCTGGAATTAGGAAGATTAATTTTTGGCTCCCCGTTATTTTGAGACTTCTTAATATTTTGCAAAAGGATTGGGCCGGTAGCATACAAGTTGGACCTACCCTATGAATCTCACACACACTCATTAGTAGAGCATTGCACTTAAAGAAGAATATTGGATCGAAAGCCCCTCGACAATCTACCTTATCAATTATATACGATGAGGGGAAGTTCTATTAGCTCTTTTTGCAATGTTAGGCTGGCGTTCAACAAACAAGAATGATTAACACCTATTGACATTGTTCCCTCTGAATAGTGAGCAATAATAGTCCATGATTGCAGATGCTGATTGAGGGTGCGTTAGTTTTTCTATCTGAAATATGTTTATTTCTATGTTTGAATGAAATCTATGAGAGGCCAAAGTTAGGAATTTTAACCCTTTAATCCTTTAGAGGCAAATATATTCGTTAGTCTCTTAATTTTTTTTTATATAAAATGTATTTGGCAATAAATAGCATGTAAGGAGATGCGGTTGGTAGCTTTTTTATCATCTTAATTATATGTAAAAATTTCCATTACTTAATGTGTTAGTCCAATAAATTTAATATATTCCTCTCAAACTATTGTCAAAAGTATCATATATTCTATTACAATCATTATCTTCTTTTATTCTCCTCAATCCTTTTACGTTTATTTTATGAAAATAGAGTTTACAAACATTATTTACATTTGTATTTCTTTGCTTTGAGAAATTAGAGTAATTGGATAGGGATGTTTCTTGTGATTTTAACTAATGCAGCGTGGTACTTCTTTGTCCTAAATCTCGCCCATACAAAAAGAATTATTTATGTTCAATGATTATATACGAATTACTCCTAAAATAGTGGTGAGAGGATTGCCTGGATTATTTAACAAATAAATTATAGTTGGGGGTTGTGTTTTTTACTTCTCAATTTTGCAAAAGGAAACCCCTATTCAATATTAAGAAAATTTAACAATTTAGATCCATTGATTGTTTAATATTACCTTTTATATCAATTTATTAGTCGCTTGTGAATTTTTTTACAGTAGTCAACAATGATTAGAGTTGTAAGTCCATAAATAGCTATCTAGCATAAGTCATGTTTGTTATTGTATTTGATCTCTTATTTTGAATCATAGCTACTATATTATCATTAATGGGAGTAGTACGATTTTTCAAATCAAATCTTGGGTGCCTCAAGGCGATCTTATTTCTTTAGACCTATTAGTTATTACATTTGAGCTCTTATATTGAATTGTGGATACTCTATCGTCATTAAAGGGAGCAGTTTGGGTGTTAATAAGTGAAATCCTCAGGTTCTTCAATTTGATTTGCTTAAGCCACCCATGTTTGTTATTGCATCTGAGGTCCTTACTTGTAGAACCAATGAGCTTATATGGAGTGGTAAGGTATTGCCTTTTCATCACCCGTGTGGATGTCCTTTTATTAGTTCTTTTATCATTTGCAAGTGATTTTCTAATTTTCCGCAATAGATAAAAATGATTTTTACAGCACCTCATGAAGTTGAATGATTATGAAACAACTCCCAGGCATTATTCTTGTGAAACTGAATCAACTCATCTTGCATAGCGGATATCCAATGTTCATTATTGAGTGCTTCTTTCACATTCATGGGCTCGGCTAAGGAGGTGTAGCGCAGGTAGCTAACCAAATTCTCAAGTTGAGTTTGAATCTTGACACCTAGTGTAGGATCAAGTATATCGAAAGGGATAGTACGAGGAGCGATGGGATCATCATCGGGTTTTTTTTGTTTTCATACTTAGTTCAAGGTTAACAAACATCAGTGGCTCATAGTCTCCAATCGTGATGTTTATTGACTTCATCCCCTTAGAGCTTGCCAGGTTAAATACCCTATAATCCCTACTCGATGATGAATAACCTAAAAACATCCCCTCGTCACTCCGAGAGTCGAACTTTTCTAATTGCTCTCTATCTCTCAACATGTAAAAAGTACTCCCAAAGAGATGGAAATATGATAGGTTAGGTTTCTTCCCTATACACAACTCATTAATGTTTATGGACGAAGATATACTCTGTACACCGTATGGCATGCGGTACTCACCACCTCTGCCCAAAAGCATATAGGCATTTTTCTCCCAAGAAGCATGGATATATCCATCTCTTGAATCGTCCGATTCTTCCTCTTAAGTATCCCATTTTTTTAGGAGCACGAACGACCAAAAACTTGTGTTTGATGCCCAATCTATCACAGTAGCTATCCACTCTAGCTTCTTTAAATTCAGTGTTGTTATCACTACGCATCTGAATAATAGTGACACCATGTTGGTTTTGTAGTACACAGAACTTGGTTGTTAGAAACTCAATCGCATTGGACTTTTCTCTAAGAAACCCTACGATGGAGTATCTCAAAAAATCATCAACCATCACGAGAATGTATCTATTACCACCTAATATCTTTGTACGAGTAGGACCTATAAGATCCATATGTATCAACTCTAGAACACGGGAAGTGGTAATGGTATCCAACTTTCAATGGGGACTTCGAATTTATTTTCCTTGTTGTCAAGGAAAACAAAATGAGGAAGTTGGTTTACCAAGTGATGGTAAGCCACGAACTAAGTCCTTTTTTACTAATCTCTCAAGATCTTTAAAGTTAACATGATCTAGTCGTTGATGCCAAAGGTCCATAGAGGAGACTGTGGCATTGTTGCATACAAAGGAGGATTTGGGAATGATCCCATAACAATTATCGTTGGTCCTCAATCCTTGGAGTAATAGTTCACCGGATTGATCATATATGTTACACTCAAACCGATCGAAATTTGTCACAAAGTTTGCATCAGAAAGTTGGCTTATGTTAATCAAATTTGCTTTCAACCCTTTGACGTACAACATATTGTCTAGTTTAGGAAATCTGGGTATTTCAACATAGACTCATCTTAAAATACTAGACCTACTCCCATCTCCAAATGTGACTTTGCCTTCCTTGCGATCCATAAAGTAGGTAAAATATGACTTGTCACCAGTCATGTGCCTATATCACCCACTATCAAAATACCATTGGGAAGTATTTTGAACCTTGAGAGAGATGTCTACAACAAAGTGTTTGTCGTCTTGCTTAGGTACCCAAGTGCAGGTAACCTTTTGTTTGCCATTATCGTTATTGGCTTTAGTCGTAGCGTTAGAAGCATTCTCAAAAGTCATAGACATCCTTTGAAATTATTCCATTAATCTTTGCAAAGTTGAGACTAGGAACTCAACTTGCTTTCTAAGACAAACAAAGTCGTTATAGCAATGCACGGGAGTATGTGCACATTTGGTTCTCTCTAACTTATAAAAAAATATCCCTAAGGTGACCTTTCCTCTTGCAATAGGTGAAAATATATACTTGTTTGGGTTTATCTTGGTCTGCTCTTTTAGGTTGAACTCTCTTTTATGGTTTAGTTCGACCCCTATAAGGATATACCACAAATTTAGGAACTGGTTCCGATGTAGCATGGGAAGTGGATGAACCGTTGTAACATATTACTTGCATCTCCTTAAATCCTAAATCGGGACCAAGGAACATCTTTCCAACCTTCTTAGATGTATACTCTATAGGAACCTTGACCTCCCATACATGTTCAAGATCTTTCTCGAGTAGGAATACAAGTGCTTCAAGCTTCTCATGAGTCTCCACGGATGCTTGAAGATCTCTTGTAAGACTAGTCATTTTATTGGTCAAGTTACCATTTTCCCTATCCATTAAAATGGCTCTCTCTCCAAAAGCAACTCTCACCGAGGACTCTCCCTCTCTCGACTCTCTCAACTCCTTCTCTAAAGATAAAATTCTAAGCTCCAAACCTTTATTTTTCCTTTTCATTTTAAAGGACTTACTGTAAAGCTTTGCGTAAGCACGTTGAAAGTCACTCTATATTTTACTCAAAATGTTTTCTCCAACACTCTCTCCAGAATGACTAGACTCTGTATCAAGGTCATCATGTTTAGAAACTTCCTCATCGGTGTGAGGCATA
The DNA here is from genome assembly GCA_949130495.1 of Sambucus nigra. Lineage (NCBI taxonomy): Eukaryota > Viridiplantae > Streptophyta > Magnoliopsida > Dipsacales > Adoxaceae > Sambucus > Sambucus nigra. The sequence continues at coordinate 110,250,439 of OX422215.1, read as the reverse complement.
CTTGATGTATTAACATGATAAGCCATGAACACAGTAATTTTACGTCCATGCGGTAATTCATCCTCAAAATCCATCGACTCGAGTTCGCTATCACTAAGCGTGGCATTGAAGGTTGATTTGCATTTGTCTTGTCTCCTTAACCTCGTATCACACTCGTGAGTTTTGTGACCCTTACCCTCGTACTCATAATATATCTCTTCATCTTTATTAGGGTAATCTTTTCTTTATTCTTTTCAAACTTTTTCTTGCCCAATTTATATTTTTTGTCTTTCTCAAAACTTTTATTTTCTTTGGAAGTATTTTCTTTTCTAAGTTCAAGAAATTTTTTGATTTTTTTTTTGCAAAAATGGGGTCGATCCCATAAGTTTGAAGGTCTCATACAAGTTCTTCTAACCTAAGCATATCTAAAATTCCCAATGAATTATGAACAGTTACCATAGGAATAAAAAGGGTTAGCAGTGATCTCAAAATCTTTTAATTATATGCGTCTCAGGAATTTTCTCACCCAAATTAAAACTAGCATTAACGATATCAAACAATCGTGCATAAATTTCATCAAAAGTTTCAGACTCTAGCATGGTAATAGTCTCAAACTGTGTGGTGAGGTTTTGAAGCTTAAAAGCTTTCACAGCATTGGTGCCCTCATGAGTGAGTTGGAGAGTATCCCAAGCTTCCTTAGACGTGGTACACGTTATGATGCGGAGGAACTCATTAGGGGTGATGGCTCCGAAAATGACATTTAAACCACGTGAGTTAAACTCGATCCATTTTAGTTCATTATTTTTCCAGGCAGTGACAAGTTTAGGACCTATGACATCGTTATTGGTCACACTGAGTGGTGTCTACCCTCTTTCACAAACAAGTTAAACATGCTCGTCAATCGCTTTCAAAGTCGACCTCATTCGATCTTTATAGTAATCATAATTAGATCCATCGAAAACAGATATCATATTATTCAAATTATCCATAAAACCCAAAATTTTAAAGGATCACACAAAAACTTGGTGTAATAGGCTATGATACCAATTTAGGAAAATAAGACGGGTTTTTCTATATATTTATTCATATCTTAGGCTAACCACACACAAATTCAAATTATTTAAACCAAACTTTAACTTGATTATTAATTTGGTGTGCTTGTAAATTCTGGTTCAAATTAAATAGACAAACCAAGCAATCAACCCAAACATGTGAAGAAGATAAGGAAAAATTCCTTTTGAGTAAGACCTAGTATTCAATACTGTAAAGAGTTTGACAGACACAATAGACTTACAAACTACTTAGTTCCACTAAGTATAATGCGTAGGGTCTTCAAATCTTCTACAGAATATGGTACAGTACAAAACCATCGACAGAAATCGATCTTCCCTTGGTATCCACCGATCAGTCTCGGGATTGCAAAATCCTATCTGTTTCAATCGTAGAGCCTCAGCTCCACAAATCAGTAGTAGAGTAGAACTCTACAAGGGTATGATTCAGGTGTATGAAAACTTGGGTTTAAACAAACTCAACAAATAATATGTGGGATAAAATATTTGAAAAACCAAAGTATTTTTCTAAACCATAAATATGATAACTTTTGGTTCAGATTTTGGGAATTCGTTTTCGTTAAAAGTCTTGAGAAAATCTTATTCAAATAGGTTTCTATAGAAAAAACAAGAATTTCGAGGCTATGGTCTCATTCGAACAAAAATGGCATCTTGTTCGAACGAAAACACTAGTTCCGTTCTAAACGAGTTCATGTCTCGTTCGAATGCCAACTCATTTTTGTTCGTACAAACTTCTAACGACCTTCCAATGAGAGTGGACTTATTTAGACAGAAGATTCTCATTGGATGGTGTTCGAACTTGGTTCTAATGAAAAGCCAATCTCGTTCTAACAGAAATCAAAACCACAAGTCGTATACCTCCATTAAAGTGTCAGTGACAAATCCAAAAATGGTGATCGGTCACTAACTTATTTTCGAATGATTGCAGGGGCAATGGGGATGAGGTGTTCGGTTTGAAACTCTAGTTTGTAATATGCCAAAATATCAAAAAGCCTAAGCTATGAGCAATCATAAGATCTTTCTCTTAAAATTATTATTGTCATTCATTTTTTTCCTAAAAACTTATATAAAAGGAGGGTGTGAATATGGCCAGTGTTTTCTACGTGAATGAGAAGCCAATAAATATATAAAACATTTTTGAACATGGGATAACATACAAATACTAGGAGTAAAGGTTTTAATTAATCCTAAAATTAATATGAGTCCATTAACTAAATAATGTTTTCCAATTAATCAATCAAAAGCAACATGTCCAATTTTAGTTCATTTTAAATAAACTAATCCTAAAATTACTATGTGTCCACCAATTTACATGTCCTTGGGTCAATTAGTGTTCACCTATACAACAACTACTCAAGGAAGGGGTGAACACGTCCACAACAGTTAACCAAAAATATATATGCATTAGTATTCATCTGCAAAATATCAACATCAACTATTTAATATTTATCAAATAATCAACCAAACACATCAGTCCAGTTTTAGTTCATTTTAAATAAATCAAACCTAACATTACTATGTGTCCACCATCCGCACTATTATTCACGGTTTATTTTTTGTCATGGTTTTAAACCTTGACCAACTGCATGATAATTTTTGCACCAATTTTCCCACCTTTAAGGTCACAATTGGGTCATGGATGTGGATCGTGACCATAAGGGTCATGGATTTGGACCATGAATAACCCGAGACTAGCTGATGGTTTAGGTTATGTATAAGTGGGATCACAGACTAGGTTAAGATTTTGAGGGGATAGTTAGGGGCCACACACTGGATTAATATTTAGAGGGGATAGTCAACTGTGACACCCCGCCTAATTAAATACCGTGTGATAAGTCCTTTATTAAATTAAAATCATGGTGAATGGTTGGTTCATTCTTAGCATCACTGTCACAAAAATAAATTTCCAAATTAAACACCCTAAATAATTAAGCTAAGTGTCAAAACAATTCAAAGTCTTATTTCCATTTTTAAATTTCAATTTGAAAACCTTTTTAAATAATCAACAGTCTAAGAATCATATAAGTGCTATGGATAGCAATCAACACAAAAGAATTAATCCATCTAGATTAACCAAAACCAGTCAAATAACCATACATGAAATCATCCTGATAAAATTTAACTCCCAAGGAATTACTGAATACTGGAAATATAAACAAACCTAAATCTCTGACAAATCCAAACTGAATAGGGAAATGGGCGACACATGACCTTACTAAGAAGAACTAAAACAAGAATAGAACCAATGAAAAGACCATCTAAAGCAATCAACTGCAACTCCCACATCAGCTGCAGCGCGTTCAATCCATAGAACCTATGCATGACGCCCCTGTGGCTGGGCACCTGTAATATAGACACACACACACACACACACATATATATATATATATATATATATATATATATATATATATATATATATATATATATATATATATATATATACAAGAGAGAGAGAGAGAGAGAGAGAGAAAAAGGAAACGGGTCAGAGCCCGAGTGTAAAACAGTTTTAAAAGTAGTTTATCAAGTATTTAAAATCCTTACCGGCTAATGCAATAACCATGTTAGTATGTGACACTCTCTTGAGAATTCTCACCTCTTATTTAGTGTGCACGCCTACCGTACTAATAAATCTCATAAGTTTCTTTAACTTACTCTCCATAAGGTTTTATCACGTGAAAAGCAAGGTTACAATATTTACTTTAGGAAATCATTCTCTTCAAGATTTCTTACGTTATTTAGAATAACTCATTACCATTATAAAGTTCACGAACACTTATAATAAAGTTGAAGCATTTATCCATTACTTATCTACTTATACGCACAGTAGAAAGTTCCTATATAGATATACATATATATATTAGTCACATATATAATATATATACTAACGGAACCCCTCATAAAATCTATCGTGCTGGCATACTCTGATATCAATTCCCCGCATCACTCGTACTCAGGAAAATACTAGTTCAAAATCACTCTCGAACTGTATTAACATAAAATACATACAATTGGAGGTTAAGCATAGTTCTAAGTCACTAATAGGTCAGCACATACCCTCACGTCTCTTAGGACCGTTTGACTATCAATCAGATAGCCTGTACTAAGGAATCCTATGTTTAAGGGTATAAGTCGATATCCCACATAAAGGTCCCATCGAGATAAGACTGTCTTGGTGCGGAAACCCCGTGATAGCAAGTATCTCGGGTATTATTTTTACACAGATATATAATATATACACAATCACACAGTCATATATGTATAATTATTCACATTTCTAAATTTGGTGCGCCCACGACCCATAATTATAATTATTCGTTCTTAGCACATTTTACTCAATTATCTCGCATAACGGACTCGTCACTTTTATTCTCATATATAAGTTACTCCATACCTACTTCTCATCTCTCGAAGTATTTTATCTCCCTAAGTATAATTTCAGTAGGCACTCTCACTTACCTTTGAGTCTAAGTTACTTATGAGTCTCGATCTTTCATTAAACATACGCATGATTTCATATGTGTGAATAACTCCCCGTTAACTCATAATTTCATCATATATTAAATTCTCACTCAACGGAATTCACCTAGACCCTACTGGTTTTCTTTATATCCCATTATGCTCTAACAATAATAATCAAGGGTTCAAAGGCATTTTGATCGGATTAAACAAAAGAAGACAAATGCGCAGTTTTCGAGGAGGCATCGATCGATTGAGGAAAGGGGGTCGATCGCATCGATCGATCGATGTTCTTGATCGATCGATCGATCGATCAAGCAGTTATGACAAATTCTGCCATTGTTAAGTTACGAGATTGCTTCTCCAACCTTAACCAAATCTCCATTAATGATCCCCAAACTCCCAAACAACATTACTACGGGTATTATATACCTAACTACGTGATTTATTACATGAAACATGTTCAAATTCATCAATGTTATCGAATTTATGGGGTAAAATTGACATAATCTTCAATAACCCTAATTTTGGAAGAAACATCCATTCTTCTAATTATTTCCCAGATTTCTTGTTTCTAAATTCATACTAATTCGTGGGTAATCCTCTACATATGATGGGTATGTCCAGAATATATTAAATCTCTCTAAACATGCGATTTAAAGTCTCTAAATTATCAATTTCTTTCATAAAACATGTTCTTGATAATTCTAAACTAACATGGGTGAGACATTAACTAAAAACAAAGCAAGATAGATACTTGCTTGAAATTTAAGGTTCTGATTTGTGGATGAAAAAGGCATGGTTGTGTTCAGCGTCGTGCGATCTACGTTTTGGTGGTGGTGGCGGTGCAAATGGATGAGTTCTTGACCTGGGATTGCTTGGAAAGCTTTCTATCTTCTTCTCTAATTTCCATTCTAAGGTTCAGTGTTTGTTAACCTTAAAAGGCAACTCCTAATATCTGATATAACTATTGGAAATTCGTGGGTTTAATTACCCAAAATTACTAAATGTCTAATATACCCTCCCGGGATGTCAATTAGGCCTAAAAATGCCCCGAGACCCAAACTAAACTCCCGGGTACACTTTTCAGACTATCTTGAACCTTCCGGACAATTTGGTGCACTCAAAATGACCATACGGGAGACTTATAATTTATTCACTTTTAATAATAATAATAATAATTTAGTCCTAAAACGACACAGGCGTGTCCTGACTAAATTTTCATAATTGCCATTTTATTCACTCGCGACAATTTTTAACAAATTCAATTCTACATATTACTTTACTCACTAATTAATATTTAACAAATCAACAAGTTTCCAATAATTACTAACTTTCGTCACGCTAGTAAATATTTAAAAAAAACAAAATTTCCGAATTAATACTAAATTAATTTATCTTAATTAAATTTAATAAATCTCCTTAAATTTAAAGGCCATAAAAATACGGGATATTACATACTCCCCCCTAATAATTGAATTTCGTCCCGAAATTCGGAAAATAAGGCCAACCAGATAAAACAATTCTGGACACCTTATCAGTACGCAAACTATCTACATAGTAGGCGCTCAATAACTATAGCCCTCGTCTCACAGCAAGCATGTATAACACTCCCATTAACAACGCGTCACATTGTGATCCTAACCGACGACATTCGCATAAGATGAGCCTATACATCATTGACTTCCATTATCAATATCGTTAGGAGGTCATACCTCACTACGTGGAAACTACTCGTATTTTTTTCTAAATATAAAAATCCCATTCTGAGAGAAACTATATGAACATCTGTCCACTTTTGTCAGTTCTTTAAATCTCGATTTTCGATTACGAAATTCTAAGTTGTAAAAAAATGGTTCTTGGTAATTCCACCTTAGTCATCGGATTATTCTCGACCGATTCAAAATTCAAATTATCCGTTCACCTCTAAAGATACAGAGGGAGAATAGTTAAGGTTTTTCCACACCAAAACCTCAATAAGCATTTCGTTCACGAAAAATAGGTACGAGTGCTCCCAGAGAACTCTACCATACTATACTTCACTTGCTAGCTATATCCGTTGTTGAAATGAAATGATCACCAAGATTCCAAAATTACCTTCATGCGGCTCCACTAATCGTTAATCACCGTGCGCCTACTCCCCAGCTATGGGTGATACATCCTACTCAAAATGAAACGTTATCTCCGGTGCTTCCTGAAATCTCATATTAATAGTGGGATTCAAAAATCTCACTGATTCATAAATTAATACCGTGTAGGACCACGTACCGGCGCGATCCTTCCTTTCAAAGGAAAAACTGGGGCATACTAGTTAGTATTGTAAATCACCCTAAAGTAATATCAATCACTTCCTTCTTGGGCGACTTGTTCCACATGTTCGGATGAACCCTTAATCTTTCCTTGAGGATGGCAACCCATCCAAGAAACTTTACCTACCTTACCGGCCTCTTCCATTACAGGAATTATCGGTAGCCACAATATCCTCTGGTTGATCCCCTTTGTTTCAACCTATTTCTATCTATGAGTGGTGCATGCGGAGACCACTCTCTATGTCCCTCTCAACTTCAACTTCCACTTGTAATGTCTCACATTAAGTGAAATTTAATATCTCCCTTCATTCCTTGGCGTATACCGAAAGTTCCAACCCGTGAACTTTTCTCCACGATGTGCACTTCTGGACCTTTTATACCATACTAACATCTCCACTCTTATACGTGCCAGTCGCTCTCAATATTTGACTAATTATAACTCCTCTCCGAATGTTCTCAATAATAATTGAATTCTACCCTTCTCAAGGACTACCCCTTTTTAAATGGCTTCCCACTGCCTTCCAACCAAATTCGATGTGCTACTCTGAACACAAATATATGGATTTATCATCTTTCACACGGCGCTGAATTCGCTCTACCACTTCCACTTCGTTATGTTAATCCCACAAACATTTATTCCACATGTCTATTCCCACATCCCTACAACTCGGACGATTCTAACATCAGCTAACCAGGATACCCACACACCCTATAAACCGTGCATACTAGTGTAAGCATCGCATACGCTTCACACATAACATCCAATTCTTTCTTTTCCTTATTCTCACAACGTGATAAAAACACTAGGGCACTCTTAATCACCCTATAAATCAAAATTTTAAATCCTCCTTAACATCGTTCCACCCCTCAACTCGTGGTGATAAGACAAAACTTTCAATTCTTTCTTACCACACAATCGACTCCACCGGCCTTAAATCATAATTCAACTTCCAACATACAGATATAATTACATGCTCCTACTATGACCGAGTTACCAAACTCATAGACTAATGACAAAAAATATTCCTACTTCCAACCTTACGCAAGGTTTCATGCCTAGGATATCTCGCAAAGGGAAATTCAAATAAGAAACCCCCCGATACACTACTACTTAGCATTGTCGAATATCGAAATTCGTTAGGCCCTCCGTCCATAACATGTACCCCTTTATTCCGTCTCTTGATAGAAAAGTTACATATCTTCCCGTAATTACACTCAACAAAGAACATTTTGCCAATTGTACAATCTTTCAGTATTGGTGGTAATCAAAATTCGCAAACCTCGTACACATACAATCAGGATTCTCAAAATCCTGACCCCAAACATATGAGTCTAACTCTTAACTCATACATTTCTAAAGGATGGATATATCAATGCACTCTTCCTATAACTAAGTCTTGAGCGCTAAACATAATAATGAGTCAATTTTTTCCGCTCAGCGGTAAACCCAATACACACAGAACCATGACAACAAGGTCCCTAAACACTTCAGGATTTAAACTTTTTGATACCACTATACCCTTCGGAGTCTCTATAATATATAATATAAATGCGAGCCCGAACCTCTCACAGGTGAGGCCTCGCCAGAACAAATCATGTTGCACTAAGGAATCCACTCTGATAGCCTCGCAATAACTCTCTACTATCGTACTAACCATTTCTATAAAACTGCAACCAAGGAAATATCATACTGGTATATAACATCACTAAAATGAGTAACCTCAATAAAGTATATAACACTATTAATACACCCATTCATCCTCTGCGGATAGCACTAAAGATAATCCCGCTACACAAGGGAACTATTCACATAATAATAATGTTTATAGTTACGCATTAAACTCATCTCACATGCTAACCTAGAAATAAATAAAATATAGTGACTCGCTTGTGTCACATAAAACACGCCTCATCCTACGAGGATAAAACTCATACTTCTTCTTTGTTAATCGCCTTGGCTAATTAATGGTCCTCCGGACATAACGTGCCTGTCTGAACCAAATCAGAGATTACATTAACCATTTCCATTACAAGCACCCCTCATTTATCCTTTTTCTCTCCTCACGAAATTTTAACTCGTGTGGTTTTACTCTACACAAAATACCTCAACACATAACCTTCTTATCCCCTGAAATACTTTCGAAAACTCACGAATGATTAGAATCAAATCCAGGAGAATCACAATCTCCTTAGAGGTATCCTCCTCCATTTAATACCAATGGGTGGGAGATCCTCCATCTGAGCGAGGCATCGCCACCAAAAATATCTTCTGCGCCGAAATGGCTCTGTACGCAGCAAGCCAATGTATGACAATTATGACATCATCCTCACGCATATCTAACACTAACATGTTCGCAAGAATAATCAATCTCCTAATCTCTATATTTACACCCCCGATATATAAGGAAAATCAAAGACCCATTCCCTAGTGGTGGGTCTACGCAGGACACTGTGCTCTCTGCCATGTCTAATAACCCTAAGGCCCATGAAAATTAAGTAGCTATAAAATGGTACGATGCCCCAGTACTAAATAAAACTCAACCCATAATACCATGTATAGGACACGTACCCTCTCTCGTGGATGGTGCCTGAGGTGCTGCTGTCTGATGGACGTTATAGACATGTCCATACTGTCATTGTCCCTGCTGAATTGAGGCTATTGGGATGGTTGGTAGAGCTGGCCCCTGCGCCTCATTATGGACACACTGCTGCCGTGGGGCACTATCCCCCTCTGGGCAATCTTGACATCTATGTCCATTCTTACCACATTTGAAGCACTTACCTCGAAACTGTCTCATTTTACTACATTGTTATCTAGTTTCACCTTTTCCTTGGACTTGTTGGCCTTGCTGAGCAACTTGAGGAAAAATGATGTCAGGTTGAGGACAATCCCTCCACTTGTGAACCGGTTGTACACATTTATAGCAGAGTCCTAAAATTTCTTGCTGGTCGGGTCAGAGTCTCTCTCCAGTCTGATTTGGACAAAATTGACATTCATGGCTATCCATTCCACATTTGGAACACCTTTTTATAACTTCATTCTGACCCCGACTTTGTTGGCCCTGACTCTTTTGGCTCTCCACGTAAATTTTGTTACTTTTGTGGCCTTTTTGGTCTTAAGGCGCTTGTTGCTACGATTTTTGTGTCTTCGCACATTTGTCAACTCTAGTCATATCAAATTAACTAATCTCCACTACACCAAAACTGGCGATTGGTCACGGCCAAAATCCCTGACCAAGACTGTGGGTCGCGGACTTGGGCCGTGACCATTTCTGGCGTGACCAATTTCGTGGGTCGCTGCCCAAGTCCGTGACCCACAAATGGTCACGGCCACAGGGGGGTCACGGCAGATGGTCGCGGACTTGAGCCGTGACCCATGCCGTGACGGGTCGCGGCTCTAATCCGTGACCCATAACCGTGACAAATTGGTCGCGGCCAAAGTCCGCGACCCATGTGCGTGACAAAAAAAAATTAAAAAAATTGGTCGCGGCCCTTGTCCATGACCCACAACCGTGACAAATTGGTCGCGGACTTTGGCCGCGACCCATGTGCGCGACAAAAAAAAATAAAAAAAATTGGTCGCGGCCCTAGTCCGCGACCCATTACCGTGACAAAAAATAAAAAAAAAAGGTCGCGGACTTTGGCCGCGACCATTTTTAAGCGCGACAAAAAAAAATAAAAATGGTCATGGACAAAGTCCATGACCATATTTATCTGTAATTTAAAAAAAAAGTATTTTTTTTTGTCCAATCCTAAAATTGGGGTTCCTGTGAGTGCATCATCGGTTGCTACGAGGTGTTACAAATATTTATTATAGGCAAAACAATAAAAAAAAATCATAAATTGCGAATTGAGAATGTTGTTAATAAACAAATATATATACAAACTTAAAAATATTACACGTCTTAATAATTCACAGACCAAAAAAAAATTGGGCAGAGTTTCCTCTATTTTCTTGACATTCCAAAACCTGTAAATGAAAAACCTGCTTATTATAAAGCCCGCACGGCTATAAAATGCAACAATCAAATTATAAAAGCCCGCACGGCCATAAAACTAAACAATAAAAGCCTGCACGGCTATAACACATAAAAAACATTATCCTGAATGTCCACAACGTATAAATAATCATCATGTTGTAAACCATTGCCTCCTTCATTTGATCCACGTGCAAAAATCCTACAAATGATAGGATACAAAAAACAAAAGTATCAGTAACCAAGTAGTTTTACAAAAAAATTAATCAAGCTAAAAAATTGCATATATGAGTTAAAATTATCAGTAACCAAGTAGAAATATAAAAATTAAGTGTGGAAATAAGCAAATTACCGCCGTACTCTCAAACCGGGAGACCGGCGGCTGCGGGGTCAGTTCCTACGAGTTACGTTGGTCCCGTGGGAGGTGTTGGTGCCACCCACGAGGTCGTTCGAGGGCTGTTTCGAGTTCTCACCCTCTAACGCCATGTTTTTAAGCCTAAGTATGGAAATAAGCAAATTACCGTCGTACTCTCAAACCGGGAGACCCGCGGCTGCGGGGTCAGTTCCTACGAGTTACGTTGGTCCCGTGGGAGGAGTTGGTGCCACCCACGGGGCCGTTCGGGGGCTGTTTCGAGTTTTCACCCTCTAACGCCATGTTTTTAAGCCTAAGTGTGGAAATAAGCAAATTACCGTCGTGCTCTCAAACCGGGAGACCCGCGGCTGCGGGGTCAGTTCCTACGAGTTACGTTGGTCCCATAGGAGGTGTTGGTGCCACCCACGGGGCCGTTCGGGGGCTGTTTCGAGTTCTCACCCTCTAACGCCATGTTTTTAAGCCAAAGTGTGGAAATAAGCAAACTACCGCCGTACTCTCAAACCGGGAGACCCGTGGCTGCGGGGTCAGTTCCTACGAGTTACGTTGGTCCCGTGGGAGGTGTTGGTGCCACACACGGGGCCGTTCGGGGGCTGTTTCTAGTTCTCACCCTCTAACGCCATGTTTTTAAGCCTAAGTGCGGAAATAAGCAAATTACCGTTGTACTCTCAAACTGGGAGACCCGCGGCTGCGGGGTCAGTTCCTACGAGTTACGTAGGTCCCGTGGGAGGTGTTGGTGCCACCCACGGGGCCGTTCGGGGGCTGTTTCGAGTTCTCACCCTCTAACGCCATGTTTTTAAGCCTAAGTGCGGAAATAAGCAAATTACCGACGTACTCTCAAACCGGGAGACCCGCGGCTGCGGGGTCAGTTCCTACGAGTTACGTTGGTCCCGTGGGAGGTGTTGGTGCCACCCACGGGGCCGTTCGGGGGCTGTTTCGAGTTCTCACCCTCTAACGCCATGTTTTTAAGCCTAAGTGCAGAAATAAGCAAATTACCGCCGTACTCTCAAATCGGGAGACCCGCGGCTGCGGGGTCAGTTCCTACGAGTTACGTTGGTCCCGTGGGAGGTGTTGGTGCCACCCACGGGGCCGTTCGGGGGCTGTTTCGAGTTCTCACCCTCTAACGCCATGTTTTTAAGCCTAAGTGTGGAAATAAGCAAATTACCGTCAACTCTCAAACCGGGAGACCCACGGCTGCAGGGTCAGTTCCTACGAGTTACGTTGGTCCCGTGGGAGGTGTTGGTGCCACCCACGGGGCCGTTCGGGGGCTGTTTCGAGTTTTCACCCTCTAACGCCATGTTTTTAAGCGTAAGAGTGGAAATAAGCAAATTACCGTCGTACTCTCAAACTAGGAGACCCGCGGCTGCGGGGTCAGTTCCTACGAGTTACGTTGGTCCCGTGGGAGGTGTTGGTGCCACCCACGGGGCCGTTCGGGGGCTGTTTCGAGTTCTCACCCTCTAACGCCATGTTTTTAAGCCTAAGTGTGGAAATAAGCAAATTACCGCCGTACTCTCAAACCGGGAGACCGGCGGCTGCGGGGTCAGTTCCTACGAGTTACGTTGGTCCCGTGGGAGGTGTTGGTGCCACCCACGGGGCCGTTCGGGGGCTGTTTCGTGTTCTCACCCTCTAACGCCATGTTTTTAAGCCTAAGTGTGGAAATAAGCAAATTACCGTCGTACTGTCAAACCGGGAGACCCGCGGCTGCGGGGTCAGTTCCTACGAGTTACGTTGGTCCCGTTGGAGGTGTTGGTGCCACCCACGGGGCCGTTCGGGGGCTGTTTCGAGTTCTCACCCTCTAACGCCATGTTTTTAAGCCTAAGTGTGGAAATAAGCAAATTACCACCGTACTCTCAAACCGGGAGACCTGCGGCTGCGGAGTCAGTTCCTACGAGTTACGTTGGTCCCATAGGAGGTGTTTGTGCCACCCACGGGGCCGTTCGGGGGCTGTTTCGAGTTCTCACCCTCTAACGCCATGTTTTTAAGCCTAAGTGTGGAAATAAGCAAATTACCGTCGTACTCTCAAACCGGGAGACCCACGGCTGCGGGGTCAGTTCCTACGAGTTACGTTGGTCCCGTGGGAGGTGTTGGTGCCACCCACGGGGCCGTTCGGGGGCTGTTTCGAGTTCTCACCCTCTAACGCCATGTTTTTAAGCCTAAGTGCGGAAATAAGCAAATTACCGTCGTACTCTCAAACCGAGAGACCCGCGGCTGCGGGGTCAGTTCCTACGAGTTACGTTGGTCCTGTGGGAGGTGTTGGTGCCACCCACGGGGCCGTTCGGTGGCTGTTTCGTGTTCTCACCCTCTAACGCCATGTTTTTAAGCCTAAGTGTGGAAATAAACAAATTACCATCGTACTCTCAAACCGGGAGACCCGCGGCTGCGGGGTCAGTTCCTACGAGTTACGTTGGTCCCGTGGGAGGTGTTGGTGCCACCCACGGGGCCGTTCGGGGGCTGTTTCGAGTTCTCACCCTCTAACGCCATGTTTTTAAGCCTAAGTGTGGAAATAAGCAAATTACCGTCGTACTGTCAAACCGGGAGACCCGCGGCTGCGGGGTCAGTTCCTACGAGTTACGTTGGTCCCATGGGAGGTGTTGGTGCCACCCACGGGGCCGTTCGGGGGCTGTTTCGAGTTCTCACCCTCTAACGCCATGTTTTTAAGCCTAAGTGTGGAAATAAGCAAATTACCACCGTACTCTCAAACCGGGAGACCCGCGGCTGCGGGGTCAGTTCCTACGAGTTACGTTGGTCCCATAGGAGGTGTTGGTGCCACCCACGGGGCCGTTCGGGGGCTGTTTTGAGTTCTCACCCTCTAACGCCATGTTTTTAAGCCTAAGTGCGGAAATAAGCAAATTACCGTCGTACTCTCAAACCGGGAGACCCGCGGCTGCGGGGTCAGTTCCTACGAGTTACATTGGTCCCGTGTGAGGTGTTGATGCTTCTCACGGGACCGTACGGGGGCTGTTTCATATTTATACCCTCTAATGCCTTGTTTTTAAGCTTAAGTCCTCATATTTTCAAATTATCGTTGTATTCTCAAACCGGGAGTGCCGTGATCTCGCGGTCAGTTCCTACGAGTTACATTGATCCCGTGTGAGGTATTGGTGCCTCTCACGGGACCGTACGGGGGTTGTTTCATGTTTTTACCTTCTAACGCCTTGTTTTTAAGCCTGAGTCCTCAAATTTTCAAATTATCATCGTATTCTCAAACCGGGAGTCCCGTGGCTGCGCGGTCAGTTCCTACGAGGTACATTGGTCCCGTGCGAGGTGTTGGTGCCTCTCAAGGGGTCGTTTGGCGGGGGGGGGGGTGTTTCGGGTTTTTACCCCCTAACGCCTTTTTTAAGCCTAAGTCTAGAAATATTCAAATTATCGTCGTATTCTATAATCGGGAGTCCCGTGATCGCGCGATCAGTTCCTACGAGTTACATTGGTCCCTTGTGAGGTGTTGGTGCCTCTCACGGGACCGTACGGGGGCTGTTTCATGTTTTTACCCTCTAATGCCTTGTTTTTAAGCTTAAGTCCTCATATTTTCAAATTATCGTCGTATTCTCAAACCGGGAGTCCCGTGATTGCGCGATCGGTTCCTACGAGTTACATTGATCCCGTGCGAGGTATTGGTGCCTCTCACGGGACCGTACGGGGGCTGTTTCTAGTTTTTGCACTCTAAACCCAATTTTTAAGCCTAAGTCCTTATATATGCAAATTATCCTCGTACGATAATAGTTTTTATATGATCCACACAAGTAAAAGATACAGATTTGCAATGGAGAACGTTTAAGTCCACACAACGATAATAATGTTGATATTGAATACAATACCTGAGATAGCGAGAAACGAGGTTGATGAATCCAGATTTCCCATTTTCACTGCAAAATAAAGAATTAGCCAAGCGTTCACATTCAGTAGCTAGATCCATGATTCAATGCTAAACAAAATAAAATAACAAACAAAGTGGCAAATATATCACAAGTGAAATGAAATGAAATGAAAATGAGAATGGAGACCTGATCTGATTGAGGCCAGCAACAGCAGAGCGTTGTTTATTAAGTTTGTCGGTATCAACAGAGCTCAAAGTGGCCATTGTAAACTAATACAAAGAGTGAAATGCGAAATGTAAAATGAGGCGTAGAGAGAGAATGTATTGTCAAATATGAAACTAGAAGAAAGCCGCAACCTTATATAACAACAGTTATATAACTGTTATGTAACGACAGTTACGACAGTTATATAACTGTTGTTATAACAGTTATATAACTGGTATAACAACAGTTATATAGCTGTTATAACAACAGTTATATAACTGTTGTTATACGACAGTTATATAACTGGTGTTATAACAGTTATATAACTGTTATAACAACAGTTATATAACTGTTATAACAACAGTTATATAACTGTTATTATAACAGTATAACTGTTATAATAACATTAGAGGCCTTGATATAGCTAGCATGTTCCCAAATAAGGCCCAAATATAGCTAGCAATAGGACCTGTTACGAACAAGTGTTCAATATGCTCTTCTGATCTATAGCGGCATAAACATCTGGAGGTAATAGGAATACCTAACTTTTTCACATTTAGATCAATGGGGAGAGCATTGTTCAAAATTCTCCATGAGAAGGTGGATAAGTTTGGAGGGATATTAGGACCCCTCATAAAAGATTGAGAGATAGAGATAAGCTTTGGAGATCTGACTATTTCATATGCAGACTTGAAAGAGAAATTCCCTAAAGCAGTTGGCTTCCATATATGGATGCCATTAAGAATCGTAGTATTTTCCTCACAAAAAGACCAAGCTTAAGAAGTTCTTCTAGCAGCCATTGAACCTGGAAAAATAGGCATGGAGGTGTACTTTTGATTCATGAAAGTAGACCACAAGGAACTACCTGATTTGAAAGACCATGCCAACTTAAGATTAGAGGCCTTGATAAGGCTGCTTAAATTCCTAATACCCAAACCACCTTCATTCTTTGGAGCACAAATGTGAATTTTGAAGTTTATAGCTTGCACCAAACCATAAAATAACACTGCCTTCTTCCTACCTTTGAAAAGAGAACATCCTAAGTATTTAATACTGCCTTTTTCTTGTTTAATGCCTGTGAGATCCGCAACAGTTTTAATATGGCTCCTGTTTGCTTTATTCCCCATAATGAAGCTACTCTTTTTGCAATTAATTGAAAGACCTATCTTCCAAAATTTGGATTAATACTTTTAAGAGCTTCCAAAATTTCTATGTCATCAGGAATGCTTTCCATATCTTCATTCATCTGGTTAGTCAACCAGGCAAGGATATAGTTCACCACTTCAAATGACTCAGTAGAACCTGTAGTGACTAAATTTTAAAAATAAGAAATAAAAGTGTTAGAAATTCCTTCAGTTGACTCCTCTAAGCTGCCATCCTCATTTTTGATGCTATGAATCAATCATTTCCTTCTATGTTGATTCACCAATGAGTGATAGTATTAAGAGTTCCTATCTCCATCTTTGATCCACTGCCTTTTGAACTTTTGAAACCAGAATTGCTCCTCAAATGACAAGGCGACATTTAATTTAGCCTTAACTTTGTTTAGCTCCACCAAAAGGCCCTGAGTTTTATTCTCTTCATAATGGATCTATGCTTTGAGAACCTTATCCTCCAGGTTAATACAGTTTTGAAAAATGTTTTTGAAATTTTCTTTGCTCCAATTCCTCAAAATCCCTTTAAGTTTTCTAAGTTTGAAAGCAAAGACATTTAAAGGTCATCCTGTAGAGAATGATTTCCAAATGTTACAAACCAATTGGTAGAAAGAATCAGCTGAGGTCCAAAAGTTTAGGAATTTAAAAGGTTTCTTGATAAAGTCTATAGAACTAGGAATAGAAATAAGAAGAGAACTATGGTCAGAGCAGGATCTATGAAGGTGTTTAAGATTAGAATTGAGGGAAAGAATAAGACCAAGACTCATTAATTAGACCTCTGTCTAGTCTCTGAATAACCAAAGAACCATTTGAAAGTCTTTACCAAGTGAATTTAGAGCTTGAAAATCCAAAATCCATAAGATTACTGGCACAGGCAGTTACCACTGGTCGCGGACTTGGGCCGTGACCATCTGGTCGTGACCATTCGCAGGATTTGGTGTAGTGCTCTCTAGGCCTTTTGCCTCCTCTAAGCTGCATACTGCGATCGTGGTACTATAAGACTGCAGTGGTAACTGCCTGTGCCATAATACCTGCTAATTTGGCGATTGATACCCTCTTCGGAGACACCTGAGGTGTGAGTTATTCTTGCTCATTAACTTCCCCAACGGCATTAGCTTGTTCATCTTGACGGTCCATCTAAAAGTTTAAATAATCTAGATAAGTTCAACATTCACATAGACAAATCGCAGAAGCACGAATTTCTAACGCATAAAGATGAATACAACATTCCTAATATTAGGGCTCTAAATCAAAGACGCTAAGCTGGAAATGAGATAATCCATACATATCCTAAAGGACACTAGAACCTGATGCTTTGATACCACCTGTGACACCCCGCCTAATTAAATACCAGGTGATCAGTTCTTTATTAAATTAAAATCAAGGTGAATGGTTGGTTCATTCTTAGCATCACTGTCACAAAAATAAATTTCCAAATTAAACACCCTAAATAATTAAGCGCTGTGTCAAAACAGTTTAAAGTCTTATTTCCATTTTTAAATTTCAACTTGAAAACCTTTTTAAATAATCAACAGTCTAAGAATCACATAAGTGCTACGGATAGCAATCAACACAAAAGAATTAATCCATCTAGATTAACCAAAACAAGTCAAATAACCATACATGAAATCAACCTAACAAAAGTTAACTCCCAAGTAATTACTGAATACTGGAAATATAAACAAACATAAATCTCTGACAAATCCAAACTTAATAGAAGAACGGGCGACACTTGCCCTAACTAAGCAGAACTAAAATAAGAATAGAATCAACGAAGAGGTCGTCTAAAGCAACGGACTGCAACGCCCACAATAATTACAGCGCGTCTAATCCAAAGAACCTATGCATGTGGAATTCCCCGTATTTTTATGCTATATTAATTTGGGGATTTATTAAATTTAATGTGAGTTAATTATTTAATAAAAATCCGAAAATTAATTATGTTATAATTATTAACGTGATAAGGGTTAGTAATTATATGAAATTAGTTGAATATTACTAATGAGCAAAGTAATATATATGATATGATTATATTGAATGTCACGAGTGAATAAAATGACAATTTCCGAAATTTAAGTCGGGACGTGCTCGTGTCGCGTCGGGACTAAATTTTGATAAATAAAAGTGAATATTTTATAAATTTTCTGTATGGTCATTTTGAGTGCTCCAACGCGTCCATAAGGGCCGAGATAGTCAAAAAAGTGTACCCGGGGGTTTAGTTTGGGTCTCGGGGCGTTTTTAGGCCTAAATAGTAACCGAGAGGGCATTTTGGTCATTTTACATTTTTGGGTAATTAAACCCACAAAAATTAGAGGAGTTATATCAGATACCTAGGTTACCTTATAGGATTAGAAAGTTCAAAACTCTAGAACGTCCATTGGAGAATAGAGGAGAAAGCTCTCAAAGCATTCCAAGGCTCAAAACTCAACGGTTTGCACCGCCGTCACTGCCAACGCGTAGATTGTGAGACGGGGAACGCAACCACACCAAAATTAGCTGCAAACCAGACTTTTGAAAATCCCAGGCAAGTGTTTATCTTGCTTATTTCGTTGATACATCTTTCATATTATCTTAGGAATGATTAGGGATGAATTACATGGAAGAAAACCTAAATTGTGATAGGAATTTGCATGTAGTGATGACTTAAACCTTACTCTGGAAATTATTGGTGATGTAGAAGAATAACCCACAAAATTTTAATGTTGTATTAGAAGGAAATTTTGGGGAAAATAGATTAGAACAATGATTAAGAAATTTCTAGGGTTCTTTATAATTGTATAGATCTTGGGCTGTTAATCCATGATTAAATGACTGAAATCCACATGCTTTACGTTGAAAACACCTAATATGATGATATAAGGTTACTAGTACCAATTATGGGATGATTGGGATTAGAAAATATGGAACTTGTTGAAGTTAGGAGATGAAACTCGTAACTGCAAAATTTTAGTTTTCGCAGACCTGCTTGATCGATCGATCAAGCCCAGAGCTTCGATCGATCGAAGGATCGATCGATCGAGTCCTAGACCTCGATCGATCGAACCCTCCTGGCAGACTCATGTTTTTCCCCTCTTAATTAGTTAAAACTCAATTTAATGTGAGATACTTATTGGGCATCCTTAATAAAATGATTTGGGAGATATGGAAGACCAGTAGGGCATATGAATAATCTTGGGACTCTTAATATGAGACGAGAATTGTACTTGTGGGATAATTACTTTAGGGTTGATGAATTTATGAATTAACGGGAGAGTTGCGAAAGCGAATTACGTTGAAACATAAAAAAGGGCACTTATTGAATTTTATACTTGGGAGGATAGAGTCCATGGAGTGTTACGTATTAAGTGGGAGAAATCTTTCGAAAGAAGGTTAGAGACGAACCCTTATACGCGATACTAATAAATGTGAAAATAAGGATGATGTCGTAACTATGTAACTGAGATATACCAATTATTGATATGATGATATTAGTATAGTTATATGATTGTGTTTACATATACTATCTATGTGTGAAAAACGTACCCACGCTACTTGCTATCCCTGAGGTTTCCGCGCTGGGGCAGTCTTATCTCGATGGGACCTTTATGGGGGATATTGACTTATACCCTAGAAGATAGATATCCTTGGTACAGGCTATCGAATCGATAGTTCAGACGGTCCTAAGAGGCGTGGGGTATGTACTGACCTCTTAGAGACTTGGAATCTAAGCTTCGCCTCAATATTGTTTGTATGTATGTTGATATAGTTCGAGAGTGATTCCGAACTTGTATTTCCCTTAGTGTGAGCGATACAGGGATTGGATAGCAGAGTATGCCCGCACCATAGTTTTATTTGGGGTGCTGATATAATATATATATTATCCGAGTAGTTAATATATATATATGAAATTATAAAATTTGACACTACCTACTGTGTTCTGGTAAGTAAGGCTGATATAATATCTTAAATCGGAAATACTTGTTTGAAAAGTATAATATGACACTCGGAAATCTTGTTAATAAATGAAGTAAAATGAGAGCATTGTTATTAAGCGGAACCCTCTTTTTGAACACTTACATGGTTCGGTTTTGAAATCTTACGTGAAATCCAAGATCAGTTAAAACATTGGGAAGATTAGTGCGATAAATGATAAGATAAACCGTTGGGTAGGTTAGTATGATAGGCGTGCACATTAGAAGAG
Source organism: Sambucus nigra (assembly GCA_949130495.1). NCBI lineage: Eukaryota > Viridiplantae > Streptophyta > Magnoliopsida > Dipsacales > Adoxaceae > Sambucus > Sambucus nigra. Next base: position 110,229,922 of record OX422215.1, on the reverse strand, counting down.
AGGTGAGAATTTCTCAAGAGAGTGTCGCACTAATATGTTGTTGCATTGGCCTGTAATCAATTTAAATACTTGCTAAACGAATTTTAAATCATACACACTATCGGTCTCTGACCCGTTTCTATTTCTCTTTTCTCTTTTGTATATATATGTATATATTACAGGTGCCCAGCCACAGGGGCGTCTTGCTTAGGATCCCTTGAAAGGAACGTGTTGCAGCTTAGGTGGGAGTTGCAGGCCACTTGCGTAGACGGCTTCATTTATTGATTCCACTTCTATCATTCTCATTTATTGGGCATGTGTCGCCCCTTCCTTTATTGATCTGTTTTATTTGGGACATTTGTATTTCAGTTATTTGTAGTTCTGTTACTATGGGATTTATTCAGTATGGATGTGTTACTTTAAATTTTACTTGTTGGGATTCGATTGACGAATGTTTTAAATTAATTGGATTATGTTCCAGGATTATTGTGATGGGACTCTTACTTATTATAATGTTGTTAATAAATAAATAAATAATTTTTCTTTAAATAAAATTTGGAAAGAATGTTTAAATATGGTTTTGACACTTAGCTTAATTAATTAGGGTGTTAAATTGGAATTTTTTTTTTATTCTCGACAGTGATGCTGAGAATGACCAACTGTTCACCTTCATTTAATTTAATAAAGGAGTGATCACCCGGTATTTAATTAGGCGGGGTGTCACAGGTGGTATCAGAGCATCAGGTTCTAGTGTCCGTAGGATCTTTACGGCTTATTTCGCTTTCAGTGTAACGTTATTGCTATAGAGCCCTATTTTAGGATTGTTGTAATCTTGCTTTTACGTTTAAGTCTTCAGCTATTTGAGATTTGATAATAACTATAGACTAATAAAATTCTTCACATTTCAGATGCCTCTAAGACGTGCTCCGAAGGATAGGCGTGCCCAGGCCAAGCAACCAGCAGCCCCGGCACAAGGCACTGTGAATGCAAATGAGGTAGCCGCCATTGTTGCTCAGGCGGTGAATGCCGCGATAGCGGTGGTTCAGCAGGCTCCACCCCAGATTCAGGCAGTGGCGCCAGTACCAACACAGCTCCTAATCTGCATGGGATAGGGTTAGGTATGCTTTTCAGAAGGCGCATCCCCCTGAGTTCTCTAGTAGCTCCGATATTGTCACAGTCAGCCAATGGAAGAAAGACATCCAGCGGCATCTCCGTATGTACGAGTGTACCGACGTGCAAAAGCATTTATTGGCTTCCTTTAAGCTGGTGGGAGCCTCTTTACAGTGGTGGGAGTCCACTACCACTTTGGAGGAGAGGGACACGATCCCTATTCAGTCGTTCTGGGAGCGATTTGACCGCAAGTACTTTCCACCTGTAGTGCAGACTGAGATGAGGCAGAAATTACTGAATCTGAAGCAAGAGAATTCTACCGTAGCAGAGTATGAGGAGGAGTTCACGAGACTTCTCACCATCGTGCCAGATGAGGCACCCACTGAGAGCAAGAGGATTATGTTGTTTGTCGACGGGTTAGCTTGGAGGATCCGTCAGCACCTTATTGGGAATTTATCCCTGAGTACTTTCACTGATGTACTCAATGCTGCGTTACTACATTGCCAGGATCACCGCTTCCATCTTCAAGGAAGCAAGAGAGCAGGAGAGTCCAGCCAGCAGGGCAGGACCGGGGGTAATAGTGCCAGTGGGGCACCATCTCATGGACAGACTCGTCAGCACGAGCAGAGTTCCCATCAGGGGGACCCTGCTAAGCGATTCCGTTCAGGTGATTCTAGGCAGGGATATGGGGGCTATAGGTAGGGCCAGCAGGGCCAGCCTAATCAGCAGGTCCAGCAAGGCCAACACCAACAGCAGGGTCAGCAACAGGGCCAACAGCGTACTCATCAGGGCCAACAGGGCCAGTGGCGGGGAGGTAACTGCCAGCAGGGCCGTGGTCAGCAGGGACATAGGGGAGGTAACTTCAGAGGCCGATGTTTTGGGTGTGGTAAGCACGGCCATAGATGCCAGGATTATCCGGAGAGTGATAGGGCCCCACAGCAGCAGGGAGCACGTAATGAGCCACAAAGGCCAGTTTTTCCACCTGCCCTCCCAGCTCCAGCCCAGGTGCCAGCCCTACCAGCTATTCCGGCAGCTCTAGTGAAGCAGGGGCAGTTACAGTATGGACGTGTCTATAACGTCCACCAGGCAGCAGCTCCACAGGCACCACCCGCGATTGAGGGTATGTTTCCTATCCATGGTACTATGGGTCGAGTTTTGTTTGATACGGGGGCAACGTATTGTTTTATAGCTACGCATTTTGTGAAGGCCTTAGGGTTGTTAGCCACAGCAGAGAGCACAGTGACGTGTGTAGACTCACCACTGGGGAGTGGGTCACTTATTTTCTTTATATGCCGGGGAGTGGGGGTAGAGATTGGTAGCTTGGTATTACCTGCAGACATGTTAGTCTTAGACATGCATGAGCACGATGTTATTATTGGTATGGATTGGCTCGCAGCTTATAGAGCCATGATTGATTTCTTCGGTGGGAGCATTGTTTTTGCCATTCCGGGGCAAGAGATGTTTGTAGTGGCGATGCCTCGCCCAGAGGGAGGTTCGATCGCTCATTCGTATTACATAGAGGAGGATACCTCTAAGGAGGTTGTGATTCCGTTAGACTCGATTCCCATTGTCAGTTAGTATTCCGATGTGTTTCAAGAGATACCGGGCCTACCCCCCAGTCGAGAGATAGACTTTGTCATAGATTTATTGCCAGATACGAGACCTATAGCACGCGCATCGTACCGTATGGCTCCGGCAGAGATGCGAGAGCTACGAGATCAGATAGGGAAGTTGTTAGGTCAAGGCTTCATTCGCAGGAGTACCTCACCTTGGGGCGCTCCAGTATTATTTATAAAGAAAAGAGATGGTTCACTAAGGTTGTGTGTGGACTACCGGGAATTGAACAAGGTCATGATACGGAATAAGTACGTTGCCTCGAATCGATGATCTGTTTGACCAGTTGAGGGGAGCAACTTTCTTTTCGAATATAGATCTGAGGTCGGGGTACCATCAGTTACGTATTAGGGAGCAGGATGTTTCAAAGATCGCTTTCTTGACGAGATATAGGTCTTATGAGTTCAGGGTGATGCCGTTTGGACTCACAAATGCTCCAGCCATTTTCATGGACTTGATGAACCGAGTATTCAGAGAGTTCTTGGATCAGTTTGTCATCGTTTTTATAGATGACATTTTGATATATTCACACTCCGAGGAGGAGCATACCGAGCACATGAGGCAGGTTCTTCAGACTCTACGAGAGCATCAGTTGTATGCTAAGTACGAGAAGTGCGGATTCTGGTTGCGAGAGGTACAGTTCTTGGGGCATGTTGTTTCTGAGCAGGGGATAGCAGTTGACCCAAGTAAAGTGTCAGCGGTGAGAGAGTGGGGACAGCCCACAACACCGACGGAAGTGCGTAGTTTCTTGGGGTTAGCTGGTTACTACAGGAGATTTATTCGGGGATTCTCCAAAATAGTGGGTCCACTAACGAATCTGACTCGCAAAGGGGTACCGTATGTTTGGGATGATGCTTGTCAGTTGGCTTTCGACGAGCTGAAAGACAAGCTTACTTCAGCACCAGTCCTTGCGTTACCGAAGCCGGGTGTGGAGTACCTGGTTTACACCGATGCGTCTTTAAGGGGACTTGGGGGAGTACTTCAGCAGGAGGAGAAGGCTATAGCTTTTGCCTCCCGCAAACTTAAGCCGCATGAGAAGAATTACCCCACACACAACGTAGAGTTAGCAGCGGTCGTGTTTGCATTGAGGATATGGAGACACTATTTATTGGGAGAGAAATTCCGTTTGTTCACAGACCACAAGTCATTGCAGTACCTGTTCACTCAGCGAGAGCTGAATATGCGTCAGCGCAGATGGATAGAGTTTGTGAAGGACTACCAGTTCGATATACAGTATCATCCGGGGAAGGCCAATGTAGTTGCTGATGCGTTGAGTCGTAGACCGGTAGACGAGGTAGCGGACGTCTGAAAAGCAAAGTGGAAGGAGTTGAGTCACCAGGACACAGTAGCCCGTTCCTTCATATCCGTTATGTCAGTCACACCCGAGATTATTAAGAGGGTGATACAGGGCCGTTTTTCCAGGAGCAGAATGTACAACTTTTAACCGAGGGTGCTGAATCCTATTCTATTAGTTCTGATGGAGGTTTGCGGTTTAATGGGAGGTTGGTGGTTCCAGAAGGAACAGAATTACGTCATGCAGTGATGACCCAATCTCATGGGTCCCGATTTATGGTGCATCCTGGGGGGATAAGATGTACCAGGATATGAGGAGACAATACTGGTGGAGTGGGATGAAGAAGGACATTGCTGAGTTCGTGTCCTAGTGTTCTACCTGCCAGCTGGTGAAGGTGGACCATCAGAAACTGTCAAGATTGCATTAACCTTTGGAAGTACCCGCATGGAAGTGGGAGATCATTTCTATGGATTTTATTACAGGGTTGCCTACATCACAGCGGGGCCACGACTCTATCTGGGTGATTGTAGACCGTTTGACCAAGGTGGCTCATTTTCTACCGGTGCGAACAGATTATACCACGGGTTAGTATGCTCAGTTGTTCATTGCTGAGATCGTCAGATTACACGGAGTGCCCCTGAATATTGTGTCAGATAGAGATAAGATTTTTGTATCGCGTTTTTGGGAAATCTTTCAGGAGACTATTGGTACTGAGTTGAGGTTGAGTTCGGCTTATCACCCACAGACAGATGGACAGACAGAGCGTACTAATCAGATGTTGGAGGATATGCTACGCATGTATGTTCTTGATTTTGGAGGAGGTTGGGAGCCAAACCTTCCACTGGTAGAGTTTGCTTATAATAACTCGTATCAGTTCACGATTGGCATGGCTCCATTTGAGGCTTTGTATGGAAGGCCTTGTCGTTCCCCAGCCTGTTGGCTTGAGGTGGGGGATAACAAGTTACTAGGACCAGAGGTGATTCAGTAGACCTCCGCGAGGATTGAGATGATCAGGAGTCGCATTTGAGTAGCCCAGGACAGGCAGCAGAGCTACGTCGATGTGAAACGGTTCTTCCGGAGTTTAATATGGGGGACCAAGTGTTACTGCGTGTATCTCCTATGAAAGGAGTGATGAGATTCGGGAAGAAAGGGAAATTGGCTCCGAGGTACGTAGGACCATTTTCCATCATCGATAGGATTGGGCCGGTTGCATACAAGTTGGGAATGCCAGAGCATTTACATCGCATCCATGATGTATTTCACATTTCGTCGTTGAGACGGTATCTTCGGGATGATATGGCCCATACCCACATTGCGATAGATGAGATCGACTTACAGCCTGACAGCTCTTACGAGGAGAGACCGGTGACTATCCTAGACTTTAGTGAGAGGAGATTGAGGTCGAATATAGTTCCACTTGTGCGGGTCCAATGGGAGCACCATAATGTGGAGGAATCCACTTGGGAGCGCGAGGCAGATATGCGTGAGAAATATCCAGATTTGTTCTTACCAGGTAAGCCTTATTTTCAGAATTTCGGGACGAAATTACATTATTAGGGGGGAAGTATGTAATACCCCGTATTTTTATGCTATATTAATTTGGGGATTTATTAAATTTAATGTGAGTTAATTATTTAATAAAAATTCGGAAATTAATTATGTTATAATTATTAACGTGACAAGAGTTAGTAATTATATGAAATTGGTTGAATATTACTAATGAGAAAAGTAATATATATGATATTAATTATATTGAATGTCACGAGTGAATAAAATGACAATTTCGGAAATTTAAGTCGGGACGTGCTCGTGTCGCGTCGGGACTAAATTTTGATAAATAAAAGTGAATATTTTATAAGTTGTCCGTATGGTCGTTTTGAGTGCGCCAACGCATTCGGGAGGGTCGAGATAGTCAAAAAAGTGTACCCGGGGGTTTAGTTTGGGTCTCGGGGCATTTTTAGGCCTAAATAGTAACCCGAGAGGGCATTTTGGTCATTTTACATTTTTGGGTAATTAAACCCACGAAAATTAGAGGAGTTATATCAGATACCTAGGTTACCTTATAGGGTTAGAAAGTTCAAAACTCTAGAACGGACATTGGAGAAGAGAGGATAAAGCTCTCAAAGCATTCCAAGGCTCAAAACTCAACGGTTTGCACCGCCGTCACCGCCAACGCGTAGATCGCGAGACGGGGAACGCAACCACACCAAAATCAGCCACCAACCAGACTTCTGAAAATCCCAGGCAAGTGTTTATCTCACTTATTTCGTTGATGCATCTTTCATATTAGCTTAGGAATGATTAGGGATGAATTACATGGAAGAAAACCTAAATTGTGATAGGAATTTGCATGTAGTGATGACTTAAACCTTACTCTGGAAATTATTGATGATGTAGAAGAATAACCCATGAAATTTTAATGTTGTATTAGAAGGAAATTTTGGGAAAAATAGATTAGAACAATGATTAAGAAATTTCTAGGGTTCTTGATAATTGTATAGATCTTGGGCTGTTAATCCATGATTAAATGACTGAAATCCACATGCTTTACGTTGAAAAGACCTAATATGATGATATAAGGTTAGTAGTACCAATTCTGGGATGATTGGGATTAGAAAATATGGAAATTGTTGAAGTTAGGAGATGAAACCCGTAACTGTAGAATTTCAGTTTTCGCAGACCTGCTTGATCGATCGATCGAGCCCAGAGCTTCGATCGATTGAAGGATCGATCGATCGAGCCCCAGACCTCGATCGATCGACCCCTCCTGGAAGACTCATGTTTTTCCCGTCTTAATTAGTTGAAACTCAATTTAATGTGAGATACTTATTGGGCATCCTTAATAAAATGTTTTGGGAGATATGGAAGACCAGTAGGGCATATGAATAATCTTGGGACACTTAATACGAGATAATTACTTAGAGGTTGATGAATTTATGAATTAACGGGAGAGTTGCGTAAAATAATTACGTTGAAACATAAAAAGGGCACTTACTGAATTTTATACTTGGGAGGATAGAGTCCATGGAGTGTTACGTATTAAGTGGGAGAAATCCTTCGAAATAAGGTTAGAGACGAACCCTTATACGCGATACTAATAAATGTGAAAATAAGGATGATGTCGTAACTATGGAACTGAGATATACCAATTATTGATATGATGATATTAGTATAGTTATATGATTGTGTTTACATATACTATCTATGTGTGAAAAACGTACCAGTGCTACTTGTTATCCCTGAGGTTTCCGCGCTGGGGCAGTCTTATCTCGATGGGACCTTTATGGGGGATATTGACTTGTAACCTAGAAGATAGATATCCTTGGTACAGGCTATCGAATCGATAGTTCAGACGGTCCTAAGAGGCGTGGGGTATGTACTGACCTCTTAGAGACTTGGAATCTACGCTTCGCCTCAATATTGTTTGTATGTATGTTGATACAGTTCGAGAGTGATTCCGAACTTGTATTTCCCTTAGTGTGAGCGATATGGGGATTGGATAGCAGAGTATGCCCGCACCATAGTTTTATTTGGGGTGCTGATATAATATATATATTATCCGAGTAGTTAATATATATATATGAAATTATGAAATTTGACACTACCTACTGTGTTATGGTAAGTAAGGCTGATATAATATCTTAAATCGGAAATACTTGTTTGAAAAGTATAATATGACATTAGGAAGCCTTGTTAATAAATGACGTAAAATGAGAGCATTGTTATTAAGAGGAACCCTCTTTTTGAACACTTACATGGTTCGGTTTTGAAATCTTACGTGAAATCCAAGATCAGTTAAAACATTGGGAAGATTAGTGCGATAAGTGATAAGATAAACCGTTGGGTAGGTTAGTATGATAGGCGTGCACATTAAAAGAGAGGTGAGAATTTCTCAAGAGAGTGTCACACTAATATGTTATTGCATTGGCATGTAATCAATTTAAATACTTGCTAAACGAATTTTAAATCATACACACTATTGGGCTCTGACCCGTTTCTATTTCTCTTTTCTCTTTTGTATATATATGTATATATTACAGGTGCCCATCCACAGGGGCGTCTTGCTTAGGATCCCTTGAAAGGAACGTGCTGTAGCTTAGGTGGGAGTTGCAGGCCACTTGCATAGACGGATTCATTTATTGATTCCACTTCTATCATTCTCATTTATTGGGCATGTGTCGCCCCTTCCATTATTGATCTGTTTTATTTGGAACATTTGTATTTCAGTTATTTCTAGTTCTGTTACTATGGGATTTATTCAGTATGGATGCGTTACTTAAAATTTCACTTGTTGGGATTCGATTGACGAATGTTTTAAATTAATTTCATTATGTTCCAGGATTATTGTGATGGGACTCTTACTCATTATATTGTTGTTAATAAATAAATAAATAATTTTTCTTTGAATAAAATTTGGAAAGAATGTTTAAATATGGTTTTGACACTTAGCTTAATTAATTAGGGTGTTAAATTGGAAATTTTTTTTTATTTTCGACAGTGATGCTGAGAATGAACCAACTGTTCACCTTGATTTAATTTAATAAAGGAGTGATCGCCCGGTATTTAATTAGGTGGGGTGTCACAGCATGATGCCCCTATGGATGGGCACCTGTAATATATACATATATATATACAAGGGAGACAGAAAAAGATAGGAAACATGTGAGAGCCCGAGTGTAAAATACACTACACCAAATCTGTCGAATTTTCATGGTCATTGAACTTGACAATTTGGACTTGTCACGGTCAATGATCGTGACAATTCTGGGGGTGAATTTTTTTTTATCACGATCATTGAACGTGACAAGTCGTTAGAATTGTCACGGTCATGTCACGGGCCTTGACCATGACAAGTTTTGTCACGGTTAGGACCGTGACAAAACTGTGACAGTGTTTAAAAAATTATTACGGTCAATGACTGTGACAATTTTGGGTAGAATTGAAAAAAAAATCTATTGGGCAGTATGGCCACTACAACTGCCCAACAATATATATGTACCTGTTATAGCAACGTTGTACCTGTTAAAACATTATATATCTAGATAAAATAGAGATAGTGCAAATATATATTCAAAATAGAGAGAATATGCATCACCATATAATCCAAATATAATTCAAATGTAATAATTTAAAACAATTCAATTCGAACTTAAATCAATGCTACTAAATGTCTGAGGTATGGTTGACGCTGAGGAGGAGAGTAGGCCACACGATGTACGAATTAACACATCCACTAATATACGTTGTGCCGCATTGTTCGCGCAACAACAATTGGGAGTTCTCCTTCCCGGGCATCACATGTGTGACGAGCACCCTGGACTCGATGTCTTGAAGCTCACGTCCATGAACTAGTGCACCCTGGATGATATTTGGGTCCCTCAACCCCCGCCATATCCGCTGGCCATCAAATATGTCCATTATAAACACGCTCGGCCAACCAAGTGTCGACATCGGTCTGTTGAAGGGAGCCAAATAGGGAAGTGGATCATCAAAATTTGCACGTGTCGGCGATGAAGCAGTGAGGTCCACATCCTCGTCCTCATTCTCCCACACCTCCTTCCGCACCGCCTTCTCCTTCCCTTTACCCTTACGGTTTCCTCCCAACAAACACTTCACGAACCAGTACATATCCTGTACTGTCGCCTCCAAACGGGACAGCTTCGCATCATATGAATCCATCGTTCGAGCCAACCCGGTATCGCTCATCTCCAATCCAATGATCCTAGATTTGTCCACCCGTGAGCTCACCCCCTTGTCATCGCCTTGCGATCAGAGACAAGCACTTGGCTGAGTGCGTCTGTGAATAAAGATGCCTTGTCGGCATTAGACTGTGACGCATGCACTTACTTAAGCTTTGCTTGAAACGACAAAAAGCACATGATTAGTAAAATAAGTAAATTAAAAAATTATAACGTAATTAACAAAAAGTAAACTGTCGGATTACTTACAATCATGGCCGCGATGCTTGGGGGCACCTCATTTTCCTTCCCCTTCTTCCTCCAAAGAGCCACATAAGTATCGAGCCTATGTGGCCTACCCCTAGGGCCACTCCCTGTCCCGTGAAATAAAATAAAGTAAAATTAGTATCAGCCCCGTAAAGTAAAATAATGCTGAGTAATATATTTCATGTAGTTACAGAAAAATTAAATCTTACCATCATCCTATGCTCCCCCTCGACGTAAGACATCCTGCCGGAGTAGTGCACATCTTCCTTTTTTGCCCGATTTTACCTTACCGATTGGCGAGATGCCAATTGCCGCTCCCCGATCTCATTGTCAATGAACCTTTGCCATTTTGCCAATGAGATCGGATCCTTCGGCGGGACGGATTCACGCCATTGGATAATGGACTCTCGTGTCTTCCCAAAGTACTGGGTCCGCATATTTTTCTTCCATGTCCTGTGTTGCTCCCTCAACTACTCCAAGACCGAATCGTGTAGCTTTGGATCCAGGTTGAATTGTTCCTATCCAACAAATACAATATTAGTTCCAAATAATTATAAATATAACTATAAAATGAAATTGAGATCTAAATTGGAATTGAGATTGAAATATTTATATAAATATAAATATATTACCTGTAGTGCCATCCAAACAGCTAACTTGAGCTCATATGGAACCTCCTTCCAACTAATGTACCCCGGGCCGATGATCGCTTTTACTAGCTCGAGGGATCTCGCTAATAGCCCCGACTTGTTCTCGATGGGCATCCCTAATTTGCCATATTTGGGGAGACTAGGGATCGAGGAGACCTCGTCTCCTCCATTACCACCGAGCCCGGACGACATCATCATAACTAGCATCATCATCCTCGCCTTAATACCTGAAGGAGACATTTGCTGTAAAAAAATGCTATTAGTACATATCCAAATGAATTAAAAGAAGACATGCGAATATGTAAAATTACTACAAATAAAAATGAATTGCTACTATTAAACACCTCTCCCCCCCCCCCCCCCCACCCATCCCTGCCCCCTACCCCACCCCTACCCCTACCCTGCCCCATGCCCTCCCCACCCCCACCCCACCCACCACACACGCACACACATACACGCACAGCCCCCCACCCTGCCCCGCCCCTAACCTCACCCTGCCCCACCCCCTCCCCACCTTAATTCTTACAACAAGATACTCAATATTATAGAAATATACCTCATATATTGCAAGCATCTGCACAATTAATTTTATGTAAAGAATGCAAGGTAACATGTGTGGTGGTTAAACCCAATAATACACGGCCAAAGTAATGTGAAGTAATAGTGAATCATTATTGGTTATTATTAAGACTAACATGTCACTTCTTTCATATTTGTCTTGTACTTATTGATGCACAATGTATACATGTCTCATGATAATATAGAGCATAGTATATTTTCTCCACAATTAACATCTTACATGAGTTAGCACCATAATCGGAATCCTTAAGAGTGTATGTAAAGTTATGCAAAAGGAATCTTTATTTTTAGGGTTAATAAAATATGTGTCCCTTAAGTTTGGTGGTGGGTCCCTGATGTTTTAATTTTCCCAATCGAGCCCTCAAATTATCATATTGTTTTAATTTTGTCCAAATTTTAACATAAAATTAACTCCTCTAATGAACTTGGCACATGTCACTCACGTTAGGAACCTAATTAAGATTGAACCAACTTTAGGGGATAGTTTTACATAAATCACTATCTAATGTAATTTTAATGACATTTTTTCATATTTTAATTTTATTACAATTAAAATAAAGATTTTTTCAAATTTCAAATTCATATTTATAATTAATTAACAACAACAACAACAACAACAACAACAACAACAACAACAACAAACAACAACAACAACAACAACAACAACAACAATAATAATAATAATAATAATAATAATAATAATAATAATAATAATAATAATAATAATAATAATAATAATAATCCCACCCCCTACCCTCACCCTCACCCTGCCCCAACCCCCTCCCCACCCCACACCCAACCCACACACACGCACACATACACACACACGCACAGCCCCCCTTCCCCACCCCCACCCACCCCACACGCACACACACATACACACACACACACGCACACACACATATACACACACACACGCACATATACACACACACACACACATACACGCACATATACACACACACACACACATATATATATATATATATATATATATATATATATATATATATATATATATAAATGGAAGAGAGAGAGAGAGAGAGAGAGTAACCTGAAAGTAGAGAGAGAGAGCAGCAGCAGCGTACAGAGAGAGAGAAAAAAGGAGGGAAGAAACGGAGGGGGAAAAAGAAGGGGAAGGGTTTTTTACTGCAACATTTGTCACGGTCGTGGCACGGTCATTGACCGTGATAATACTTTGTCACGACCTTGTCACGGTCAATGATCGTGACACAAAATGCATGTTTTATGTCACGGTCAATGATCGTGACACAAAACGCGTGTTTTGTGTCACGGTCATTGACCGTGACAAGGCTAAGCGCTGAAAGGGTGAAATTTACCCATTTTGGTGTAGTGACAGTTTTAAAAGTAGTTTAGCAAGTAATTAAAATGCTTACCGACTAATGCAACAACCATGTTAGTATGCGACACTCTCTTGAGAATTCTCACCTCTCATCTAGTGTGCACGCCTACCATACTAATAAATCTCATAAGTTTCTCTAACTTATTCTCCATAAGGTTTTATCACGTGAAAAGAAAGGTTACGATATTTACTTTAGGAAATCATTCTCTTCAAGATTTCTTACATTATTTAGAATAACTCATTACCGTTATAAAGTTCCCGAACACTTATAATAAAGTTGAAGCATTTCTTCATTACTTACCATATAGATATACGTATATATATTAGTCACACATATAATATATATACTAGCGGCACCCCACATAAAATCTATGGTGTTAACATACTCTCCTATCAAGTCCCCGTATCACTCGTACTAAGGGAAATACTAGTTCGGAATCACTCTCGAACTGTATTAACATAAAATACATACAATTGGAGGTGAAGCATAGTTCCAAGTCACTAAGAGGTCAGCACATACCTTCACGTCTCTTAGGACCGTCTGACTATCAATCAGATAGCCTGTACCAAGGAATCCTATGTTCTAGGGTACAAGTCGTATCCCCCATAAAGGTCCCATCGATATAAGACTGTCCCGGAGCGAAAACCCCCATGATAGCAAGTAGATAGGGTATGATTTTTACACAGATATATAATATATGCACAATCACACAGTCATATATGTATAATTATTCACATTTCTAAATTTCGTTCGCCCACGACCCATAATTATAATTATTCGTTCTTAGCATATTTTACTCGATTATCTCGCATAATGGATTCGTCACTTTTATTCTCATATATAAGTTACTCCATACTTAGTTCTCATCTCTCGAAGTATTCTATCTCCCTAAGTATAATTTCAATAGGCTATCTCACTTGCCTTCTAATCTAACTTACTTACGAGTCTCGATCTTTCATTAAATATACGCATGATTTCATGTGTGAATAACTCCCCGTTAACCCATAATTTCATCCTACATTAAATTCTCGCTCAACGGAGTCCACCTAGACCCTACTGGTCTTCTTTATATCCCATTATGCTCTAAAAATAATAATCAAAGGTTCCAAGCCATTTCGACCGGATTAAACAATTGAAGACAAATGCGCAGTTTTCTAGGAGGCATCGATCGATCGAGGAAAAGGGGTCGATCGATCGATCATCAAGAGGTTCTTGATCGATCGATCGATCAAGTAGTTATGATGAATTCTGCCATTGTTAAGTTACGAGTTTGCTTCTCCAACGTCAACAAAATCTCCATTAGCGGTCCCCAAACTCCCAAACAACATTACTACGGGTATTATAGACCTAACTGCATGATTTCGTACGTGAAACATGTTCAAATTCATCAACGATATCGAATTTATGGGGTTAAATTGACATAATCTTCAACAACACTAATTTTGGAAGAAACATCCATTCTTCTAATTATTTCCCAGATTTCTTGTTTCTAAATTCATACTAATTCGTGGGTAACCTCTACATATGATGGGTATATCCAGAATATATTAAATCTCTCTAAACATGCGATTTAAAGTCTCTAAATTATCAATTTCTTTCATAAAACATGTTCTTGATAATTCTAAACTAACATGGGTGAGACATTAACTAAAAACAAAGCAAGATAGATAGATACTTGCCTGAAATTTAAGGTTTTGATTTGTGGATGAAAAAGGCATGGTTGTGTTCCTCGTCGTGCGATCTACGTTTTGGTGGTGGTGGCGGTGCAAATGGATGAGTTCTTGGCCTTGGATTGCTTGGAAAGCTTCATTTCTTCTTCTCTAATGGTCGTTCTAAGGTTCTGTGTTTGTTAATCCTAAAAGGCAACTCCTAATATCTGACATAACTATTGGAAATTCGTGGGTTTAATTACCCAAAAATACAAAATGTCTAATATACCCTCCTGGGATGTCAATTAGGCCTAAAAACGCCCCAATACCCAAACTAAACCCCCGGGTACACTTTTCTGACTATCTCGATCCTTTAAGACACTTTAGCACACTCGAAATGACCATACGGGCGACTTATAATTCATTCACTTTTAATAACAATAATTTAGTCCTGACATGACACAGGCGCGTCTTGACTAAATTTCCATAATTGCCATTTTATTCACTCGTGACAATTTTTAACAAATTCAATTCTACATTTTATTAATTTATCTCAATTAAATTTAATAAATCTCCTTAAATTTAAAGCCCATAAAAATATGGGTATTACATCAACAATTTGGATCCTCACCCTTAGGGCCCATTTGGTACGTGGTAAAGTTGGGTGGAATTTGATTCCTTCCTAACATTCCTAGGAAAGTGTATGATTATTGTGTTTTGTCCGAGGTTAAGTTGTATAGGAATGTGAGCCCCAATTGAATCAGATTACCTCATTTGTGGGAAAGTGGGTGGAATCAAAATCAATCCAGTATAGGTGGGATTCTTACTTTCATATGGTAATCCTTACAAATAATTTTTGTGAACACAAAAATGCACTTTAAAAATCTTAAATTATAAAAACTACCAAAAAAATCTAACTACCAATGCTTTAAATCGTGGTCCGCACAGGGAATCGCGTTTTGGCTCCGAAATTGCACCGCGCAAGCAATTCATGCATTCCATTTTTTTAATTAGAAAAACATATAAAATATAAAAATAAATTAATAAACAACATTTTTAAATGAAATTTGTAAGGAACTCACATTTTAAACGGAAATTAATTAAAAAAAAGCAACATTTAAAACATATTTTTTAATTAAAAGTAACATTTTATATTGAAATCTGTAAAATAAATAATATTTTAACTAAAATTTGTGAAAAAATTGTAACATTTTAAACAAGATTTGTGAAAAATGTTACATTTTAAACTCAAATTTGTAAACAAAAAATAAGTAACATTTTAAACTGAAATTTGTAAGCATATAAAAAGGAATTAACATTTTAAATCAAAATTTGTAAAAAAATTATTTAGGCATTTTTTTCTATTCATGTAATAATTAATTTTATTAACTAACAATATAATATACATATATCTACAATAATTTACTATATGTGTTAAATATTTGAAAATATATATTTAAAAAAAAAGCATGTCCATACATTTATAAATAATGAACCCTAATATTATGTATATGTATGTGTGTGTATATATATATGATGAGTAATGATATACTACCCGGGTGTTAACCCCGGGTTAGTACATGGAGATAATTTTTTCTTTTTTTTTATTTTTATTTTTTATGTGATTTATTAGCATTATTTGTCTTTTTTATTATTTAAAAAAAACTGTTTTATTAAAAAATAATATTTTTTATAAACAAAAAAAAAATGTATTGTTTAAAAACACTATTTTAATAATAAAAAAAAAATTTCTGAAAAAAACTGTTTCTAAAAAGAAAAGTTGTTTAATATAAATATTTTTTTTTTACATTTTGAAACAGTTTTAAGAAATACAAAAATTATTTTAAATGTTGTAAAATTAAAAAAAAGTTCAAAAATAACGAGTGCCGCTGGCGCGGACCGTTAAAAATAAGAGAATATTGGGTAAATGGGTGTTTGAGGGACTAAATAAGTTGAAAATAATAAAAAACTTAATTTTTTATTAAATTAGTTTTTTAATGCAAAAATACAAAAAATATTTTAAATGTTGTAAAATAATAAAAAAAAAAGGTTAAAAATAACGAGTGCCGCTGGCGCGGACCTTTAAAAATAAGAGAATATTGGATAAATGGGTGTTAGAGGGACTAAATAAGTTGAAAATAATTAAAAACATAATTTTTTATTAGATTAGTTTTTTAATGCAAAAATACAAAAAATATTTTAAATGTTGTAAAATTAAAAAAAAAGCTAAAAATAATGAGTGCCGCTGGCGCGGAGCTTTAAATATAAGATAATATTTGGTAAATGGGCGTTTGAGGGACTAAATAGGTTGAAAATAATTAAAAACATAATTTTTTATTAGATTAGTTTTTTAATGCAAAAATACAACAATTATTTTAAATGTTGTAAAATTAAAAAAAAAAGTTTAAAAATAACGAGTGCCGCTAGCGCGGACCTTTAAAAATAAGAGAATATTGGGTAAATGGGTGTTTGAGGGACTAAATAGGTTGTAAATAATTAAAAACATAATTTTTTATTAGATTAATTTTTTAATGCAAAAATACAACAATTATTTTAAATGTTGTAAAATTAAAAAAAAAGGTTAAAAATAACGAGTGCCGTTGGCGGGGGCCTTTAAAAATAAGAGAATATTGGGTAAATGGGTGTTTGAGGGACTAAATAGTTTGTAAATAATTAAAAACATAATTTTTTATTAGATTAGATTTTTAATGCAAAAATACAACAATTATTTTAAATGTTGTAAAATTAAAAAAAAAGTTTAAAAATAACGAGTGCCGCTGGCACCTTTAAAAATAAGAGAATATTGGGTAAATGGGTGTTTGAGGGACTAAATGAGTTAAAAAAAATTATTAGATTAGTTTTTTAATGCAGAAATATAAAAATTATTTCAAATGTTGTAAAATAATAAAAAAAAAAGTTTAAAAATAACGGGTGCCGCTAGCGCAGACCTTTAAAAATAAAAGAATATTGAGTAAATGGGTGTCTGAGGGATAAAATGAGTTTTAAAAAAAATAATTGAAAAAAACAAATAAACTATTCTAATAAAAAATTATTTTTTATAATTGTTTTTAACTCATTTTATATGAAAAATCAAAAAAAAAAAAAAAAAAAAAAAGAAGGAAATGGCATCCCTGTGCTAGCCCGGGGTTAACACCCGGGTAGCCAAACATTATTCTTTCCGAAGATATGCAGTGAGTGGGGACATCCACTACTTAGTTTGTGGAGTGTGTAGATTATTGGATCATCTACATCGTTCCTCTCTCGGAGACAAACTATCCAATATTAAGGAGATAGAGCAATAAGTGAGCATTACTTTAACTAATGGTGAGCACGAAGAGGTCTCCTCTCCCCGGGCTTAAGTGTATTCTCAATAAAGATTGGATGCAGACATCAACCACCTTCACGCCAAGAAGACTATTATGGGCATCGTCCCATACTATTGATTTTTAATTTGAAGAAAGAGTCTAGAGACATTTTGTCTGTTGATGTTCTTTTGCACTTTTTTAGCATACTTTCTTTTCGTATTTTTTCCTTCTATAATCCTCAAGAATATTAAAATGATTTATCACATGAATGTAAGCACAGAGTTTTGCTTCTCTTTGCAATTTTGTTAAATTCTTTTGCCATGTTGTTTACAAGACTTTCCTCATTCCTTATTATTAACAATTTTTTTCTCATGGGCGTGTTTGACAATGAATGGACCTTCCCAACTTTGCGCCTACTTATGTGATGTGTGGCTGCCTTAAGCACCAAATTTCATTCGTGGAACTTTTCATAATTTTACGAGGGAATCATATGCTCGTGAGCCTTAAGTCGCGTATACTTGAGAGTTCTTTCTTTTTTTATCTATATGTTCATCTAAAGACTCTAGTTGCACCACTCTTGAGTCGGGAAGAAAATGGTGTTGTAGTGCGATTCTTGATGATAGAACCATTAAATTTTCCGGTAAGATAACTTTTGTGTCCTACACCAAAGAGAACGGTGTTAACCCAATTGGTTTTCGCTTGGATGTTCTGTATGACCATAGCACAAGAGAGAGCTCCATCATTTTTAGTAGTATTCTCCAATGTTTTATTCGTCCTTTTTTATTTTCCAATTCCCTTGGAATATGTCACTATAAAGATATTGTGAGTATCCATTTTTTAAAGTCAGCGATGCTACTTCATGGTTAATTAAAATTAAATTATGCACTTTAAGGACTTAAAATAATATTAATTATGGATATAGGACAACAAACATTTCGTTTTCATTTTTAGTCCCTATTTTCAATTTTTTGGGATTACATGGCATGCTATGATTGATTGACCTTTTATGGATATGAGTCCGCGCCAGTGACTTTATTCAAAAATAAGGACTAAAATTATAAATAAAATGTTTGTTGCCCTATTTTCAGAATATATATTACAATAGATCATAAATTTACAAAGCTCCTAATAAATGCTTTTGTTTTCTGTGATTATTATATTAGGATTAGCAAAGTAGCATACGATATATTTTCTAATAAAGTTTATCACGAAGGGACATTGTACTTTCCAGAGTGCAACTTCTTCCACCCATTTTTATATTACTCAGTATATATGAGTATCCTTATATTTCCTCTAGCCATTAGGAAAATATTATGTATCAAATCATATGACCAGATGTGAAAGGTATATGAAATGCAGATAAAATGGAGGTCCAGGGAAGGAGCATGAACTAAATTCCCATGGTTACATGCCTTGCATCTTCTCCCAAAATTCACTAAGCCTGCTACCATTATTGGCCTGTAATATCCTAGTCTTAATAATTGGTCCTATAAATTAGCCTTGTCGATGTTACCTAGTTCATGAGCTTTTTTATGTGAATCATCTATTTCAAGGACAAAGATATATCATATGTGGTAGTGATTTTTTGGTTATATTTATGCTATAATAAATGTCCTCGCGAGATGAAAAATATTGGAGATCATTTCTTGATCGCAGCTTCTTCTGACCGCTCTATAGGTATTGTTCCTTGTGTGATGAAGTCTGTATAGGATTGGCACCAATCCTTCCCTTCCTCTACCGCATTGACTATTTTTGGGTCTACAAATTGGCACCCCATACACTACTATTGCAGCATAGCTGACTCCTTTCTCATTGTTGTCAAGTAAAAACACATGCGTTGTAGTCTTTTATAGAATGGGATATCAGTCTCCTCGCAATGATCTTTATGTACCTCTTCCCGTTGCTTCATGTATCCCCACAAATCTATACAATGTGACCCATTGACTTCTAAAGAACACCACCCCTTGTATGTACACATAACTTAAGGGTAGAGATATTTATTAGGTCATCATTTTTTGTTACTTATGAGATAATGGTTGTGCACTAGTCTGTTGCTTTTTTTGGGGAAAGAGTTAAAGGAAATTTTTAAGGAAATTCATTTTAAATATAATAATAGTAGTTCCCTCTTATTGAATATCTACTTTTGATACAATGGTTTCCAATGCATCGAGGTGGCGATTTTATGTTCATGGGTGTCTTGCTGAGTTGAATTGCTATAGTAAGTTTTGGCTGAAAGTTCTATATGATGGAAAGTGTAGATGCTTCCATGAAAATTCTCCAATGGACAATTCCTAATCATGTTAGAATCACCTTTGATTCATATGACGCTCATCCCCTTATTTTTTGCTTCCAAATCCTTGTATTCCACATCATTGTTGCATAAGGGATATTTTACTTAAAAAAGAATGATGTTTTTCTTGTTTTCTAATAATATTATTCCATATCCTTCACTTCATATTGTCTCATAACCATCAAATCCATATCCCCCTCTTCCTTTACAGAATAACAATGATTGGATTGTAGAACATTGCTCAATATATGTTCACTTGGCAGCTCATAGATTTCACTTAGGATTTGGACCAACAGATTAGCGAGTGCTTGGATCTTATGATTGGGGAAAATACAAATTAAATCACTCTAATGGAATTAGGAACCGTCATTCTTCTCGTTCCATGAGGATTTTTTATAATTAAAAGAATATGATTAATCACATTTTATGATAATGTGGATCATGAAGGCTAACAGGTAATACATTTTGTACCATAAATAACGGCACTAACAAATATTACTCAATTATAGAGTATTTTGTTTATGTTTCGGAGATAATTTTACTTAAGAAATATAGTGACTTCTCTGTTCCCTCTTGTACCTATGCAAGTAGTACCCCAAATGATTGCTCAATAGACATCAAGTATATGAGCATTGGAATACCCTCTAAAGGTGGAATCGTTGTCATTGTTAATACCAAAATTAACCACCTTACGTGGACCAATTATAAACCAACACATGTCATGCAAAGTGGCTCAAATCCAAGTCAGCATGATGCAAAATGCCGACCAATAGTGCAGCTCGACCAACTGGGAAGATCGGCCAACAGCCAAAAATCCAACATGTACAGCCAAAAAAGTGACAGCAGTCTTACAGCCTGTATTGCCAATGAAGTGACATCAGTCGTATATTTTATTCTCATTATGTATTGATCCAAATGTCTAACGAATGAAGGCATTCCATACTTTCACATGACAACTATCAATACTCCTCTTGGGATATAAATATATGGTATCACCCTCATTGCAAGGGATCAAAAAACAAATCAAGGAAGTCCATACATTACAGTGGACGTAGGCTTTTCCATTGATCTGAACCACTTTAAAAACCTCTTTGTCTTATTTGATTTTTATTATTTATCTGTGATCAATCAATTAGGCCTAGTATAGTTTTTTACATCAACAGATTGGCGTCATCTGTGGGAACGTATTGCTAAACGTTTTCACTCATTCATCATCCATAGCTAAAATTCCTGAATCAAGCACTAGAAAGGAGGGAATTATGCCTACTCCCTCTGTCCCTCCAAATAACAATGATTTAACTGGAATTTTGGCTAGCCTGGCCAAGGATCAAGAGGTTATGCAGGATACTATACAACAGTTGGCCCAAACATTGCAAGTTGGGGTCCCTACACAATTCAATTAAAGGAGTATGCCACCACCGCCAATAAGGATTGTTGGACATAGCCATTCCCAAACTTTAAGGGATCGTTCATAGCTTCCTGGAGCAACTTTTTCTATCAGGATTACTAATACCTTTGATGGACAATCCCTCATCCCAAAAAGATTGAGTGCCTTAGAAAAGCTAAGTAGGGCCTCACCTTTCGACCGTTTGGGACCCAGGGGAAATGCCCTATGGGTTGCATCAGGAAATACTCGACGGCCAAGCGATCTGAAAGAAGGTTCTTCCCACTCCAGATTGAACACCCGACAAACTGCTCGGTCCGGTCAAAAAGAAGGTTTGCAAGAAGAAAGCTCAGCATGATCAATTGGTAGGCATAAAAAAATTGTCGCATGTAGCCATCCCCCAGATCCTCGTGGGGAGCTGGAGAGCGTGATGGAGGATCGTAGGTCCCGTTCATCCCTCTCGGGAGCGCTTCGATCGACATCATTTGGGTGAGGTGAAAAATGTAGAGAGATTAGAGTCGCTAGTCTATTTTACTCAAAATAGACAAAAGAAGGGAAGCCATCCTGAAGGACAGCATCCAAAGACATACTGGTGCATACGAAACCAAAATGATTCAAAAAGGGTCTGGAGGCTAAGTTACGAAATGGGAAGGTATTAGGCACCCATTCCGTCCTTTCGGTCTCTCATGGGTTTTTGTTACTTTCCTTTATTTTCCCCGTGATATGTGTGCATGTGTATATATAGTGGAGATAGGAATCATCGACTTGTACCATGGAAGAGGTAAAGCGAGTCATTTGTAGGAAGGTATAAAAATAATATTAAAAAATAGGATTTACGCTATTATCCCTACGTTGACCGTTATGACGGAACGATGATGCATGTAAAATAATACGCCACTAAGAACAAATATATGTATATATATAATATAAGATAGAGGATTTTAGAGAAAATAGAAAATGAGAGAAAAAGTAAAAATAGGACTCGAGTCTCGGGTTTTACCTCGAGACGCCTACGTAGCCTAAAGAGGCATCAAAGTCCACGTAGTTCGCATGCAAAACGAGGTGAGGTTTATCCCAAAAATCCAATCGGGGGATTCTCTTATTTGTGTTTGTGTGTGTGTGTGTGTGTGTGTGTGTGTGTGTGTGTAGAAAAAGTGTTTTAGTTATGATAAAAGTGTAAGAAAAATATGAGAATTCCCGTTTGGAATTTATGAGCAAACCCTCTTTTTCTTGTTTTTTGGGTCGTTTATTTACATGAAAATAAGAGATGTGTAATAATACTAAATAAAAAGTATATTATGATGTGTGAGATGAGATAATGAAAGTTCAAAGTAATAAAACAAGTTATTGCGAATTTATGAGAATTTAAGGAGAGAATTGAGAAAATTGGACCTTCTTGAAGATATTGAGCTTGATCTTGAATGATGGAGAGCAACCCTTGCACTTGGATGATGATGGAAAGTGGTTAATTCATTAAGTTTGATGAAAAGGATGTTGAAAAGTGAAGGTTGGAAAGGAATTTTGATGTGAAAATCGCACTGACTTCGAGAGAGGTTTTTTGATTTGCTGAGAGTGATATCTATCAGATTTGGGATCCTATTACAAGTGAGGCCAAGCCTCTTTTTTATAGGCCCAGGGCATTACTGATCGGCATAGCCCTGTTCCGGCCAATCGGCAGGTGTGTTTAGGCACACTCCCGATAGGCAGGGTCTGGGACCTGCTGCTTGGCAGTGTCTTTCATACCTTTTTGGAAAATCGATCGCAGAATGCAAATCGTTGATCAAGATCGCACACGGGGTGGACCATTGGAAAGGTAATTTAGAGACCTTCAAAAGTCCTTTGGACTGCTCCCTAGTTCGGAAGTTGACTTTGGGTCAAATATGGCTCGAAAGCATTTGTCAGTCCATTCGACGAGGAATTATCAGACGCAAACGGATAGTTCGTCCACATGGTAAGTCTAAATCGTGCAGGAGGTGGACCGTTGGAAAGGTTAGGAGATGTACTCCGACATTCCAAAGAGTTTAATCCGGTTTAGGGGTTGACTTCGATCAGCCGAGCCCTAGAAGCATTCAATGACCTCTCAAAGTAAAACGAAATGTTCGTCCATACCATAAGTGGGAAGAAGATTCATTCAGTCTCAGTCGAGTTGAAGAGTTGACTTAGGTCAAACAGAGCCCGAGAGCGCCCGGTGGCCTCCTGATTGAGTTTTGGGGGGAAACGGGTTGTTTGTCCACATGGTAAGTCGTAATCGTACATGGGATGGACTGTTGGAAAGGGTTTCTAGGGCCCTTCAAATATTCATTCAGTCTCGATCGAGCTAAAGACTTTGACTTTTGGTCAAATCGAGTCTGGGAGCGCCCGATGACCTCTTAGGTCAGTACTCGGGGTATGAACTGGGTATATAGTGATGAAAGGAGGTTCTAGGGACCTAAGGAGAGTTTAGGGGGTAACAGAATGGGGTGTCTATAGAGCCCCTCGATGGGTGAGTTTAGAACAAACGAAAGCCATCGAACAGACACCGCATGATGCTTTTGAGGGAGGATGACCAATTCAGAGGGTCGAGGTCGATTCTAATGACCTAAGGGAGTGAGGATGACCATTTTAGCGGGTCAAGGTCGATTATGAGGACCTAAGAAAATGAGGATGACCAATTCAGGGCATCGAGGTCAAATCTAAGGACCTAAGGGATGGTTTGGAGGAAAGGTTTTGGCCAATTCCTGAGGAGGTGCTGGGGATGACCAATTCTGTGAGTCGAAGCCAATTATGAGGGCTTAAGTATGAGATGACCAATTCTATGGGTCAAAGCCAATCTGAGGGCTTAAGGTAACGGTGACCGATTCTGCGAGCTGAAGCCAATTATGCGAGCTTATGGTGAGATTACCAATTCTGCGGGTCGAAGCTAATTCTGAGGACTTCAGGATGAGGTGACCGATTCTGTGGGTCAAAACCAATTCTGCGAGCTTAAGTAGAGATGACCAATTATGCAGGTTGAAGCCAATTCTGCGGGCTTAAGTTGAGATGACCAATTCTGTGAGTCGAAGACAATTCTGCGGGCTTGAGTTGAGATGACCAATTCTGCGGGTCGAAGCTAATTCTACGGACTTGATTTGAGATGACCAATTCTATGAGTCAAAGCCAATTCTGCAGGCTTAAGTAGGGATGACCAATTCTGCTGGTTGAAGCCAATTCTGCGAGCTTAAGTTGAGATGACCAATTCTGTGGGCTTAAGATGGGATGACCAATTCTGTGGGTCAAAGCCAATTCTGCGGGCTTAAGTTGAGATGACCAATTCTACAGGTCAAAGACAATTCTTTGGGCTTAAGATGACGATCCAGTACCGAGGTCAATTATGACCTAAGAGAGGTGATGATGGAGGATCGAGGTCAATTCTGACCTAACTAAGGTGACGATCCAAGACCGAGATCAATTCTGACCTACGAGAGGTGACGACCGAGGACCGAGGTCAATTCTGACCAAAAAGGGAATAAAGATTGGATTTTGGGTTCTGCTGGGGAATAGCGAATGAGTCAGGGAAAATGTAGAGTGTCCTTTGGAGACATTGGAAATGACTTTCTAGAGTTCCGCTAGGGAAATTACCTCGTGATGTTGTTCTGAGTCAGGGAGCCGATTGCTGGGGAAATCCTTGTGATTTAGGGGATTTTGTGGAGGAAAGGCAAGTTTGATGCCAAAAACTCCATTGGGGAAGTGATTAGGTGGTCCAGGTATTGGACGTATTGCTCAGGGAGGTTTGAGACCTTTGGGGTATAGGAGGTGATCCTTGGAGATCCTCCGGGGACATTGTCGGGAGGAATTTTACTTGGTTTTTGAGAATTTCGCTGGGGATATGGGGGTTCCGCTTGAGGGAGTGCGAAAGTTTCTTGGTTAAATGTTCTAAATCCTTCCTGGGATTTTTAGGAATTTCATGAGAATTTTTCAGGGCTTTCTAGTATTTTCTGGGAATGTTTGTACGAAATTTTAAGAGGGTTCCAGTCATCATGGTGAAGAGGTGCCATTCGGTAGTGGCATGGAATTTTGGACGGCCTCGGTAAGGTAAGGGGTTAGTGCCGATCGGTGGGTGGGGGGTTAATGCCGATCGGCATAACCCTTGGCATCCTATATAAAGGGGGAGAATTCCCCTCATTTTTCACAGCTTCTTGCTTTCTTTCTTTTTGTGATTTTCCTCTACAAATCGTTCTAGCATTCCGATCTCTAGGAAATGGTTGCCTTTGTGAGCACCGCAGTGCATAGGGAATGGTTGACTATTGATGACTGGTCGAACGTGGAGTGGAGGGCCAGAGCGCCTCTTTCTTTGGGGAGTGAGAACTCCTTTTCTCATTCGAGCTGGTCGTGGATGAGCGGACCTTGCTACGAGAGTCATCGCATCATTGCTCCTCGAGGGTGGTGAGCCCTGGTGGTTATGTAAGTAACCTGACTTTTGGCATTCTTCTTTTTTTTCTTAATTTTTTTCCTTTTCTAGAATTTTGATGAGGTTTTCTTATTTTGACAGTCTGATATCTCTTTGAAGAACATGCGTGCCCGTGGGACGACGGGGCTTAAGGATGTCTAGGAGCACCTTCCACTTGTGGTGCGTTAGGTGGTATCCTCAGCGGGTTTTGGGAGGTTAGCGTCTGCGCTGGATGAGACGCCTCAGTCGATAGCGATCTTATGCACTTTAGGGGAGAGATGGTGGGATACTACCCACACCTTCTAATTTGGTTTTAGGGAGATGACCGTGACTTCCATAGACGTGTAGCAGCTACTGGGGCTGGATTATGATGAGGAGCAGATAGAGGTGGATCTCTCTCTGAGGGTGAGGCCGAAGGCGGCGCTCGGTGATATAGGGAGGATAGTTTCTGGGGATTCCATCCGCCTGTACTTACTGAATGATGTCTTGTTGAGTAGGGTGGTTGATGTGGAGGATGGGCTGCAGGTGAGGCAGATGGCCCGGTTGTTCATTTTGCTAGTGGTGGGCGGTTTCATGGTGGCGTCGAGAGATGACGTCATCCATTTGTGGTTCTTGCCGTATTTGAGGATGTTTTCGAACATCCCTCTCTATGATTAGGGGAGCCTGACTTTGGCGACCCTCTATTTTTCTTAGGATGCATTCAGTTGGTGCTGCCAATAAACTTTTACTGGAGCCACGTATCTTCTTGAGGCATTTCTTTAATTTTGTGCATTTTCCTTTCATGCATTCGCATTTTCCTTATGTGTCTCTTTTTTATTGTGAATTCCAGTCTTTGGCAGACATGGTTCTATGAGGTGATTGGGTGTAATGCCCAGCTGATTGCTCTAAAGGATGATGTCGTTAGGGACTTCTACCGATTGTATCGATGGCAGAAGGCCAATCGACAGTCGAAGGGATCCCTTTCTCTGGAGGCGGTGTGTCAGGTCTTGAATGGCTTGAACAGTGGTAGGGTAAGACTCTTTCCTTTTTAGCCTTGGTTTTTGGCATGTTCTGATTTTGTATTCACTTATGCCTGCTGGGGATTTTCAGGTGACCTTTTACCCTTGGGGGACAACCATTCAGGTCACGGGGGCGACTGGGGTGAATGCGCAGATGAGGCATTTTTTGGCGCATGAGTTCGGCCATTCTTAGTATCTTGAGGAGAGGGTGGTCCGACAGATTACTGAGGAAGTGGTGGTGCCACCTGCGAGGTCTCCTATATCTATGAGGCGGGAGCGACTGCTATCGGAGGATGCGAGGATTGTGGCAATGATAGGCGAGTCCTACCTATTATACACTAATACGGATGCACCGTATGACTATATGGACTTTCTGACGAGCTGGTTGATGGCACCCAGCATATATGATGCCTTACCCTTCCCTTCTGCAGGTTCGAGTCGGGCGGTGGGGTCCTCCCATAGTGGTTGTAGTCCGTCGATGTCTACGGCAGCGGTGACTTTAGAGGATCCATTTGTGTGGTTGCATACCCCCTCATACAACATTCGATGGGCTGATGGAGGGATGGTGCCTATGTTGCACCGTCCTCATGCGATGGATCCGGAGGAATTGGGTTTGATGGAGGAGGTTCTTCATCCTGCGGTATACCTTTATGTTCTTTCCCTTTTTTTGGTTCCTTTTCTATTTTGATCCTTTCTGCTTTGATACTGATTTTTCCTTTTACTTGCAGCAAGTTCGGGTGTCGACCACTTAGCTGAGGGACATCAGAGACTGGATATCTTCGGCGACTACCCATATTCAGGATACGATCCTGGTTCCTTCTTGCTTGGTGCCGTCTGCTTCATCCGGGGAGGACTCTGGCTCTGGTAGCAGTGGTGCATCATCTCGCCGTAGGGGAAAGAGATCGCGTCGCAGGGGTGGAAGCTCTTAGGGAGTGGGGTGAAGGGTAGGTGAGAGAGAGAGAGAATGTGGGTTCGAGCTGAGTCCCGTTGTTTTTTTGCTTTTCTTTTATTTCCTGCAAAATTTTATGTAACACAAAAGAATATATATATATATATATATATATATATATATATATATGCAATGGGATTTTTTTGTCTTTTCTTAACGGTGGATGAATGAATGCATGCATATGCGCTTTTTACTTTGCTGCTGAGACAGTAAAAAGAGACATTTTTAGGATTTTTTAAAGAAAAGTTTTAAAAATGGAAAATTATATAAGGGTGGAAGAGTATTTTTGAGATTTTGTTGAGAATTTAAATTTATTTTTATTGAGCTTCTGATTTTGGAAAAAAAGGAAAAATTCCAAATATGGGGGGTTGTCGATCAGTAAGACCCTTGCCCTGCCTATCGGCAGTCAAGTCTAGTCCCATCAATTCAAATCTTTTGATTAGTGCCCTCTTCAGCTTCTTGTACCTTTTGGGGTAGGATTCCCTCCGATTTCTGCAGGGATTATGTCTTTTGTGAGGGTTCTTATGTATAAAAAGGGGTAGGGGTGGAGTGTTTTCATCACACCTTCACATTCTTACTTACTTGCCTGCTATCTCTTAGTCCTGCAAGATGGCTCTCCCTGGTAGCATTGAGTTTACTAACTACCTCGAAGCCTTGGGAACTATGTGCTCTTATAATGTTGACTATGATTCTTTCAACCTGCGTCGAGTCTCTTTGTGGCGTAATTGGTCCATTGAGTGGAACATGTTGATGGCGGTGGTACAATTTTGGTATCTCGAAGACCATGTATTCCTCTTTGGGTTGGATGAAGTTTGTCCTACCTATGAGGAATTCTCTGTCATGCTGGGGATAAATCCCAGTGTTAATGTGGCTTTACCCAAATTTTCTCGTTCTCCCAGGGATTTGTTGGCTGGGCTTATTCATATTTTGCCTTCGATGACTAGATCACTGGTTACTGGAGGAATGATCTCCCTCCCTGCGGTGTTACAGTCCATTCATTTGAAGGAAGTAGGTGATGTTGGCTATGCTAGAGCCGTTTCTCTGGGCCTGGTTTCAAAATTGCTGCTGGTGACGGGGGAACTGCTGATGGATTCGCAACTTACATCCATTACTTCATGGATGTCATACCATCACAATCCTATGGCGGTGATACTAGCAAAGACCCTGAACGGTCTGGATACCTAGCGAGAAGGTCATTCTGACTTCCTCGGGGTATCCCCGTGATGCTGTTCATGTGGTTATCTGAAAGACTCTGCCTGGTGACTCTTCCAAAATATCCTTTGTTGGTTGTACCCAACTTCTTTTCCCATCACTTCTTTAGCATTGGCCTGGATATTGAGAGCTGGGAGAATTGGCTTGTGGAGCATGGGGCTCGGAATCTTTATTGGTGAGTGCCTTGGTGGGGCCAGTTGCTGCCTGTTCTGGATCTAGGTGAATACCCATATGTGCGGCTGCTTGGTCTCAGCCAGACCTCTTTTTGTTTCCCTTGATGGCTTCTGCGCCAATTTGGTTGGGCACAGGTCGTGCCACCTTAGACACTAAATTTCTTTCCGGTAGAGGATTTGACCGAGCGTCTGGGCCTGCGGCTTGGCTCTTTATGGGAGAGTCGGCGTTCGTCGACCCGTCCCTCTCAGTCTGTTAGGAGAGTTTGGCATATCCCTGGGGATTATATGAAGTGGTTGTGGAGGAGAGTAGTTAGCAAGATGTTGGCAGTGGAGACTGGATAAAAGTTTCTTATCTCTTTTGACACCATGAAAGGAAGTGTTGTGGTCTTTTTGAAGCTGGTTTGAGCTTATCGGTCCATGGAGTGTCTGCGACACACTATTTAGGCAGGGGAAACTTGGGGACCCCAGGATGTAGATGATGATGATGATGGAGCAGGATCCTCTGGTGGTTGTGGGTAGGATGGTTTATTTTGTAATGGGGAATGAATGTGGGGATTTTATTTGGCTTTTTTAGGAGGGTAGGGGGAAGGGAGTTATCCGTTCCTTTTCTTATGTAATCTGTACCGTAATTTCTTATTAGATAAATAAACAAGTTTTTTATCATCCACTTGTGCCTTTCGATGGGTTTTGTATTTTTGAATTATCTATACCAATCGCTAAGGCATACATAATCCTTTTGTTCAAATATATGTTGGAATTGACTGTTGTTCTCGGAGATAAGAAAAGAATAGTATTTTGTAAAAAATAAAGGGGCATGCTCATGTATGGTGAATGAGTTGTCTATGTACCTCTGGGGTTTTGAAATTTTATACTTTGTTTGAACATGGTTATTTGCAGAGGATCAGGCCCACATAGTTCTGGGTTGAAGGAAATGAAGAGAGAGATTTTTTTTAGAGAATGAAAGGGAGATGAGAAGAGTCGTAGCGTGCTAAGATTTCGAACTAGGGGTAGAACTTCTTGAGACGGTCTAGGTTGACTGGATGAGCCATATTTTCCCCATCTAAGTTGATGAGCATGGCAGCACCGCCGAATAAGATCTTCTTGATAATATAGGGGCTGCTCTAATTGTTCTTGAATTTCCCTCTGGGGTCCCAGATGGGTTCTATGATTTCTTTGAGGGCTAGGTCCCCTTCTCGGACACCGCGATCCTTGACTCTCTTGTTGAATGAACCTTTATTCGATGATGGTACCCCTGTATGTGGTATAGTGATTTTAATCTCCTTTCGTCTAGGAGGGTCAGCTCATCAAGACGGCTTTGGCACCAGTCTCCTTCACTGACCTTGCTTTCAATCATGATGCGTAATGAGGGTATTTCCAGCTGCACGGGTAGGACTGCTTCCATACCGTAAACTAGAGAGTAAGGGGTAACCCCAGTAGAGGTTCTAATGGAGGTTCGATAGCCCCAAAGGGCATACGGTATTCGATCGGCCTAATCCCGATAGCTTTCGGTCATTTTACTGATGATGGCTTTGAGGTCTTGTTGACGGCTTCAACTGCATCATTGGTCTGAGGTCGATAGGGAGACTATTTGTGTCTCTGAATCCTATACTCGTTGACCACCTCTGTGACTTCTGTCTTGAAATGTAACTCGTTGTCTGATACTAGCTCGTGTAGGACCCCATACCGACAGATGATTTTTTTCATGACAAATTTGACCACTTTCTTAGCGTTCAGTATTGCGTATAACTCCACTTCGGCCCATTTGGTGAAGTAATCAATGGCAACTAGGATGAAATCATGCCTATTGGAAGCCTTCCGATGTAACCTTACATATAATGTCAATACCCCAGGTGGATAACAGCCAGGGAGAGGTCATGTTGTATAATTCATGTAGAGGCAGATGCTGAAGGTTGGAGAATTATTGGCATTTGAGGCATCTCCGAACATAGGCAGTGTAATGTCGGGTCATGGTGGTCCAGTAGTAGCCTTATCGGATGATCTTTTTAGCAAGCATTTGACCGTTCATGTGGGGTCCGCATTCCCCACTATGGATCTTCTGCAGTATCTTTTCAATGTCATCCCATGCGATGCAGTGAAGACGAGTTCCATCGAAGTTCCTTTTGAGTAGTGCTTTATGACAGATGATTTACTGGGTGGCGAGTCTTCGAAGGGTTGCTCAATCTTTATTATTTGAACCCTCGGGATACCTACCATACTTAAGGTGGCATCAGATATCATAGTACTAGCAATTGTCTAGCTCGGGATCTTCTGTAGTGAATAGCTCAATGTGGTAGCAGTGGGTTTTTTTGTCTTGCTTTTGAACTAGTAAGGGGGTCATAGTTATTCCTTCGGGCATGTAGACCATGGAGGCCAAGGTAGCAAGAGCATCGGCTAGGTTATTATTTGCTCAAGGTAGGTAATGGAAGGTGATGTCTTGGAATTGGGAGGCTAGCTCTTCTAAGTGGGCATGGGAGGGTTGGAGTTTCTCTTCCTTGACTTTCCACTTTCTGAGCACTTGACTGATGATGAGGGCGAAATCCCCGTAGACATCTAGGCATTGAATACCTTTCTTGAGAGTAACTTTGAGGCCTACTGTGCATGCCTCGTATTCAGTCATGTTGTTGGTGCAAGGGAAATCTAAATTGATGGCGATGGGAGTGTGGGAGTTATCTGGGGCGATCAGAAGTATCCCAATGCCATATCCCTTTTTATTGGCAGCGCCATCAAAGAACATTTTCCATCGAAGGTTGTCTTGAGTTGTGCAAAGGATGTTTTCATCTGGGAATTCAGAGATCCAGACATCGGCTTCATCCACAGGGTAATCAGCGAGGTAGTCAGAGATGGCTCTTCCTTTCATGGCTTTCTACGTAACGTACACGATATCGAACTCAGCTAGGAGCATCAACCATCGAGCCATTCAACTGGATAAGGAAACTTTCTCAAGAAGGTATTTGATGGAGTCCATTCGGGATAAAAGTTTGATGGGAAATACGAGCATGTAGTGCCACAACTTTTGGGTGACCCAGACAAGTGTAGCACATGCCTTTTCCAAAGTAGTGTAGTTGACCTCGTATCCGACTAATTTGCGACTGGCATAATAGATGGCTCTTTGTTTGCGAGAATCTTTAAGGTATTGGGCTAGCAAAATCCCCACCTGCAATATCGGTTATGGTTAGGTATAGGAGTAAGGGGAGACTAGGCTGTGGTGGCATGAGTACCGAGGGTTGGGTCAGATATTATTTGATTCCGTCAAAAGCTTCTTGGCATGCCTCGTTCCAAAAATTAGTTGAATCCTTTTGGAGGAGTTTGAAGATTGGCTCGCAGATGGAGGTTAGCTGGTTGATGAACCGGTTGATGTATTGCAATTTACCAAGGAAACCTCAGACTTCTTTCTCCGTTTGAGGAGGTGGCATCTCAAGTATGGCTTTCAGCTTAGCGGGATCTACTTCTATCCCCTTCTCACTGACCATGAATCCAAAGAGTTTTCCCTTTATAATGCCAAAGATGCATTTTTACGGATTGAGTCTTATCTGATACTATCGCAGTCATTCAAAAAAAAATCGGAGAGCAAGAACATGACCTTCTCTAGTTTTGGACTTGATAATCATATCATCAATATAGACCTCCACTTCTTTGTGAATCAGATCATGCAGGATGGTTGTGGAAGCCCTCTGGTAGGTAGCCCCAGCGTTCTTGAGACCAAATGGCATAACAGTGTAGCAAAAGGTTCCTCATGGGGTGATGAATGCGGTTTTTTCTTAGTGGTCTGGGTGCATTTTAATTTGGTTGTATCCGACAAACCCATCAATAAATGACTTGAGAGCATAACTGGTTGTGTTGTCCACGATTATGTCGATATTGGGTAACGGATAATTATCCTTTGGAGAGGCTTTGTTCAAATCCCGATGGTCTACACACATCCAAACTTTTCCTCCTGATTTTAGCATGGTCACTATGTTGGCTAGCCATGTGGGATATTCAATCACACGAATAAAGACTATGTTCAATTGTTTGACCACCTCTTCTTTGACCTTAAGCGACCATTCACTGCGGAGCTTTCTCAACTTTTGTTTGATCGACTTATGATCTGGGGGAGTGAGGATCTCATGCTGAGCTATTTCAAGATCAATGTCGGGCATATTGTCGTAGGATCATACGAAGACATCCATAAATTCCTTTAGAAATTCTTTGAGTTGTGAACGCTTCCGCTCGTCGAGGGTAGCTCCTATCTTAATCTCACGCAGTTGGCTACTAGAACCGAGGTTAATAACAACAGTCTCTTCTTCATTAACTTGAACGCGGTTATGTTATTTATTATTAACCTTATTTAGATCAGTTAAGAATTATTCATTTGCAAAATCATCATCAAAAGTTTGATTAGAATCCAAACAGTTAATGTAAGGCATAACAAGATACTCAAAATCTTCGTTTATTTCATTGATAGGAAAAATAGTATTAAGAACCTCGTTAAAAGAGGACTCGATTACATTTGAACCAGGATAGACAACAGAAGAAGAAATAGGGTAAACATTAGGATTAAGGGAGATTTCAACAGGTAGAACTGGCGCAGCATGTCAGTTGAGGAGAGGTGTATTAGCATCTGTAATCAGTTGGGACGGATCCGATGATGTAGTGCCTGAATGAACCATGTAAAGTGTCAACCCCAATGTCTGTAAGTTGAAGGAATCTTTGGAGTCACTTTCCTCAATCTCTTAGGTATCTTTGATGCGCGGTTGTACTTGGTGTTGGGAACCTTTGGCCCATGGGTAGTTGTCTTGGAAAAATATCTCCATTTCAGGCTTCATCTTCTTATATTCATGGTCATACCATGGTTCTAGAAAGTCACAAAAGGGGAAGTCTTTGCCCTCTTTGATGAATCGTCCATTCAAGGAGTCACCCAGGATAGTCTGGATACGGTCTAGTCCTTTCTTTGGTCGATACTGGTGGATCATTCTAAGCTCTTGTTCTGACAGTTGATACCCCAAACCACAAGGAGGGAAAGCCTTCTTCAGTTCAATTGGCTCGAGTATCCCCTATTGTCTTTGTCCTAGACCCAGTCCGGTCATGAAGTGCATATTTCTGAACATCAGAATCACATTGGCGTTGCCATGAGGGTCTTATTGTGGACAAACCCTTACTTTGAAGTTATTGCCCGCCAAGAGTAAAAGTGGTTCAACTCGAAATCCTAATAGGAGCATGTCATTTGACCCGTACTATATCGCAAGGATTGGACTACTGGTACTTGCACCATCGGGATTGTCGTCATCTCCTAAGATGGTAATGACTTGTCCATCGGCGAAGAACTTTAATTTCTGATGGAGTGAGGAAGACAAGCCCTTAATACTGTGGATCCAAGGTTAATATAGCAACAGATTGAAATAGGATGGGATGTCAATAACTTGGAATTCGACGACAGGGTTTATAGGGCCAGCTCCTATTACAAGCTTTATGGATCCCATCACCTCCCGACGGGTATTATCGTAGTCACGCATAATAGCGAAGGTTGGAGCGAGGTCGCTTTCCTTCAGGCCTAAACATTTAAAGGTCCTCAGTGGGCAGACATTTAAGGCAGATCCATTATCGACAAGAGAGAGTGGTACAACCTTCCCCATAACTTCGACGGAGATATTGAGTGCATGATTATGGTTTCGCCCAATCTTAGGGATCTCTTCTTTGGAAAAGGATAGCATTCGGGTAGAGGTCAAGGATCCAACCAAATTTACCGCTTCTTCTTGTATGGTAGAAGGAGGAACTGTGGGTCCAGTGAGCAATTTGATCAAAGCATTTCTGTGTAGCTGAGAAGACATGAAAAGCCCCCATAGAGTCATATTAGCTTGAGTTTTCTTTAGTTGGTCGAGAATCTTGCTCTCCTCAAGGGTCATCTCTGGCATAAGAAGGTTTTCCACACCCTTCCCCTTGTCATTGGATGGTAGTGAGCTTGGAATCTGGTAATGCCTCCCTAATCTGGTCATGTGATTTACTGAAGAAGGGAAAAATATGAATCCCATTTCCTCATCGCTCTCGGGTTGTTCTTCCACCTTGTTTATTTCTCCGAGGAATTCTTCGAATGATATCATTCCATACATGACGGCTACGGGGCCAGTTTTCTCGAAAGCTTGTTCTTCATTCGAATCTTCAAATTCTTCCCCCATCCGGTGGTAATAATTCTATCATTCCATGTAAAGTCGATGCATTCCACAACTTCAACGGCTTCTTCATACAGGTCATCCCATTCTGTGGGGATGTGTAAGGGTGAAGGGACCAGGTACCCCTGTAGCTTCAGAGCATCAGGTAACTTCGTCATACTTCAAATTTTATTGGTTTGCCTGAATAATTCTACCATAATTTGGATAACATTATCCAGGCTGACTTCATTGGTAGGTACTACCCAACTATATGACTCTCGGGCCCATTTTCGTGCTTTCAAGAACAGCGTACTGAACCTTTGGCAATCAATGATCATTTGTGAGGGAAATTTTAGCCCGAACTCTAGGAGTTGGTTTAAGACTTCTAATAATTCCATGCCTCTATTTTCAGTATGGGTACGAACAACAATGAATGCTCTAGTAAGGAGTGATAGTACCTTATCAGCGAGGCTAGTAGGGTATAGGAGGAAATATGGGCAAATTTGAAGAGGTTTAGGAGAGTATATGGGTGTGATTTGAGTTGAGGGGTCGAATTCTAGGTTCTCATCTTGAAATATGGCATTGGCATGACTTGGAAGTGGGTTATGAGTAGTGTTTGGCTTAGGATTGGCAGGTGGGGCGATGGTACCCCAGTCAATTAGACCTTGAATTATATTTCGAAGGTGAAAGCATTGGTCGGTGGTATAGCCATCTATTTGGTGAAAGGCGCAATGGGCATCTGCCTTGAAGTTTCTTGGGAGTGGATTTGGCAATGGACGGGGATCCAAAGGTTTGAAAGGTTTTGACTTAACAAGGCTTGATAAACTTTGGAGAGAGGAGCATGGAGCTAGGTGTATTACTTTTGGACTGTGACATGGCAGCTTTCTAGTTCCCATGAGGTGGTTGGTTGAGAGATGTTGTTGATGGTTGAGACTGCAGCACTGGCAGGTTTATCATATTTCCAGGGGGTGAACTATCCGGACACCTTCTTTGGTTCGACTTCTGTTTTAGCAAGACCTTACTCGATTTCTAATCTTGCTTCTCTGAGAGCTCAGAAGTGGGGATAGTATTGTCCCCCTATCGTTGCTCGGATATGGGGTAAGAAGTTCTTCTTCACTATGCTGACTTGTTCTTTCTCGAAAGGCCGATTGGTCATGGTAGCTTCTTTTTCCCTCCATCGGGCAATGAAGTTACTGATTGATTCCCTAAACTTCTATTTGAGCAGCTTTAAATCACGGCGGGTGACCTCAAGCTCTTCATTGTATTTGTATTGTGACATGAATTCTCGGACTACATCCTCCCAACTGCAAATCACGGACTCTTCGAGAGATAGAAACCATCGGAGGGCATTATCCTTCAGATTTTACTGAAACAATTGGGCCATCACTTCTTCGGAAGATCCTAGTAGAGTCATGGAATGGTGATAACTTCGGAGATGAACAATCGGGGGTCCACTTCCTCCAAATTTCTTGATATTTGGCATCTTGAACTTCTCGGGTAATCTCTCTTTAGGATAAGGAGACATGTGGGTGTCATCCATGTAATTTCCTAAGATTTTGACTTGGTCAAACTTCTTGGTAAGCATCTTGAGGTCCTCTTTAACTTTGTTCATCTCTTATTCCTTCGGATCAATGATCATAGGCAAGTTAGCCCCAGGCTAGGCATGGTTCGGCATAGGAAGCTAGGCAGGCGGCGGCCCATTAATAGGAGGGACACGTAGAGCGTGCTGATACTTTTCGAGAACCCAAATGGGCTCAGGTGGATCCATAGCACGAGGGAATAGGACCTCAGGATCTTGAGGGAAGGGAACTTGGTTTCGTTGCATCTCTCAGTCCTCGATTTGGAGGTTGTTAATCTTGGACACAAGCTGAGCTAGAACTGCGGTCAGATTTGACTGCACAACGGGTACTTGATCTATGTTCTCCATGGAAGGCAGATGGATTCTAGACTAGAAAGAAGTAATAGGGTAACGGACGGAACTCCGGGGTGATTTAACTGAATACCGAAGCCAATAGGGAGCCAGGTCAAGGGTTTGCGATCGACCTGAGAAGGCGTAAAATGGGATTTATTTTTTAGAAAAAGGGATGAAAAAAAATTTGGCATTTTTTTTTCGAGTTTGAAAGACAAAATATTTTTGGATTTTTTATAAGGAGAGGAGAAATGTTTTTTGATTTTTGATAAGGAAAGGAAAAAATGTTTTTGGATTTTGGATAAAGAAAAAGGGAATTTTTCTTGTGGAGACGGTATCAGCATTGATTATTATAATGATTATGTTTTCACTTGTATTAATTCTCCTAAATGCAAAATAAAATGTCGGACGGGACTCGAGCCTAGAAAATTTAGGTTTATAATATACGCAAAGCTATGGATGGACTTGTGACCAGGCTCATGGATAGGTTCCCGTTTTAAAAATGCGAGAAAATTCGGGTGATAGGCCGACCCGGATTTTCGATAGAGTTTCAGGTAGAAACCGACAATCTAACATGTGTGTCCTAGGCTTAACACCTATATGCGGGTATGCAGTTGGTTGGTTGAATCGAAAACGGTTCCACCCTTTGGCGTGACTTCCACGATATACGTCTTGCTCTTGCGGGCAATCGGTATGTATGGACAAGCCATTTGATATACCTGAGTGTACGTGAATTGCCTCACCATATACCTCGTGGGGATGGTACGTGTGAAAGAGAATTCGATATACTCGACGTACGTGAACAAGTTTCCTATGATATACCTCCCATCATGACTTCGGTCAAGCGGTATGATATGGGGGAACCGTTCGATATACGTCGAAGGTACTTAGCTAATGGAAGGTGAGAGTCATATCGCTTAGGCTAACTGTGCCCTGCCAGACCAGCGCCCATCACGAAGTGACCCTCCAATTATTGGGTAAATTTTGGTCAATCACAATGCTCTTTAGTGATGTCATGTGAATCATGCATGATCCTCTTATTAGTATCTTATGAGAATGTCTTTTCTGATTATGCCAAACAGGGAGCAAAGTACAAGTACCAATGGTACACCAAGTATGGATGGGTGATGCGTAAAACATGTGGATATATGTGACCCCAGGTGCACGTGGTGTGAAGTGTACATGGAGAATTTTCTACACGTGTGTGAATAGCAGCATAAGCATGGGGGTACACATAAGTAATAAAGGGGAAATGTGGAAAAATGGGAAAAATATAAACAAACATAACATCCATGTAAATAGAGTCTAGACCTCAAAAGAATCTCCCCAGCAGAGTCGCCACTATGCCCATCCCCCGGATCCTCGCGGCGGGCGGGAGAGCATGATAGATGATCCTAGGTCCCGCGCGTCCCTCTCAGGAGTGCTTCGATCGGCATCATTTGGGTGAGGTGAAAAATGTAGAGAGATTAGAGTCCCCAGTCTATTTTACTCAAAACAGACAAAAGAAGGGGAGCCATCCCGAAGGACAGCATCCAAAGACATACTGGTGCATACGAAACCAAAATGATTCAAAAAGGGTCCGGAGGCTAAGTTACGAAATGGGAAGGTATTAGGCACCCATTTCGCCCTTTCGGTCTCTCATGGTTTTTTGTTATTTTCCTTTATTTTCCTCGTGATATGTGTGCATGTGTATATATAGTGGAGATAGGAATCATCGACTTGTACCATGGAAGAGGTAAAGCGAGTCATCCGTAGGAAGGTATAAAAATAATATTAGAAAATAGCATTTACACGATTATCCTTACGTTGACTGTTATGATGGAACGATAATTCATGTGGAATAATATGCCACTAAGAACAAATATGTGTATATATATATAATATAAGAGACGGGATTTTAGCGAAAATGGAAAATGAGAGAAAAAGTAAAAATAGGACTCGAGTCTCGGGTTTTACCCCGAGACACCTACGTAGCCTATAGAGGCATCAAAGTCCACGTAGTTCGCATGAAAAACAATGGGTGGGGTTTATCCCATAAATCCAACCGGGGGATTCTCTTATTTATGTGTGTGTGTGTGTGTGTGTGTGTGCGTGTGTGTAGAAAAAGTGTTTTAGTTGAGAGAAAAGTGTAAGAAAAGTATGAGAATTCCCATTTGGAATTTATGAGCAAACCCTCTTTTTCTTGTTTTTGGGGTTTTTTATTTATATGAAAATAAGAGATGTGCAATAATACTAAATAAAAATTATATTAGGATGTGTGAGATGAGATAATGAAAGTGTTAAGTAATAAAATAAGTTATTGCGAATTTATGAGAATTTCAGGAGAGAATTGAGAAAATTGGACCTTCTTGAAGATCTTGAGCTTGATTTTGAATGATGGAGAGCAGCCCTTGCACTCGGATGATGATGGAGAGTGGTTAATTCACCAAGTTTGATGAGAAGGATGATGAAAAGTGAAGGTTGGAAAGGAATTTTGATGTGAAAATCACGCTGACTTCGAGAGAGGTTTTTTGGATTTGCTGAGAGTGATATCCATCAGATCTGGGCTCCTATTGCAAGTGAGGTCATGGATATTTTTTATAGGCCCAAGGCATTACTGATTGGCATAGCCCTGTTCTTGCCAATCGACAGGTGTGTTTAGGCACACTCCCGATAGGCAGGGTCTGGGACCTGTCGCTTGGCAGTGTCTTTCAGGCCTTTTCGGAAAATTGGCCGCAGAATGCAAATCGTTGATCAGAATCACACACGGGATGGACCATTGGAAAGGTAATTTAGAGACCTTCAAAAGTCCTTTGGAATGCTCCCGAGTTCGGAAGTTGACTTTGGGTCAAATAAGGCTTGGAAGCATTTGTCAATCCATTGGACGGGGAATTATCGGACGGAAACGGATAGTTCGTCCGCATGGTAAGTCTAAATCGTGCACGGGGAAGACCGTTGGAAAGGTTAGGAGATGTACTTCGACATTCCAAAGAGTTTAATCCGGTTCAGGGAGTTGACTTCGATCAACTGAGCCCTGGAAGCATTCAGTGACCTCTCGGAGTAAAACAAAACGTTCGTTCGTACTGTAAGTGGGAATCGTGCACGAGGTAGACCGTTACAAAGGGGTTTCAGTGCCCTTCAAAGATTCGTTCAGTCTCAGTCGAGTTGAAGAGTTGACTTAGGTCAAACAGAGCCCGAGAGCGCCCGTTGGCCTCCTGATTGAGTTTCGGGGGGAAACGGGTTGTTTGTCCACATGGTAAGTCAGAATCATGCATGGGACGGACAGTTGGAAAGGGCTTCCAAGGCCCTTCAAAGATTCATTCAGTCTTGGTCGAGCTAAAGACTTTGACTTTTGGTCAAACGAAGCCTGGGAGGGCCCTGTGGCCTCCTAAGTCAGTACTCGGGGTATGACCTGGGTATATAGTGATGAAGGGAGGTGCTAGGGACCTAAGGAGAGTCTAGGGGGTAACATAATGGGTGTCTATAGAGCCCCTCGATGGGTGAGTTTAGAACAAATGATAGCCATCGAATAGACACTGCATGATGCTTTTGAGGGAGGAAAGTTCTATAAGATGGAAAGTGTAGATGCTTCCATGAAAATTCTCCAATGGATAATTCATAATCATCTTAGAATAACCTTTGATTCATATGACTCTCATCCCCTTATTTTTTGCTTCCAAATCCTTGTATTCCACATCATTGTTGCATAAGGGAAATTTTAAGAATGATGTTTTTCTTGTTTTCTAATAATATTATTCCATCTCCTTCACTTCATATTGTCTCATAACCATCAAATCCATATCCCCCTCTTCCTTTACAGAATAACAATGATTGGATTGTAGATCATTGCCCATAATTTGTTCACTTGGCAGCACATAGATTTCACTTAGGATTTAGACCAACAGAATAGCGAGTGCTTGGATCTTATGATTGGGGAAAATACAAATTAAATCACTCTTATGGCACTAGGAACCGTCATTCTACTCGTTCCATTAGGATTTTTTATAATTAAAAGAATATGAATAAATCACCTTTTATGATAATGCGGATCATGAAGGCTAATAGGTAATACATTTTATACCATAAATAATGGCACTAACAAATATTACTCAATTATAGAGTATTTTGTTTATGTTCCGGAGATAATTTTACTTAAGAAATATAGTGACTTCTCTCTTCCCTCTTGTACTTATGCAAGTAGTGCCCCAAATGATTGCTCAATAGACATCAAGTATATGAGCATTGGACTACGCTCTAAAGGTGGAATCATTGTCATTGTTAATACCAAAATTAACCACCTTACGTGGACCAATTATAAATCAACACATGTCATGCAAAGTGGATCAAATCCAAGTCAGCATGATGCAAAATGCCGACCAATTAGGAAGACCGACCAATACTGCAGCTTGACCAACTGTGAAGACCGACCAACGGCCGAAAATCCAACATGTACAGCCAATAAAGTGATAGCAGTCTTACAGCCTGTATTGCCAATGAAGCGACAGCAGTCGTATATTTAATTCTCATTATGTATTGATGTAAATGTCTAACGAATGAAGTCATTCCATACTTTCACATGACAACTATCAATATCCCTCTTGGGCTATAAATATATGGTATCACCCTCATTGCAAGGGATCAAAAAACAAATCAAGTAAGTCCATACATTACAGTGGACGTAGGCTTTTCCATTGATCTGAACCACTTTAAAAACCTCTTTGTATTATTTAGTTTTTATTATTTATCTGTGATAAATCAATTAGGCCTAGTATAGTTTTTTACATCAACAGATTGGCGTCGTCTGTGGGAACGTATTGCTAAATGTTTTCACTCATTCATCATCCATAGCTGAAATTCCTGAATCAAGCACCAGAAATGAGGGAATTATGCCTACTCCCTCTGTCCCTCCAAATAACAATGATTTAACTGGAATTTTGGCTAGCCTGGACAAGGATCAAGAGGTTATGTCGGATACTATACAACAGTTGGCCCAAACTTTGCAAGTTGGGGTCCCTACACAATTCAACTAAAGGAGTATGCCACCACCGCCAATAAGGATTGTTGGACATAGCCATTCCCAAACTTCAAGGGATCGTTCTTACCTTCCTGGAGCAACTTCTTCTATCAGGATTGCTAATACCTTTGATGGACAATACCTCATCCCAGAAAGATTGAGTGCCTTAGAAATGCTAAGTAGGGCCTCACCTTTCGACCATTTGGGACCCAAGGGTAATGCCCTACGGGTTGCATCGGGAAATACTCGAAGACCAAGCGGTCTGAAGGAAGGTTCTTCCCAATCCAGATTGAACACCCGATGAACTGCTCGGTCCAGTCAAAAAGATGGTTCGCAAGAAGAAAACTTAGCATGATCAGTTGGTAGGCATAAAAAAATTTCCACCTGTATCCATACACCGGATCCTCGCGACGAGCGAGAGAGCGTGATGGAGGATCCTAGATCCCGTGCTTCCCTCTCAGGAGCGCTTCGACCGGCGTCATTTGGTGAGGTAAAAATGTAGAGAGATTAGAGTCGCTAGTCTATTTTACTCAAAATAGACAAAAGAAGGGAAGCCATCCCTAAGGAGATCATCCAAAGACATATTGGTGCATACGAAACCAAAATGATTCAAAAAGGGTCCGGAGGCTAAGTTACAAAATGGGAAGGTATTAGGCACCCATTCCGCCCTTTCGGTCTCTCATGGTTTTTTTTTACTTTCCTTTATTTTCCTCGTGATATGTGTGCATGTGTATATATAGTGGAGATAGGAATCATCGACTTGTACCATGGAAGAGGTAAAGCGAGTCATCCGTAGGAAGGTATAAAAATAATATTAGAAAATAGTATTTATGCTATTATCCTTACGTTGACCGTTATGATGGAACGATAATTCATGTGGAATAATATGCCACTAAGAACAAATATGTGTGTATATATATAATATAAGAGACGGGATTTTAGCGAAAATGGAAAATGAGAGAAAAAGTAAAAATAGGACTCGAGTCTCGGGTTTTACCCCGAGACACCTACATAGCCTATAGAGGCATCAAAGTCCACGTAGTTCGCATGAAAAACAATGGGTGGGGTTTATCCCATAAATCCAACCGGGGGATTCTCTTATTTATGTGTGTGTGTGTGTGTGCGTGTGTGTAGAAAAAGTGTTTTAGTTGAGAGAAAAGTGTAAGAAAAGAATGAGAATTCCCATTTGGAATTTATGAGCAAACCCTCTTTTTCTTGTTTTTGGGGTTTTTTATTTATATGAAAATAAGAGATGTGCAATAATACTAAATAAAAATTATATTAGGATGTGTGAGATGAGATAATGAAAGTGCTAAGTAATAAAATAAGTTATTGCGAATTTATGAGAATTTAAGGAGAGAATTGAGAAAATTGGACGTTCTTGAAGATCTTGAGCTTGATCTTGAATGATGGAGAGCAGCCCTTGCACTTGGATGATGATGGAGAGTGGTTAATTCACCAAGTTTGATGAAAAGGATGATGAAAAGTGAAGGTTGGAAAGGAATTTTGATGTGAAAATCGCGCTAACTTCGAGAGAGGTTTTTTGGATTTGCTGA
Source organism: Sambucus nigra (assembly GCA_949130495.1). Taxonomy (NCBI): domain Eukaryota; kingdom Viridiplantae; phylum Streptophyta; class Magnoliopsida; order Dipsacales; family Adoxaceae; genus Sambucus; species Sambucus nigra. The sequence goes on along the minus strand of OX422215.1, from coordinate 110,186,439 downwards.
GAGTGATATCTATCAGATCTGGGCTCCTCTTGCAAGTGAGGTCAGGCCTCCTTTTTATAGGCCCAGGGCATTATTGACCGACATAGCCCTGTTCCTGCCAAGTGATGAAGGGAGGTACTCGGGGTATGACCTGGGTTTGTAGTGATGAAGGGAGGTGCTAGGGACCTAAGGAAAGTTTAGCGGGTAACAGATTGGGGTGTCTACACCACCCATAGATCTGGTGCTGGCAGTGATGCTTGGAAAGGTTCCATTCAGCGCTTGGAAGATAGTTTGGGAGAAATGGCTAGGGCCAAGAATCCCCTCCATAAAAGTTTTATTAATGGATCTCCCTTTGTGCAAACCATCGTAGATTTCCCTACGCCGACCAAGTTTAAATCTCTAATGGTCACTCCCAAGTATGATGGGAATATTGATCCAGTTCTTCATATAAAACAATACCATGCAGCGATTGATATCTACGTTGTTCCTAATGAGATGAGGTGTAGGGGATTTTCAGAAACAATCCCTGGATCTGCTCAAATCTGGTATAATAGTCTTCCTCGGGGGCAAATTTCTTGCTTCCAACAACTCACCGAGCTATTCATTGGTAATTTTTTCTTTGGAGAAAAACCAGTGAAGCGAGTTGCTCATTTTCTTAGTGTGAGACGGAAGGTAGGAGAAAGTACCAGGGATTACATCACTCGTTTCTACAATGAGAAATTGGAAGTCATTGATTACGAAGAGAAGACTGTAATTACTGCCCTCTTGAGTGGTTTGTTCCACGAAAAACTATATTATACTTTGGCAAAAGATCACTCAAAGACGATGACAGAATTGATGGACAAAGCAGCAAAGATTATGAATGCTGAGGAAGCTATGAGTGCTAAAAAAATTCTGATGCAAAGGCCAAAGCGAAGATAGAAGGGAAGTCAGATAAGGAGCACAAGAATCATAATGAGCGCGGGAATTCAAAACTAGAAGAAATCCTAGATTGGCTCAGAAAATTCTCCAATTACACTCCTTAATGGTGGATATACATCATGTATTGGAAGAAATCAAGCATAACAATGATTTGAGTTGGCCTGAAAAGTTAAGGTCACATGTTGATAAGAGGGATAAGTCCAAATATTGTGAATTTCAAAAAGATCATGGTCATATGACCAACCGGTGTATTACTCTCCAGAATGAGATAGAAACACTCATCTGAAGAGGAAAATTGGACATATTTATTGATCGGCAAGCTGGTGGAAGAATTGGAGGTAGAGGTCGACAGAGATCAAAATCACCTGTTAAGCTTAAAGACGATAAGAAGAGGAAGCATTACGATGATCCAGAAGGCGATCCTGATCTCCCCAAGAATCCTAGACAACCTGAATGCGAGGTATTCACACTCAGTTTTGGATCCTTTTATTTCCATATGATTACATGTGGAGATGCAGGAGGAGGAGATCATACAGCTAAAAGGAAGGCTTACCTCAATGAGGCTCAAGCTTATTCCTACATCCAGTGAATCAACCTCACCAAAGAGGACCAACTAAGGAAAGTTAACAAAGATAAGCTCGTAATGGCCTTTTCCAAGAATAATATATCAGGAGTGTTGTATCCTCATGATGATCATTTAGTGATCAGAGTCAGGATGAAAGAAGTACTGGTAGTAAGGACACTAGTGGATAATGGCAGTTCGGCAGACATCATGTTATATCCCTATTTTGATAGTTTGGGTTTGAAACTCAGCCAACTGGAGCCTTACCACAGGCCACTTATTGGCTTCTCTGGCGAAAAAGTATTTCCATTAGAAATAATTAAGCTAGATATGTTTATCGGGACATGGCCAGCTAGCAGGACAGAGAAAATGAGATTCTTTATAATGGACAAAAATATTCATTCTACCTATAACATGATCATGGGAAGAGTGGGACTGAAGAAGTTCGAAGTTGTACCTTCTACTGTTCATCAATGCCCAAAATTCCCGACCAACTTCGGAGTGGGAGTAGTAAAAAGAGATTAGAAAGTATCCATAGAATTCTACTATTCATTTGCTGAAGAGGAAGATATGCTAGAAGTGAAGAGGAAAATAACCACTTATTAAGTGGATATATCCGAGCCAAACAGCGAATCTGAGGTTAAAATCTTAGATCCAAGAGATGAATCTGAGCTCGTAAAAGTCCAGGTGATGGAGGCAACAAAAAGCATTGTTCTGGAAGATAATAAAATCGAACAAACTGCTCAAATAGGAGCGTCATTGGAACTGGTTCTTAAACAGGAGTTCGCGGCTCTCTTGAGAAAAAAAAACCACGTGTTCGCATGGAGCCATGAAGATATGCCTGGCATAAACCCAAATTTCTCGTGCCACAAGCTTAATGTTAATAAGGAGCTTAAACATATAAAGTAGCAAAGAAGAGTTTTTAGCCCAAAGAAGAACCAGGATATATAGGAAGAAGTGGAGAAGCTTTAAAAAGCTTCCTTTATCTAAGACTTGAAGTATCCGGACTTGTTGTTCAACGTAGTTATGGTCAAGAAGAAAAATAATAAATAGAGGTTGTGTGTGGATTTTACTGATTTGAATAAAGTGTGCCCAAAGGATCATTTTCCTTTGATACGAATTGATCAACTGGTGCATGCTACTTCGAGGCACGAGCTAGTGAGTTTCATGGATGCATATTCTGGTTATGACCAAATCAAAATGAAGTCAGAAAACAGAGAAAGTACTTCCTTTATTACCCCTCGAGGAACTTATTGCTATAATGTTATGCCATTTGGTCTAAAAAATGCAGGTGCCGCTTATCAGAGACTGGTGAATAAATTATTTGAGGAGCAGATAGGTAAAACATGGAGGTCTATATTCATGATATGCTGACTAAGAGAAAAAAGCTGCTGATTATATTACCGATCTTAACCAGATGTTTGATCAATTAGAAAAGCATCAGATGAAGTTGAACCCGACCAAATGCGTCTTCGGAGTTCAGGATGGAATGTTCCTCGGGTATATAGTAAATCAAAGGGGCATTGAAGCTAATCTAGATTAGATTAAATCCTTAATAGAAATGCAATCCCCGGCATGTAAAAAGGATGTTCAAAGGCTAACGGGGCACATAGAAACACTCAACAGATTTGTGTCTCGAGCAACGAACACATGCTTGTCATTCTTTAAAGTACTCAAAAAAACCTTTAAATGGAATGATGAACGTGAAAACGCCTTTCTGGAATTGAAGAAGTACCTGGGAACACCACAACTACTCTCCCAACTAGTGTTGGGAGAAAAACTGTATTTGTATCTTGTTGTATCTGGATCATCCATTATCTCTGCCTTGATCGGGGAGGATAATGGAGTTCAAAAGATAATTTATTACACTAGCAAAGCTTTTCGAAGAGAAGAAGTCTGATATCCCAAACTGGAGAAATTATCATTGGCCTTAATTGAGGCTAGTAGACGGATGAAGCCATATTTTTAACCTCACACCATAGTGGTATTCACTGACATGCCACTGAGGCAAGATTTGCATAAGCTCGAGAAATTCGAAAGATTGATGTATTGGGCCATGGAGTTGGGGGAATGCGATCTTGTATATGAACCAATGACTTCTTTAGAAGGCCAAGCTGTGGCAAATTTTATTGAATAATTAACTTACCCAGAGGTCCCCGAGCAACAAGGGATTCTGGCTGAGCAACATTCAGGAGTCAGCAGACCTACTGGAGATACGCCCGATCAACTCCAAACAAGGGAAACTGAAAAAAAAGTTACCATCAATCAACCATAACCCTACAGTGGAGTACAAGAGATGAAAAAGAAATATGAGGAGGTAAATGATAAAATTTTCTATCAAGGAATTCTGACAAACCAAGCATTTGACAACGACATTCCCATATGGAGCTTGTTTGTTGATGGGTCATCTTGTGCAGCTTGATGTGGAGCTGGAATCATTCTTAATACTCTAGACGAACTAGATATAGAGTACTCTCTACAATTCTAATTTCAAGCCTCCGATAATGAAGCAGAGTACGAATTTGTGACTGTTAGTTTAAATCTAGCCAAGCCGATCACGTTATGGTATATAGTGACTCACAGTTGGTGGTAAATTAGGTGTTGAACTTATATACAACTAGAGGAGAACTAATGTCCAGGTACTTAGCTAAAGCTTTGGAGATAATTTCCACTTTGCTAGATGTCCAGATGATCATAATTCCAAGTTTGGAAAATGCCCGAGCAGATGCAGTTGCTCGACTAGCTTCAGCAACCAGAATTGAGATGCGAAGAGATATTCCTATTGAGCTACTTACTAATAGGAGAATTGATGAATATCGTATGGTTAATTTTATTATAGTTGATATGGGGCCATCTTGGATGGATCCCATAAGAGCATATATTGAAGAAGGAATTCTTCCAACTGACCTACTCGAAGCTAAGAAGCTGAAATACAAAGCCACGAGATATGTGCTAGATAGTGGTGTGTTGTATAGAAGAGGATTAACTCCTGGTCTACAACGATGTGTGCATCCAGCTGAAGTAAAGGATTTTATTGAGGAAGTTCATGAAGGGTACTGTGGATCCCATGTAGCAGGGAGAACGTTGTTGTGTAGAATCCATACACAGGGGTACTACTGGCCAACTATGCGAGTAGATTGTGCAGCTTTTTCCAAGATGTGTGATAAGTGCCAGAGGTTTTCCAGCATACGTGATGCTCCACAAGCTCTCGTAACACGAATCACTTAACCTTGTCCCTTTGCTATGTGGGAACTTGACTTGGTAGGGCCTTTATCGACCACCCGAGAAAGGTTCAAGTACATGGTTGTAGCTGTTGATTATATTACTAAATGGGTGGAAGATGAACCATTGGTCGATATGTCCTATGATAAGGTTTATCAATTTATTTGAAAAAATATCATATGCAGGTATGGTTTGCCCTACGCCTTTATCACTGATCGTGGCACACAATTTGACAACGATGAATTTTCTGCCTATTGTGTTCAATCCAATGTCCAAAAAACCCACTCCGCTCCTGGACATCCTCCAAGCAATGGACAAACGGATGTAACTAATAGAACTTTGTTGAATGGGCTTAAGAAAAGACTGGGAAATGCTAAAGGGAATTGAATCAATGAACTGCATTCTGCCATAAGGGCTTACCGAACAACCCCTAGAACAGCTACCGGAGAAACTCCCTACATGTTAACATTGGGTACTGAAGTTGTAATTCCTGTCGAGCTAGGTTTACCTATGCACAGAGTTCTTAACTTCAATACCCGAGTCAGTGATTTGATGAGAAAGCTGTACTTAGACATGTTGGAAGAGGTACGTGAAGATGCAGCTTTAAGGAATGCAGCCCATTAATAACGGACTACACATTTCTACAAAAAAAGGGTACGACCGAGCAACTTAAAAGAAGGTGATTATGTTTTAAAGAAAGTGATTCAAAATAACAATAAGCTGGAAGCTAATTGGGATGGGCCTTATCGCATTATAGAAGTTGTCCGACCAGGCACATATCGAATTGAAACTTTGGAAGGTGAAGAATTCAATAATCCCTAGAATGGAGAACAACTGAGGAAATATTATCAGTGATGTAGTCATATTGTACTCAGTTCATTTCAATATTAATTAGAATATGATTTCCCCAAAAAAAAATTTGGAGTACTAGTGTTATGCACTACATTATGCATCCATAAGAAATACCAACAATGTTGGTTGGCAGCAACAAAGGCACCAATAATGTTGGTCGTCAACATAAACCACCAACAATGTCGGTCGATATCAATAAAGTCACTAACAAAGTTGGTTGTCAAATACATAAATTATGCATCTACAAAAATACCAACAATGTTGGTCGGCAACAATAAAGGCATCAACAATGTTGGTTGTCAACACAAAAATACCAACAATGTTGGTCGGCATCAACAAAGGTATCAACATTATTGGTTTTCAGGACAAAAATACCAACAATGTTGGTCGGCATTAACAAAGGCACCAACAATGTTGGTCGTCAACATAAACCACCAATAATGTTGGTCGGTATCAATAAAGGCACCAACAAAGTTGGTTGTCAAATACATAAAAAACCATGCAAGGCAAAATTGCAAGTCCCAAATTCTTGGTTAACGAAGACCCAGATGAATAATTTTCATCTAAACTGGGATAAAAGATGGACAAATGTTCTACTCATGCCTGGGAACCAAGGTAACTAATGCAATTACCTAAAACTTTAGGTAAATTAGTAGAACCATGGTGAAGAAGTAGTAATTGGTATGATATTTAGGATAATCCTAAGAATATCAATAGAACCGATGAAAAACTAGAGATTAACTGTTTATACATTTATAGTCAAAGACTAAGGAGACATTCATATATGCAGATATTGACTAAAAGTTCGTCCATTCATAAAATAAGCTTTTCATTAAAGTAAATGATTACACATTATTGCTTAAACATGCAGAAACAAAATACAAAGCCTTATTTTACAGGGCATTTTCTTTCAGCCTTAGAAATAGGATCCATGCTAGTTTGAGGATTATCCAAACTATAAGGAGAGCTAATGAAGTTAAAATTTTGAAGCATCCTGGTATTGCTAATACTAGAACGATCAAGAAGATGAGGAGGTCGAACGATCTCTAGTTCATCATGTAGCTCGTAATCTCCTAAGTATTTTGAAATCAAGCATTGAGGAATACGATGAACAGGAATCCAGTTAACATATAACTTAAATGGAGGATTGTCAAGCTCCAGCAAGTCTGGGTCATACTAATCCCACAAAGAGTTTTTTCGATCCACCTTCATCACGGTTAAAGCATTCATCCAACCCCATTTATAGGACTCATTCTTAGCCTGTTTAAGTCTATCATCAAGATGCCCCAGAGCTTCATTATACCTATACATTTAAACCTCTCTTGGATGCTTATGGAATTAAAAGGTTAATTTATCAACCTAATACTATAGCTTCTTCAATACTCCATCCTTAAACTGTAATTGGAAAGATTTATTGGATAGTTGTTCTGACAAGGTCTGCAGCTTCTGTGATATCTCAGCAATAGCTATGTCTTTAGTTTTTAACTGCGCAGCTTGATTGGCAAGGGCCTGTTGTGTCCTAACTTCTTTTGTGGTTCCTCGGTCGGGCTTATTTATTTCTTGGGAGGAAGATGCAGGCTTAATCTTTTTTAAGGCTTCCAACTCATCCCTTAATATTGCATTTTCAGCTTCTAAAAATGAGTATCCCTCATTAGTAGTAGCAACAACAGCTCCACAGGCGGACTTCAAAAGATTCACTTCATCCCTCAAATTATTATTCTCCTCTCCCAGGTGTTTGGCAACAGTTCTAGTTTCTTCAACTTCAAGCTTAAGTAAAGCTTACTTTTTATTATATACTGAAACAAAGTTATCAAAGCCCCGACCTACACTTAATCTTTGATATTTCTTCTCGTAGCTCTGGTGCAACAGCACAGTAGAATCTTTATTTTATTCTTGAAGTTCTTCTATCATTTCATAATAGGCAACATTGTTTGCTACCGTAAGTTCAATTAAGTACTTCAAATACTTATAGTCTTCTTTAGCCTGCTCTGATGCATCATCACCGAGCAACTGAATAATTTCTTCTTTGGATAAGTCTAGATTAGTAGTCAAACAAAATTTTGTTAAATTATTGCCATGGTGGATTTGGTAGTTCTTATCACTTTCTCATTTTTTTATTGAATTCAAATGTTATTTAGAAACATAATATTGTACCTCAATCACACTGAATATCAATACCACTTTGATTGGTGTCTATATGCATTCTTGTCTAGAATTGGGTTAGAGGTTTCATTGTTAGTCAAGACAGTTTTGTCCATCGTTAAATCATACATAAACCATAATGTTATATCACGATAAAAACAGTATTATCATGAATCCAGGATGTTTTTATCATCATACAATCACAAAATTAAATTTTTCTAAATAACTATGATCAAATCTAACCTTTGTCCCTTGCAGTTTATATGGAGAATTGACTTGAATGCTCCAATTGGTTTCTTCCTTGAATCCCTTGCAAAACAGACTAGAATTGCCTTTGTGTGCAGCCAGAAATTTGATGAGAAAATATTAACCAAGGGAATTTTGGATTTTCTCTCCCACCTTAGAAAAAGTGTCTTATGAGATATCCCTAGATGGTGTAGGGGTCTCTATTTATAAAGGGAAGAGGGCCGAAATCCTAGTCAAGGTAGGACTCTTTTCAAGCCGCCCACTGATGCTACTAACCATCATGTGACTAACGGATAAGATCCTCCCAATCTTCTAATATTCGTATTTATCACATTCCTAATTAATTATATGATATTTATCACAACCACATTAATGGGAAATTCATAAATTCAGAATTTAATATAATTAAAATTAAATAATTAATTTCGACACTTAATATTAATTTCCAACAGTCTCCCACTTGGTCTTAATAATTCTTATAATTAGATTAGGTATCATACGATGAACAATCACTGATAAATATAGTTTACTAAATTAAATGACTCATGGATGCGAGTCATGGCGGTTATATGCTATTCAAGATTATGGTTCCTTTTATGTACCACAAACACCAATATTTCATTCAATTAAGCCTTTAATATTGGGTGTCATAATGGCCTCATAACATCCTTTTGAATAAGGACTACTTGTGTCAAACAACAATTCATTATCATATGCATGCATTCATAAAAGACAAAAATAATAGAAATCAGAAACACTTTTATCAAATTCAAGTAATAGTCTCAAACAACTAAGCCAAATTTAAATTATAATCTAACTAATAGAGACCCATCTCTTTGACATGGTCCATAAAGGTCTTTGGAGATAGTCCTTTCGTAAGAGGATCTGCTATGTTATCACTCATACTAATGTGATCAATTGACACTCTTTTTTTTAACCTCTTCTTTCACTCATAGGTATTTCATCGCAATATGCTTAGCTGCCTTAGTATACCTATCGCTCTTCGAGAAGAAGACTGTTGTGCCATTATCACAATAAATCTTCAGCGAATTAGATATTGGTCCCATAATTCGAAGTCTTGAAATAAAGTTTTGCAACCATAATCCATGATTTGTATCATCGAAGCAAGCTACATATTCAGCATCCACAGTAGACGATTCAATGACGCTTTACTTAGCACTTTTCCATGAAACGGCTCCTCCAGCCATAAGGAAGACATAACCTGAAGTACTCTTCCTACTGTCATTGCATCCCCCCAAATATGAGTCTGAATAACCAATCACCTCAAGGTGATTAGTCTTCCGATATGTGAGAATGTAATCCTTGGTTCCTTGTAGGTACCTCAACACTTCTTTGTAGCTTTCCAATGGTAAATCCCCGAATTTCTTTGATATTTGCCTAGCATCCCAATGGACAAACTGATGTCCATCCTAGTGCAGACTTGTGCATACAACAAGCGCCCTATGAGCGAAGCATAAGGCATGCCTTTCATGTGCTCCCTTTTTAAATCACTTACAGGGCATTGACTTAAGATGAACTTATCCCATTTCTGAACTGGAACATTAACGGGATTGCAACTTTTCATGCTAAATCTTTCTAAAACTTTTTTAATGTAAGCTTTCTGAGACAATCCCAACGTTCCTCGTGATCTATCCTGAGATATTTCTATCCAAGTCCCGAAGGATGCCTCACCTAAATATTTCATTTCAAAGTTTATACAAAGGTAGTTCTTTGTTTCACTTAGTAAACCAAGATCACTACTGGCGATAAGTAAGTCGTCAACAAATCATACTAAAAACACAAACTTACTCCCACTTATCTTTAGGTATATACACCGATCAACAGTGTTTTCCTTAAACCCAAAGGATATAATGGTATCTTGGAACTTAATGTACGATTGAAGAGAAGCTTGCTTTAGACCATATATTGACTTCTTTAACATACAGACCATGTTTTCCTTTCCTTCCTTTATGAAGCCTTATGGCTGTGCCATGTAGACTTCTTCTTCTAAACTCCCATTTAGAAAAAATATTTTTACATCCATTTGGTGAAACTCCAAATCATAATGAGCCACCAATGCTAATATGATTCTTAAGGAGTCCTTCTTTGAAACTGGAAAGAAGTTCTCATTATAATCAATGCCTTCTCATTAATTAAAACCTTTGGCAACAAGTCTAGCTTTATGTCATTCGATATTGCCTTTTGAGTCAAGTTTGGTCTTAAAAATACACTTGCACCCAACTTTTTTTTGTCTTTTTGGCAATTCGACCAACTCCAAAACATTCTTATCATTCAAAGATTTTATTTCTTCATTCATGACATTAACCCATTTATCAGAATCATCACTATTTATATCTTTTTCATAAGAAATTGGATTATTAATATTCTCTATGTTAAATTCGGACTCTTGAAGGTATACCACATAATCATCCGGAATTGACGATCTCCTTTCTCTTTGACATCTTCTTAATGGTGCTTCTTATGGTGATTCAAAAGTTTTATCAGTTATAGTCTCATTATGTGGTTGTTCAGTTGGTTGATCATTCACTTGTTGTTCATCGTTATTGATTGGGTGAATGGCCGATTCAACAACTACATTAGGAATAATAGGTATGTTATGAACTATGGGTATAGGAATTTGTACCCTGACTTCTCGAATGATTACCTCCCTTTCTTTCATACTCCCACCGACTTCACCTTTTTCAATGAATTCAGCGTTTCCAGTTTCTATGATTCTAGTTGTATGATTAGGACAGTAGAATCTATATCCCTTGGATTTTTTTGGATAGCCAATGAAATGACAATATAATGTCCTAGGATCCAATTTCTTTTCATGAGGGTTATAGATTCTAGCTTCCGCTAGGCATCCCCACACACGTAAATACCTTAGATAGGGTTTCCATCCTTTCCAACCTTCAAAAGGGGTTTTTGAAACTAACTTACTAGGAACCTGATTTAAGATGTGTAAATCGGTCTTTAAGGCATGTGTCCATAAAAATGTAGGCAATTGGGTCCTACTTATCATACTTCTAACCATTTCTATAAGGGTACGATTATGCCTTTCATCCATATCATTCTGCTAAGGTGATCCTGGCATTGTGTATTGGGCGCATATACCTAATTTTTCAAGGAGTTTAGCAAATGGGCCAGGGCATTGCCCTGACTCATCATATCTACCATAATATTCACCACCTCTATCAAACCTAATAATTTTCACATTTTTTCCTAGTTGCCTCTCAACCTCATTAATGTATATTTCAACGACGTTCACGGACTAAGATTTATCATGCAACATGTACAAAATGCAATAACATGAAAAATCATCTATAAAAGTGATAAAGTATTTCTCTCCACCATTGGATGGAATACCAAATGGTCCATATATGTTTGTATGTATTATTTCAAGTAGTTGGGTGATTCTTATGGCTCCTTTCTTTGTATGTTTGGTCTATTTTTCCTTTAATACAGTCCACACATACATCATAATTGGCCCAATATAGGTTATGGAGTATGCCATATTTAATGATCCTTTCAATTCTCGGCCTGGATATGTGCCCTAATCTTTTATGCCACAAGTAAGCAGTTTTTTCATCATCAAGTGTAGGTTTCATACCAACACTAGGATGCAGGATTACAAAGGTTTTAGAAAAATTCTTTTCAAATTTCAATTGATATAAACCATCTAATAAAAATCCAGAACCAATATTAATAGAATTTTTAATCAAACCAAAGCCATTATTCTTAAATTCAATCGCAAAATCGTCTAAAGCAAGTTGGAAACATAAATCAAATTGTGGGAACATAAAAAGTCTCTTACAAATTTAAAATAAATCCAGAACTCAAAATCAGGCGAAAGACTCCAATAGCTTCTATTTTAGCCTTCGCTTTATTGCCCATGTAGAGAAAATGTTCATTTGGATATGTTTTGTGGATCGAAGTGAAGCCTTGCATCGAATTAAAAACATGACACATAGAACCATAATCAATCCACCATGTGTTAGAAGAAACATTAATAAGGTTTGATTCGAAACAAACATAAATAAAAGGCTTACCCTTTTTCTTGAACCAGGCCTTTCGTTTATGATAGTACTTCTGGAAATAGCCCTTCTTTTTATAAAAATGACACTTGTCGTTCCTTTCCTTCTTCACAGCAGCAGTTGATGGTTCAGCTTGATGAGATGGACCAGGACATTTCTTAATGCCCTTATCGAACTTCTTCTTAAAACTAGCTCCTTTGACTATAAGATTTGCCACTTGTCCCTTAGTCACATGGCCATTATGTTGCTTAAGTCTTCCTTCCTCCTGTACTAACATGCTTTGCAAATCATTTACATTCCACTTATCTTTTATAGTGTTGTAATTTCTTTGGAATGGCCCATACTTAGGAGGTAGGGAGTTTAGGACGAATTGGACGAGAAAAGACTCACCCACTATCATGCCTAAAACTCTAAGTCTAGCAGCCAGATTGGTCATATCTATAATGTGCTCATTCATGGTTCGAGCACCATCGAACCTCATAGTGGTCAGATCAGCTATCAGTTTCCCAACAAGGGATTTATTAGCAGTGTGAAAGTGTTCCTTAATGTTGTTCAAATACTCTTTCGCTTTTGTAGTTTCGGGTAGGGAGGTCTTAATGTTAGCAACAATGCACATTCACAAAAACATAAGGGCCAGCCTATTGGATCGAGACCGTTCTTTATGTATAACAATTTCATCCTCGCTACTGGCATCAGTAATAGCAATGGGTTCATCACACATAATTTCCATGTGCAGGTCAAGAACCCCTAGGCTGAACTCAATTTGCTTATTCCATTCAGAAAAATCAGCTCCATCAAATTTGGAATAGGACTGAGTATGCGAATACACGTTAAGAGGAACTTTAATTAATAACAATGTTCATAAATTAAATTTTACACACAACAATAATTGCAAGGGTCGAATATTGAATTGTTGATAAAATAAAAATTTTGGCAGATTTCTTAAATAGCTCGAATATCACAGAATCTATGTTAGTCATCACATAATATTCAGATTATAAGATATACTACCCTATAATTCATTTTTCATGGTCCCATAATTTTGGCATTTGTATTTGTTGCCTAAACATTTTATACCATGATCAATGGACTTAATGTCAACTATTCTGCTTTCACAAAACGAGTTATAACGTTGTTGATTCAGATATTAACATGTATTTCACCTCAATCCAATTTTATAACGAACATTAGAATAAACCTTAATGAATGTAAGTGTATTATTCGTAGATACAATCTCAGCATGTATGTACGAATACAGTCTAAACCGTAATGAATGTTAGTGTATTATTCGTACATACAGTTTGGCCTTCGACTTAACTCAAATGAATAATTTCTTACATGTCCAAATTTAAATATAATTAATCATGCATTATTGTCAACTATAATACGTAATCTACAAGTAATCATCAAGATACCAATAATAGCTCAAATGCCTCAAAAACATAATTGCCCAGGTATAGAAAATCACATTATACATGAATTTTGCCAAAAATGAGTTTTCACCATAGAATCTAAGTAAAACACACCAGAAAATAAAAACTTTTTGCGGAACGTTAATATTAATTTTGTGTTAAGAGTTATAAGCCCCGAGATTATTTCCTAAAATGGCAAAAACGGGGTTTTAAGGGCCTCAATGGACTCGGATTACCGAAAAACACATTACATCACAGCCAAAGGCGATGAAATTCGATCGTTGGACTGTTTCCAATCAACCCACAAAGTTTCAAGTCAATCAGACACCAAAATTTTTGAAAAACACTATTCACCACAACAAAAAAAATTCTACCCCAAAATCTGTTTTGCTTCAAATCACGGGATTCGTTCAAATAATCTTAAAAACATAATCATTTTTTTATAAAGATTAATATAAGTGTTTTTAAGAATACTAAACAGACTAGAAACATATGAATCAATTATGGGGTAGATTAGGGTTCTTAATGACAAAAGGGGCTGATAAAATTATGGAGCAGTTTCATAGATAGGAACGATGATTGAAGTACTAAAATGCTAATACCATATTAGTAGATTGATTTCTATATTACAAGATTCTAGATTTCCAGGTTTCCAAAAATTCCAGATTTCCAGATTACAAAGAAGATACCATATTTTCAACATGCATAAGATCAATACTATAATAAGAAAAATTTCGTACATGGACAACCTGAGATAATAAAACTGAAATCTCTGGTACCACATGTTAGTCAAGACTATTTTGTCCATCGTTAAATCGTACATAAACCATAATGTTATATCACGTTAAAAACAGTTTTGTCATGAATCCAAGATATTTTTATCATCATACAATCACATAATTAATTTTTCTAATATAACTATGATCAAATCTAACCTCTGTCCATTGCAGTTTATATGGAGAATTGACTTGAATGCTCCAATTGGTTTCTTCCTTGAATCCTTTGAAAAATATACTATAATTGCCTTTGTGTGCGGCCCAAAATTTGATGAGAAAATATTAACCAAGGGAATTTTAGATTTCTCTCCCACCTTAGAAATAGTGTGTTATGAGATATCCCTAGATGGTGTAGAGGTAGTTTTGTATAAGGGGAAGAGGGACGAAATCCTAGTCCAGGTGGGACTCTTTTCAAGTGTCCCACTAATGCCACTAACCATCACGTGACTAATGGATAAGATCCTCCCAATCTTCTAATATTTGTATTTATCACATTCCTAATTATTTATATGATATTTATCAAGACCACAGTAATGGGAAATTCATAAATTTGGAATGTAATATAATTAAAATTAAATAATTAATTTTGACACTTAATATTAATTTCCAACATTCATACGTTCATGAAAGGCTAATGAAACTACTTTTCTCCATTATATAGAGAATATCCTTTAAAAGTTGTTGGAATTTCGGATGGCGCACAAGATCATTACCCTAATGCTTCAATCCGTTTTCACTAGTAAAAATGAAGTGAGCCATTGCATAAGATGCATAAAGTAGTAACAAGTATCGATATTTATATAGCCAAGACCAATAAATCCGTGTGAGGTTTTTATTTTTTTAAAACAACCATAATTTTTTACTTTTTTTGTTCTTTTATATTTTTACTCGTTGTTCTCTAAATATATATTTTTGAATAGTGTCGTATATGGTTATGCTTTTAAATGCTAAGGTTCATGGAGTTTGTGATGCTATTGAGACGTCTAAATGCTAGGGTTCTTATCAATTTTTCCGTATAGGCAAAATCAAAGGGGTAATAATTTATGAAAAAAATGACAATTTAATATACATTCGTATAAAAAAAGATAAAATGTGCATGATATTCAAAAATAAAATCCAAATATTTTTATAATAAGACAAAAATGATGACCGGGTAATACTTATTAAAAAAAGAACAAAAACGGTTGGAAAAAAACTCACAATTAGAAATTATTTACACTAAAACGCGATAAATGCATTATAATAAACAATATGGATCAAACTAAAATTTATAAGATATGTCAAAAATGTGTATTTAAAATGAAACTAATGGTTAAAAATCAGCAGGTATAATGTTATTAAGGTAAAAGGTGCAAGTAAGAAAATTTTAAATTTACAAATATAGATTAAATATTAAGAAAATTTATCATTAAATTGTGTATCTGGATGTTAATATTTAATAATACTAGAATCCTACTGAGGACTAAAATTTTCACTTACAATGCAATTATGCTCTTCAAAAAAGAAGACGAGTATGATAGATTACGTATAGAATAAAAAATAGTAGGATAAAGCAACATATCACCATGCCTCCAACAATTCCGTGAAAGAAAAAAAAACTCAACACCTTGCATACTATTTCATTACAAATTTTGAACAATTTGGAGGGGGCGTGGCCCCCTTTTCCCCCACTATAGTTTTGCCATTGATTTTACATCCTCTTTTTATTAAAATTTTAAAAATTTAGCATCTTTCAAAATATAAGTCTTTTTAACGAAAGATATTACATATATTTGAAAACTCTCAATGAGATAAATCTAAGAGATCCAAAAGGCGTTCATAATTTAAAGTGTCAAAAATTGCATTTTCACAACATTTTGTAATATAGAAACCATAAACTTAAATCTATTAAAACATAAATAGGATTTACACATTTTCTCTCATAATGTTTTTGTGAGGTCTATCAAAAGATATTGATAAGGGATAAATATTTTTTAATAGAAAATTTTGTATATAAAATGATTACAAAGATCCTAATTGTTCATTTGGTATTTTTATTGATATAACCATATATACCCTCGGCCAGGACGAGGGCGCCCTCCACCAAGACAGGCCCAAGATGGTCTCGTGACCCTTCAAGGGGTCGACCCCTCATCATGATCCAGACGACCCTTCAAGGGGCCGACTCCCTCATCATGGTCCAGATGACCCTTCAAGGGGTCGACCCTTCATCAGGCCCAGACGAACCTTTAAGGGGCCGACCCCTCATCATGGTCCAGACGACCCTTCAAGGGGCCGACCCTTCATCAGGCCCAGACGACCCTTTAATGGGTCGACCCCTCATCATGGTCCAGACGACCCTTTAAGCGGTCGACCCTTCATCAGGCCGAGATGACCCTTCAAGGGGATGACCCCTCATCATGGTCCAGATGACCCTTCAAGGGGCCGACCCTTCATCAGGCCCAGACGACCCTTCAAGGGGCCGAACCTTCATCAGGCCCAGACGGACCTTCAAGGGGCCGACCCCTCATCAGGCTCAGACAACCCTCCTAGGGTACGACAGTACGAGGCCAAAATTAGGCCAGACTCACTACTAGAAGGAACTTTGCCCTCAGCCTCATATCATAGGCCGAGGGTGACATCATCACAGCGCGTGGTTTGGGAGAAGCGTGAAACAGTGCGCGTGAGGCTCACATGGCACGTGGAAGACTGTTATAACAATATCACCCCCTCACGTGAGGGAATATTATGTCATCATTTGGCATCTACAGGTGTCAACGGGAGATTGGCTAGATCATCATTCACATGCACCATGCATACTTGGGGGTACATTACACCCCCCCAAGACCTATATATACTTGTCACCTACAACCCTATAAGGGGATCGATCGATAAATTGTAATACTAGAAAAAACTCTGCTTATACACACAGTATAGAGAGAAAGTGAGCTTATGTGCATTGTATCCAAGGCCATTAGTGCCCATACTTAGTGGATCACACACTCACAGTGGATGTAGGCCTAATTGGCTGAACCACTATACATTATTGTCTTATTCCTCTTATACTCATCACCTTCTATACACACACACATATACATATACATCTCTATGGATGATATGGTTACTACTGTTTGAGCTCATCATCACTTATCTGGTGGTACTAGATTTCAACATCATCAGTTTGGCGCAATCTATGGGAACGAGAAGACAACTCTTCCTTTGTACAGCTTGACCTCACCGTGCACTCTGGTGGTGAACCAACTCTCCCCTTGAGAGGAGATGTTTCACCATTAAAAAAGACCCATTAAGGTTCTCAAGCTCACCAGTCTTTTCTTTAGTTCAGCTTTTCATAGCTCAAACACATGGCACAGGAGATGCCACCACCACCACTTCCTCCACCGGATAGTGGAGTAGGACCCAGTTACAGTCAACCACCACCTCAGTCTGAGATGGCTGATGTGGCAACAGCCTTGAAGTATCTGGCAGCAAGCCAGCGGATCATGCAAGAGCAGTTCACAGCTCTCAGCCAGAACATACTAAGACCCCCAGGGGTATCACCCAAGATGATTACTCCAACAGCGGCTCCAGGACACCATGAGGCTAGGGGACCACCCCAGGCACCACGTAAAGACTTGCCACCCCAACAGCGGCGGAGGGATGTTGCTGACCCCCGGCGTCTACGCCTGGGGAGGCAAGGAAACCCTTGCCCTGAGGACATGTATGATGATCTGGAGTGAGAGGAGGCCCCCATAGACTGTTATGAGACGTTTGAGGTCTTCAACAATACCGTACGACCTCTCCAGGAGAGCAGAGGGAAGTGTGGGAGGCAAAAAATTCTGACGATCGCCCGAGAGGCTCTGCTTTTGATCGCTTGAGCAGGGGGTCGGCGTTTGAGAGGCTGGGCCCAGTAAATGACCTGTAGGAAAAATTATCCAGATCGAGGAGTGCTGCAAGGTCCAGAAGGGAGGCAGAAGATGGCCAACCCCACGGGGGCCGACCCCTAGGACGAGACGATGGTCAGGGGGAAGTAAACAGCCGGCACAAGCCTGCCTCAGCAGAACCCTCCATCCACCTCAAAGAGGCGGCAGGGGATAACCTCGGCCAATCCGACCCTACGAGGCCCTAGAATGACTCCATCCAGCGGCTGTAGGATAAGATCGGTGATATTCTGAAGAGCCGGTACCCTCTTTAGAGAGGATATTCAATAGGCTCACCCTTTGTGGTGAAGATAGTCAACTTCCCAAAGACATCCAAGTTTAATCCGCCTGTGGTCACCCCATGGTATAACGGGAGTACCAACCTTGTCCATCATATTGAGAAGTATCAATCAGCGGCAGACATATACGCTATCTCAGATGAGATGAGGTGTCGTGCCTTTTCTGGTACTCTGACTGGGGCTGCACATATCCGGTACATGTCTCTCCCAAATAACTCCATTGAAAGCTTTAAGCAGTTGGCAGACCGGTTTATCCATAACTTTTGATTTGGGGTAAGGACACAAAAAAAGACCACACACCTGCTATATGTTAAGCAGGAAAAGAATGAGAGTCTAAGAGACTACATAGCCAGATTCAATAAAGAAAAGTTAGAGGTTGAAGACTATAAGGAGAGCATATCCATGACCGCTCTCATTGGATGACTCCAGAAGGTAAAGCTACTGTGGAAGCTTACAGAAGACCCTCCGAGGATGATGGCTGAACTGTTGTCAACAGCAGGAAAGGTGATGAACGATGAAGACGCGATGACTGTAAAATACGAAGACAAAAAAAGAGGCACCAGTGGGGGTAAGTACCATAAGAAGAGCAAAGAGGGGAAGAAGACGCCTACGGACGACAAGTTCGCTGGTTACACCGCTCTAACGGTCAGCTGTGAACATATTCTCAACGAGATAAAGAGTGATCGGTCCCTAAAATGGCCTGAGAAGTTGAGGACAGCCCCCAACAAGAGGAACAAAAACCTATGGTGCGAATTTCACCAGGACCATGGCCATATCACCGACAAATGCTTTGCTCTGAAAGATGAGATTAAAAAGATGCTGAAAGAAGGGAAAATAAGGAAGTACGTTGATAAAAGTTCCTTCAAGAGGTACCGAGGGGACGACCCCAGAAAGAAGAGAGGTGATGCATGCCGAGAAAATCCTCCAAAAAGAGGGGATGACCCTTCGAATGATGAGGACGACCCCGACCTCCCTTCGAGAGATGACCACGACCCTGTCAAGAGACTTAATATGATCTCTCTTGGTGTGGGGATGATCTCCGGGGGTCTAGCAGGAGGAGGGTCAGAGGCCACAGACATGAAGGCCCATGTAGCTAAAGCCAAGGCAGTGACGAGAACTATACACTCAGCCTCTTTGGAGGCAAAGTCAGAAAAGAGGAAGAATGTCGATATGGATACTCTGATAGTGGGGTTCTCAAGAATGGACTTCAAAGGCCTCTTAGCCCCACATGATGACCCTCTCGTCATCACTACCAGAGTGCACGGATGCGAGGTGCCGAGGATCCTGGTAGATGGGGGTAGCTCTGCAGATGTGATGTTTTGGTCGTGCTTCAAATCCTTAGGTCTCAGCCGTGCTAGACTCATCCCATACCATCACCCATTGATTGGGTTCAGTGGGGAAAAGGTTCATCCCCTGTGAATGGATGAGGCCGATGTCAGGATGGGGGACGAGTGGCCGAGATGGCTTACCAAGAAGGTCAGCTTCTTTGTGATGGATGAACATGTCTTTTCAGCCTACATTATTATACTAGGGCGGGTAGCCCTCAAGGGGTTTGAAGTTGTGCCATCTACGGTCCATCAGATGATTAAATTTCCAACCCCTTACGGGGTGGGGGAATTTCAAAAAGACCAGATGATAGTGCGAGAATGTTATTTCAACTCCGTCGAAGAAAGAGAGGCACATAAGAAGGCAACAATCACTTACAATATTGACACCCTTGACCCCAGAAATGAGAAAAAACTCAAGAAGGGAGAAGTTGCGGAAGAGGTAGAATCCATCATCCTCAATGAGGATGAGATAAAAAAACCATCCAAGTCGGCAAAGCTCTGAAGATAGACATAAAAGAATACCTCATCAAGATGTTGAGGAGAAGACAGAGTGTATTTGCATGGAGTCACGCAGATATGCCGGGGATCGACCCCGAAATTAAGAGCCACAAGCTCAACGTGGTAGAGGGTGCAAAGCCAGTGAATCAGAAGAGGAGAATTTACTCTCGAGAAAAATATGAGGTCATTAGGGATGAGGTCAAGAAGATTGAAGATGATGAGTTTATCATAGAGGTCATCTACCCTGAATGGCAGTCCAATGTCGTCATTGTCCCAAAAGCTAACGGGAAGTGGAGGATGTGTGTAGACTTCACAGACCTCAACAAGCATTATCCCAAAGACAACTTCCCTCTCCCCCGCATTGATTGGATGGTAGACGCTACCGCAGGCCATGAGCTCATGAGCTTCATGGATGCCTATTTAGGGTATAACCAAATCTTTATGAACCCTGTAGACTCGGAGAAGACAGCTTTCATTACCGACAAGGGGACATACTGTTATAGGGACATGCCCTTTGGCCTAAAGAACGCAGAGGCAACGTATCAGCGCCCTGTAAATAAAATGTTTGAAGACCAAATTGGGAAATGTATGGAGGTCTATGTAGATGACATGCTGACCAAAAGCTTGAAGGTAGAGGATCATGTGGCCGACCTTGAGAGGACCTTTAATATGATGGATAAGTACCAGATGAAGCTCAACCCGGCTAAGTGTGTCTTCGGGGTCGGCGCAGGGAAGTTCTTGGGGTCCATTGTCAACCAAAGAGGCATTGAGGCCAACCCTAAAAAGATAAATGCCCTTATGGAGATGAAGACCCCTAAGACCATTAAAGACGTTCGGAGGCTCACGGGGCGAGTGGCTTCTTTGAATAGGTTTGTGTCCAGAGCCACGGACAGGTGTTTACCATTCTTCAAAATTCTCAGAAAGGCTTTTGAATGGAGTAAAGAGTGTGACGAGGCTTTCAAGGAGCTGAAGACATACTTAGGGTCTCCCTTGTTGTTGTCACGGCCAGTACAGGATGAACGGCTATATGTGTACCTAGCCGTCTCAGAATCAGCCATCAGCGCAGCCATTGTGAGAGAAGAGGATGGGTTACAAAGGCCCGTATATTTCAATAGTAAGGCGCTCCATGGGGCAAAGAAAAGATATCAAAGGATGGAGAAGTTAGACTATACCTTGATCCATACATCAAGAAAGATGAAGTCGTACTTCCAGTCCCATACAATGTTCATCCTCACTAACTCTCCTCTTAGGCAGGTCTTACACAAGCCAGAAAAATCAGGTAGGTTAATGGCCTGGGCTATAGAGCTGGGGGAGTTTGACATTGTATATCAACCTAGGACGTCCATTAATGGGCAGGCATTGGAAAATTTCATGGCTGAATTTACTTGGGAAGACGATGAAGCTAAAGATGAGAGCTTCGGGAAGACAGATGCCCTGCAAGGCAAACTCACCGACACACTTGCAGACAAGGCTGAGACAAGAACCGCTAGAGGGAAAGTGGCCAAAAATGAAGAGGGAAGATATCTCTTTAGACAGGGGTCCCTCACCGAGGGAAATTTCTCAGAAGAATAGACTGTGTGGAGCCTCTTCATTGACGGGTCCTCCTATGATAGCTAAAGTGGGGCTGGACTTATAGTATCAGCACCCGATGGCATAGACATTGAGTACGCCCTGAGGTTCAACTTTAAAGCCTCCAACAACGCGTTCGAATATGAGGCCTTGATAGTAGGCCTCTGCTTGGCTAAGTATCTTAGTGTCGGACAAATTTTGGTCCATAGTGATTCAAGGCTAGTAGTGAACCAAATACTAGGAGCCTAAGAGGCCAAGGATGAGCGGATGGCAAAGTACCTTGAGAAGGTGAGGTCATTACTGAAGAGCTTCAGAGAATTAAAATTGAAGAGGATACCTAAGCTCGATAATGGTCGAGCTGATGCCCTTGCTAGGTTGGCCTCAGCGACTAGGACAGATATCAGGAGGATAGTCCCAGTGGAAATTTTTCTTCGACCAACTATTGAAGATGCTAAGGGAACACTTAGCACTTGCCTGAATGTTTCTAAGGAAGCTTCATGGATGGACCCTCTGATCAGATACATCAAAGAGGTGGAGATGCCTGAAGCAAGGCAAGAAAGGAAGAAGTTGAGATACAGAGCTGTGAAATTCACTGTCATTGGAGACACCTTGTACAAAAAGGGATTTTTGCTCCCCTTACTTAGGTGTGTGCACCCATCCGAAGACCCACGCATTTTGCAAGACGTGCATGAGGGGTCGTGTTCAAGCCACATTGGGGGTAGGTCTTTGGCGAAGAGGATATTAACCCAAGGGTACTGGTGGCCGACCTTGGGGAAAAATGCCACGGGATATGTAAAAAAGTGTGACAAATGTCAAAAATTTGCCACCATCCCTCACCAACCCCATCATCCTCTTACCTCCATTACATCCCCATGCCCATTTGCAGTGTGGGGGATCGACCTAGTAGGCCCCTTGCCTAGGGCCATCAATAACTATCGGTTCCTCATCATGGCAATTGACTATTTTTCAAAATGGGTGGAGACAGAGCCGATGGTAACGATCATAGAGCATAAGACTTTCCAGTTCATCTGGAAAAAATATTATATGCAGATATGGTCTCCCCAACACCCTCATCTCGGATAACGGGACCCAATTCAAGAATACATCTCTAGAGAAGTACTGTGAAAGGGTGAGTATTAAACAATTCTTCTCTACCCCAGACCGACCTCAGGCCATTGGGTAAACGGAAGTTACAAATAGGACAATCCTAGATGGGATCAAGAAGAGACTTGAGGAGGCAAAAGGAAGATGGGTTGAGGAGTTATATGCGGTACCGTGGGCCTACAGGACAACGATAAAGACCTCTACCGGGGAAACCCCGTTCATGCTAGCTTATGGCTCAGAAGCCGTCATCCCCACCAAGATTGGGTTTCCTACTCACAAGGTCCAAATTTATGACCCGCAGAGAAATGTGGAAGAGAGGAGACTTGAATTGGACCTAATTGAGGAAAGGAGGGAAGACGTCGAGATAAGGCAAGCCGCCTACCAGCAGAGGACTGCAAGGTTTTACAACCAGAGGGTGAAGCAGAGGCCAATTGTAGTGCGGGACTTAGTCCTCAAAAAGACTTCGAAGAAGCCCAACAAGCTCCATCCAAATTGGCATGGACCATATAGGGTCATCGATGAAGTTGTCCCTGGGACTTACAGACTAGATAACCTAGAAGGGGAACCCTTTTCCAACCCCTGGAATGCAGATCATTTGAAGAAATAATATCAGTAGTGTTGTAATGTCCTATCGGACCACAATTGTAATGGGTGTTGCTCCAACAGAACACTTGGAATGTTAATGAGAAATATCATATTGTGTTTTCCCTCATCTTGCGTTTGTCAGTTCTAGTATGACTGGGGATCGTCTTCAGGAAACCACCCTCGGCTATGATGAGGGTCAATGTTGGGGACGACCCCTCATTTACCCTCAAAAAAGATGAGGGAGGATTTAAAAACCATTAGGTTGGTGAAAAACCACCCTCGGCTATAATGAGGGTCAAGGGTGGGGACGACCCATCCTTTACCATCAAGAAAGACAAGGAGGGACTTAATTGTAAACATCATTACATTGGTGTGAAACCACCCTCGGCTATGATGAGGGTCAATGCTAGGGATGACCCCTCATTCATCCTCAAGAAAGACGAGGGAGTACTTAAAAACCATTAAGTTGGTAAAAACAACCCTTGGCTATAATGAGGGTCAATGGCGGGGACGACCCCTCCTTTGACCTCAAGAAAGACGAGGGAGGACTTAAAAACCATTAAGTTGGTAAAAGCAACCCTCGGCTATGATGAGGGTCAATGCTGGGGACGACCCCTCATTTACCCTTAAGAAAGACGAGGGAGGACTTAAAAACCATTAAGTTGGTAAAAGCATCCCTCGGCTATGATGAGGGTCAATGCTGAGGAGGACCCCTCATTTACCTTCAAGAAAGATGAGGGAGGACTTAAAAGTC
Organism: Sambucus nigra; assembly: GCA_949130495.1. Lineage (NCBI taxonomy): Eukaryota > Viridiplantae > Streptophyta > Magnoliopsida > Dipsacales > Adoxaceae > Sambucus > Sambucus nigra. The sequence continues at coordinate 110,162,257 of OX422215.1, read as the reverse complement.
ATTAAGTTGGTAAAAATAACCCTCGGCTATAATGAGGGTCAATGGCGGGGACGACCCCTCCTTTGACCTCAAGAAAGACGAGGGAGGACTTAAAAACCATTAAATTGGTAAAAGCAACCCTCGGCTATGATTAGGGTCAATGATGGGGACGACCCCTCATTTACCTTCAAGAGAGACGAGGGGGACTTAAAAACCATTAGGTTGGTGAAAAACCACCCTCGGCTATAATGAGGGTCAAGGGTGGGGACGACCCCTCCTTTACCCTCAAGAAAAATTGTAAATATCATTAGATTGGTGTGAAACCACCCTCGGCTATGATGAAGGTCAATGCTGGGGATGACCCCTCATTCACCCTCAAGAAAGATGAGGGAGGACTTAAAAAACATTAAGTTGGTAAAAATAACACTCGGCTATAATGAGGGTCAATGGCGGGGACGACCCCTCCTTTAACCTCAAGAAAGACGAGGGAGGACTTGAAAACCATTAAGTTGGTGAAAAACCACCCTCGGCTATAATGAGGGAAAATGGTGGGGACGACCCCTCATTTACCCTCAAGAAAGACGAGGGGGGGACTTTATTGAAAACATCATTAAGTGGTGGAAGCCACCCTCGGCTATGATGAGGGCAAAGTGTGGGGGCGACCCCTACTTTACCCTCAAGAAAGACGAGGGAGGGGTTAGTGATATTGTTAATTTAAAAACATCACAATGCAAGTAATACAAAAGACAAGTATAGAATACAGAAAGAGGCATTATATTATAAAATGATATTGATTCAACAAAAGTAAGGTATAAAAAATTGGGTACATAAAGAGGGTATAGGCTATAGACAGCCACCCTATTGAGCAATGTCATAGGGCAAGACCTCAATATCTATGGGAGATTCCTCTATGACTAAGACAGGTCAAGCCTCAGACGTGCATGTGCCTGTGCCTTCTACATGCTGAGATTCCACTTGAGCTAAGGCTTCAGCAATAAGGGGATCATCAAGTTGAACTGCCTCAAGAGAAGGGCGGACAGATGACACTGCATCAGCGAACTTTAGGACGACCCACTGACAGGCCGTCCTAATTCCCCTCTCCAAGTATTTAAGACCGAAGCCTTGAAACTCGTCTGAAAGTTTGTAGGCCTCAACAGCATCGGCGTCCACCTTCTTCACGGCCTCGGCTATATCACTCTTGAATAGAGAAATCAGCGCCTCTTCCTTCATCTTGAAGAGATCATCCCTAGCCTTAAGGTCTGCATCATGCTGCTCTTTCAGCTCATCAAGGACCCTTGCATGTTCAGTCCTAGCACTCTCTAATTCAGCCCTTGCAGTCTTAAGATCTGTCTATAGATCATCCTAGTGCTGAATGGACCTCTCGGCTTCATGAAATTTTTGTTGGTGTTCAGCTATCCACTTATTGGTCGAGGTAAAAGCATAAACAGACTGCATAGAAAAAGAAACTTGCTAAGAGGCCAAGGAAATAGTTTGTGAAAGAATTCAACTAAGAAAATGAAGTAAGAGAAAATACCTGGGCAAGAGTGTGCAGACCATAGTCATACACCTTGGCCGGGGGCATCTTCGATACGAAATCGTAGTCGGCGACCGGGGGGTAGGGAACATAAAAGCTTTGGCCGCCCTTAGGTTGGAAATTAGGGAAGACGTCTTGAGCTTCAAAAATGCTAAGTTTTGGGACCAGAAGGCCCCCATGCTGGAGGAGGAGCCAGTCCCCTCCGATGCCTCCACCCTCGCCCTCGAATTAGGTCGAGGGTCAACAGGAACTTCAGGACCTTTTCTTTTGTGTCTATTTGCAGAAGGATCAACAGGTGTTGGCCCCACGGCCATCAACTTCCTCGGATCCTGCTGAGGCTCCTTGCCTTTCTTCTTACCTAAGCCAGATAATAATCTTGGGGAAGTCATTTCCCAAAGAGAATCAAAGACACCTACAGGACGACCTGAAAAGAAGATGGCACATCAAAAAAATGCAGAGATAAAGATGAAACACTTGGAAAAAATAAAAGATTGGGAAAAAAATAATAATAAATCACATATCTCTGTTAAAGGGACCGACCCTCAGACCAGCTTCTTTGAGGAACCGAGGGGTCATCAGATCTTCAAACTTTGAAAGTTCACCCCCTTTCCCTCGTTCTCTCAAATACTCGACTATATCCTTCTCATCCAGACTAAGTCCGGGGTCTGACCTAGACTGTATCGAGGCGTTCGACCATCTCCTTGGAACCCTCAGACCATCGTCTAAAGCTTGAGTCTTGGCAGAAAAATCCCACTCTCTATAAATGAAGAAAAATCTCTTCTTCCAATCGTGCTTAGAGGTTTGTGCCATATGAAGGAGTTTTTTATCAGACTTCCTCGCCCCCAGATGATAGTACCCAGGCTACTTGGATGAGGAAGTGATATTATAATAAGCCAAGAACAGATCAGCTGAAGGCTCGTCAGTAAAGGTATTCTTCCACAAGGATACGTAGCCGAGGATAGTCCTCCAGGAGTTAGTGGAAGATGAGAGGGGGAAACGCCGGGGGACGACAGTATATTGACTATGGCAGGGTGCAGAGGGAATCTAACACCGACCTTAAACATCTGTTCATACACTATTATCTCCCCCTCGTCCCTTTCAAAGACTCTCTCAGACTCAGAGGGGACCTTCATACTTATGTTGGGAGGCACACTAAATATATGCCTCCACAACAGGAGGTCACGATCCCTAACTGAGGAAATATAGGCTGAGGCATGGAAGGTGTTAACTACGTTGGCATCTGAGTCCTCACCATCATCCTCAGTCCCCTCTCCCTCGGCCTCATCACCTGTCAGAGGTCCGTGAGGAAAGGCCATCTGGAAGGCATGAGGGGATAAAGTTGTCACAGGGACAGCTTTGGAAGGGAACAATCCCTCGTCCTGTCGGCTTGGGCTTTGATCAGACGTCTCTCTCCTCCCAGAAGGCCCAGTGCCAATTGGTGACAAATCTCTCTCATCCATCTCTCCTGAATAACTCTCGGCTGGACGACAGGACGACCCACAAGACTCAGATTGTTTTATTGTGGCTAGAAGAATGGGAAAAATGGGTCGGAACCAATTAAGGTCGGACCCTCATCTTCTCTCCTCCTCTTCCTCTACTCGTCTGATCTCAATAAATAATTTCTCTCTCAGGGAAGGGAATTCCTCAGCTAAATTATAAAGCCTCCTAAGCATTAAGAGGGAGACCCTACACTTAGAAGAATTTGGCTAACCTAACTACAAACAAGTTGGCAATTGACTAAGATGGACTTTTGGATTGAAAATAAGGAAAGTAAAGGTTTTAACCAAGAACACTCAAGAACAAGTCACCAGAGAAGAACACCTGAAAGTTATAAAATAGCCAAAGAAAAATCTAGCCCTATAAACCTAAAGCAGTCGAAGTGTTAAAAAGCAATGAAATGTAAAGAGGGCACTAGCTCAGAAGGATTACCTGAGAAGGGGAGGCATGGCTTGATGCAGAAGTCACAGAAATGGCTATGGCTATAGAGCTATGGAAAATCTAGAGAGAGAGAGAGCTTGGACGTGAAGAAGAAGAAGAAGAAGAGAAGAAATGATTTAAAAAATTGCTTAAATACCTTGTTAATGAGTGGGCCCATTAACCATGGCAGAGCACAGCCCACGAGGAGGGCATCATTAGGGCACAAAGTCCCAAGCAAAGTGTGCAGCCGTCATGCTTGGGAAAATGGAACGACAGTGGATATCTGCCTAGGTGTCACATCAGCTTGACAGGTGTCATTCATTTAACTGACCATAAACTCCACTCAATGGAAACACTATCCCTCAGCCATCTCAACAACATCTATGGATAAGGGTTGGGGGTGATTGATATACCCATATATACCCTCAGCCAGGCTGAGGGCTCCCTCCACCAAGACGGGCCCAAGATGGTCTCGTGACCCTTCAAGGGGTCGACCCCTCATCATGGTCGAGATAACCCTTTAAGGGGCCGACCCCCTCATTATGGTCCAGACGACCCTTTAAGGGGCCAACCCTGCATCAGGCCCAGATGACCCTTCAAGGGGCCGACCCTTTATTAGGCCCAGATAACCCTTCAAGGGGCCGACCCCTCATCATGGTCCAGATGACCCTTCAACAGGCCGACCCTTCATCAGTCCCAGACGACCCTTCAAGGGGCCAACCCGTCACTATGGTTCAGACAACCCTTTAAGGGGCCGACCCTTCATCAGGCCCAGATGACCCTTCAAGGTTTCGACCCCTCATCTTGGTCCAGACGACCCTTCATTAGGCCCAGACGAACCTTCAAGGGGTCGACCCTCATCAGGCTCAGATGACCCTCCGAGGGTATGACAGTACGAGGCCTAAATTAGTCTAGACTAACTACCAGAAGGAACTTTGCCCTCAACCTTATATCATAGGCCGAGGGTGATATCATCATAGTGCGTGGTTTGGGAGACGCGTGGAACAGTGCGCGTGAAGCTCACATGGCACGTGGAAGACCGTTATAACAATATCACCCCTCACGTGAGGGAATTTTATGTCATCATTTGGCATCTACAGGTGTCAACAGGAGATTGGCTAGATCATTATTCACATGCACCATACATACTTGGGGCGTACACTATACCCCCTAAGACCTATATATACTTCTCACCTACAACCCTATAAGGGGATCGATTGATAAATTGTAACCCTAGCAAAAACTCTGCTTATACACATAGTAGAGAGAGAAAGTGAGCTTATGTGCATTGTATCCAAGGCCATTAGTGCCCATACTTAGTGGATCACACACTCACAGTGGATGTAGGCCTAATTGGCTGAACCACTATACATCATTGTCTTATTCCTCTTATACTCATCACCTTATATACACACACACATATACATATACATCTCTATGGCTGCCATGGTTACTACTGTTTGAGTCATCATCACTTATCTGGTGGTGATAGATTTCAGCATCATCATTTATATAACTATACTAAAAATCGAAAATGATCATAACAACGAGGTCACGATCCAAAATCGTGACCAACATGGTCACTATGCATAACCTTGACTAAGTAAATTTGACCATGACCCCTTCCAATGGTCATATATACCAAACACTGGTCACGGTTGTGGGCAACGACCAACCTGGTTGGGGTTTTGGATCGTGACTATTTACACGAAAAATATGGCGCCAATGTTGTCATGTCAATGTTCATGGTCCAAAATGGTGACAATTTTGTATAGACTGTGAAAATAATGCGTGTAGAATGGTCACGCTCCATAACCTTGACCACTAATTGTGACAACCATGGGACATAAAATGGTCAAACCAGTGTGGTCCCGGTTCTTAATCGTGACCACCTTCCTTGACTACACTAAGGGTCACGATCATGAACCATGGCCATCATCACTGACCTTGAAAAACTGTTTTTATTCAAAATCGTTATGGACCATCGTCACAGTCCACGACCAAGTCTAAATAAACTTGTTAGGACTTATTTCCCTCATTCGCACTCTCTCAGTAAAATACCAGCAACAGCTACCACCACTCTGGTTAAAGGTCACATACATACATCTAGGTCACATTATTTCTCTCTCTGTATCTATCTCTCTCTCTGCTTTTGGGAATATTTTGTGTATTTTTTAAGATTATTACAGTTTATAAAATGCTATATGTAATAGATGAGAGAAAATTTTGTGTATTTGTGAAGGCCGTTTGAGATATTTGCTATAATATCCCATAAATAAAAATAAATAAATTAAAAAAGAATAAGATCAACTAATTAATTAAATAGATTAATTAATAAATTATACAGAATCTGGTATTTAATTTGAATTTAAATTCGTATATCTCTAAATTTAATATATAAAATTATTATAAAAGACATCAATAAGGGATAGATAATTTTACATAGAAAATTTAATATATAAAGTTATCACAAAGATTCTAGTTGTGCATTTGGTATTTATGATATTTAGAATGTTGTATGAATTATATTTGATGTGATATACATGATGAGTGCAGTGTGCTCGAAACCTAAATGGTTGAAGGTGACCAGTTAAAATTATCGTTGTAATAGAGACGACGTTTATCTTTAATTCCATTTAGGTACAAATTGAAAAAATAAGAATGTGACAAATAATTAACAAAGTTAAACAATTTTGTTTTTGTAAACCGTAAGTTTGTTGAAGAAACCATATTCACGAAAACTATAGTTAAAGAAAACACAAGATGTGTATCCAAAAGTCCAGCAGATTTTTGTTGTAAAATCTTTATTCAAGTTTTAATAAAGACTTTTAAACTCAACCAGAAAGTGTAAGAACTAGGAAGGTAAGTAAAACAATAAGCATCCACTACACCAAAAAACAGTAATCTCACACAGTTTAAGTTTGTGACCTGGCATGGTTTTGAACTGTGCTAGAATCACATGTTCCAAATTGGCCATTTTTTCTGACACGTTTAAAAGTGTTCCAGATTTGGCCAAACAGGAACACTTCTGGCACACTTTTAAATAGTGCGAAAATTTAATATTTCTAGCACACTTTTGGCACAGTTTATAATTGTGCCAGATTTAGTACATTTTGGTACACTTTTGACATAGTTCAAAATCGTGCCAAAATTTTATACACTTTTGGCACGGTTATGAACTGTGCAAAATTTGTGGATCAAAGAAAAAAATTAATTATTTGAAAACAAATAAAGAAAATTATCAAATTCCAAATTTGGTAGGAAAAATATTTATTATTTACAAAACCAAATGAAGAAAATTCACAAATTGCGAACCTCGCTTGTTGATAAATTAATGTACATACAAACTTCAAAATATTACATGTCTTAATAGTTCAAAGACCAAAAAAAATTGAACAGAGTTTTCTCTATTTTATGTACATTCTAAAACATGTTAATATAAAACTTGCGAAATGTAAAGCCTGCACGGCCATAAAATATAACAATAAAATTACAAATCCCACTCAACCATAAAAGTTAACAATAAAATTACAAAAGCCCGTACAGTCATAACACATAAAAAAATTCTAAACATTAATGACATTAAATAAACAACCCCCTTTTTGTAAGGTATTGACTTCTTCGTCTGTTCCATATGGATAAAAGCCAGCGATAAAATGTTATCCTGCGAAAAAATAAGATACAAAAAAGAGATGATATCAGTAATTAATTTTTAAAAAAAATTATTCTAAATGAAAAATTGCATATATGAGATATAATTATAGTCATATTTTCAAACTGGGATTTCTGTGACTACACGGTCATTTCCTACGATTTACATTGGTCCCGTGTGAGGTGTTCGTGCATCTCACAGGGCCGTTTGGGGTTGTTTTGAATTTTCGCCCTCTAACGGAATGTTTTTAAGCCTATGTATAGATATTTTCAAATTATCATCATATTCTCAACCTGAGAGACTCATGATAATGTGGTCAGTTCCTACAAGTTATATTGGTCCCGTGCGAGGTGTTCGTGCCTCTCACGACGCCGTTTGGGGGCTGTTTTTATTTTTCGCCCTCTAACGACATGTTTTTAAGCCCAAGTATAGATATTTTCAAATTATTTTCATATTTTCAAATCGAGAGTCCCGTGATAAGGAGACCAATTCCTACGAGGTACATTGGTCCCGTGCGAGGTGTTTTTTCTTCTCACAGAACCGTTTGGGGGCTGTTTTGCATTTTCGCCCTCTAACAGCATGTTTTAGGCCTAAGTCTAGATATTTTCAAATTACCATCGTATTCTCTACTCGGGAGTCTCGTGATCACGCGGTCAGTTCCTATGAGTTACATTGGTCGTATGCGAGGTGTTCGTGCCTCTCACGATGCCGTTTGGGGGCTATTTTGACTTTTGGCCCTCTAACGGCATGTTTTTAAGACCAAACCCAGATATTTTCAAATTATCATCATATTTTCAAACCGGGAGTCTTGTGATCAGGAGATTAGTTCCTACGAGTTACATTAGTCCAGTGCGAGGTGTTCGTACTTCTCAAAGGGACGTTTGGGGGCTATTTTACATTTTCTCCCTCTAGCGACATGTTTTTAAGCCTAAGTCTAAATATATTCAAATTATCATCATATTCTTAAACCAAGAATCCCGTGATTATGCAGTCGGTTCCTATGAGTTACATTGGTCATATACAAGATATTAATGCCTCTTACGGGGCCGTTTGGAGGCGGATTTAGGTTTTCACCATTTAACTACATATTTTTAAGGTTAACCTATATTTTTCTAATCTCTCATCATATTCTCAAATCAAGAGACCCGTGACTACGGGGTCAGTTCGTACGAGTTATATTGGTCTTGTGCGAGGTGTTAATGCCTATTTCGGGTCCATTTGGGGGTTGCTTTGGGGTTTCACCTAAGCCTAATCAAGATATTTTCAAACTATCGGCATATTCTCAAACTAAGATCTCATGACTACATAGTCAATTCTTACGAGTTATATTGATCCCGTGCAAGATGTTAGTGCCTTCTACGGGGCCGTTTGGGAGTTATTTTGGGATTCACCCTTTAACGACATGCTCTTAAGCCTAATCTATATATTTTTAAATTATCTTCATATTCCCAAATCGAGAGTCACACGACTACACGGTCAGTTCTTACGAGTTATATTCCACAATCAATTTGAGAATTCGATATTTGTGCAATGTTCTTCACTTAAATCCTATGCAGGTATCAAATGTATATGATTAATCTGCCTCAATCAATTTATAGCTAAATTTATCACTTCGCACAGGCCAATTATCTATACGTACGAAAGACAAAAATAATTGATCATATAAAAGAGACAATGTGTACAAGAAATTCTAAACTCGGGGTTAATGCGAGTCAAAACTATATTCTTTTTCGGTATCATAATAAACGGCCTCACAACTCCCTCCCGACCGTCCAATTTCCTCGGAAACTCCTCCAATTGAACCTTATACACCTTCCCCTTATCCACAACACAATCACTCTCAATGTATTTTATTACAAAGCTTCGTATTAATCGCTCGAGTATATCCTATACTAAGAATATGATGTAAATCTTCTTATTGGTCAAGGATATCCTATACACAATAACTCTCAAAATATTCTGTGACTGTGGTGAAGTATGGGCATCACACTTTACTTTTGTAGTCATGGTTGTGTGTTATATATTTTTATTTCCCATTAAAAACTGTATTGGTACTTTTGGTCATTCCTTCCCAAACAAATGCATACAGTTTCTTTTCCTCTCTCACATATCAAATTGATGAATAAATCCACGCAATTGTATTGCTATGGAGAGATCACGCGTACAAATACAAACTGGAGGCGAGTGTTGCATAAGTCATTGCATACTATAGTTTTTTTGGATGATGGAGTGTTATTGTGTGTGAGAGAATGTAGATGGTTTTCATGTTCTATTTAAATTTTATATAAAATATATCTGAACTAATAAAATGCTACCAATGCTTTATAATTTATGCATTTCAGAAGCATTTCCCAATGAAATAGATTTAAGAAAAAATATTTTAAATGTTGATTAATTTTTTCTACAAATAGGAGGACCTGGAAATTTTTGATTTGGCAATAAAGTTCTACTGATCAAATTTTTTTTATTCATGGGTATTAACTTCTGACTATATTTATTAACCACTATTTTATTAAGTTAACTATTTATCATTTTCACACGCTATGCGTGTGCACCAATGACTAGTGATTGTAATACCCCGTACTTTTATGGATATTTAAATAACACAAGTAGTGTAATTTAATACTAGAAGAAATAATTTGAGAATTTAAAGTGAAAGAGAATTTGAAGTGAATGGATAAATATTAATTGGCGAGTGTTGGATTATTATCGACGTGTATTATATTTACTTTCATGAATAAATAAATGAAGTTGGATTATTTTATATTATGCCGCGGTTGGGAAAAACGATAAGTAATAATATTTTAATCGGAAAATACGTGCAGAGTTGTATTGGATTTTAAAAAGGTAAATTTTTGACAAGTGACTCGGATGGGAATTTCGAGTGCACAGTTGGTCTCTAATGGGCCAAAATAGTCAAAATAGAGTTCCCGGGGGTAGTGCTTGGATTCTGATGACTTTTTGGATCAGTAGGGACTCACATTTATGTATACGAGTCATTTTTGGGTTTAATAGGGGATAACCCTTATTTCGCTCTTATAAGGTCACGAGAGAAAGGGTAAAAGGAAGAAAATAAAGAAAGAATCGAAAGTAAGAAAATGGGGGAGAAAAGAGGAGAACTTCGCCCAAGCTAGGACGGATCCAGGCACGAGATCGTCGGATTTATCCAACGAGGCAAGTGTTTAACTTTCTTTAATCATTTACATGTGTTTATAATTCATATTCTAGTTGGTGAAAACTATATAGATTTTGGGTTTGGGATTCTTGAATAAAAATGGGGTTTTTGGAAATGATTTCATATAAATTGATGTGATAATTACTCCATATGAAATCTAAGCTTGAATCCAAGTTAATGGTGTAAGTTTTGCTAAGAAATTGGAAGAGCTGAAGAAATTAAGGTTTAACTAAGTTAGGGTTTAAATCTTAGTTAAATTGATGAATCCCATGAACAAATTATTGTGTTGGGTATATCTAAGTGAGTAGATGTTTATATTGATTATGGGTGATGCTAGAAGCCATGGAAATTGGGTTGGTTGAGTGTTCGATTGAAAATGAGAATTGAAGAAGAAGATGAACTCGTAATAGTTGGTAAATTGCGCCATTTTGAATCGATTTGCTAGGAGGAGAATAGATTCATCCGAGGTTAATCGATTCGTTCCAAGGCAAATTGATTCGGCCCTATCAGTTATGAAATTTTTTCTTGGTTTTAAGGATTGAAGGAAAATTGTTTCGTGGAGATAAATATTAGGGGATCCTAATAAGAGTATTAGGACTTCTAAATGATTATATGAGTAATATATGAACCTTGGATAGTGGGAATAAATTCAGGGACGTGAATTTTTGGAGTTCTTGGGATGAATGAAACTCAGGTAAAGTTAATTTGGCTGTTATATATATATTAGGGGATCCTAATATAAACGTTGATTATATACGAGTAAATCCGAAAGTGAGAGTAGCATGAAATTAGAATATTAGCTAGTCGTGATAAGCTAATATTCGGGAATTTATTTATGTGAGAAATTATATCGTAAGTGAGTGAATACTTATGGGATTAAAATAAGTGCATGTATACTTATGAATTAATAAAAATTGGTATATTTGGGATTATAGGGTAATGCCACATGGGCAGGATAGGCATGAATAATAGGATTTGATGATATATATATATATATATATATATATAATAAAGTATAAAACTTATGTATGTCACAAGTTTGGCTCATGATGTCATATGTATGAGTTTTTCCCACACTACCTATTTTTTCCCTCAATCTTTTGATTTCCCCCTCCTTTTCTTCTCTTTAATTAATTTTTTTTCACTTTAGTTCAAAAACAAGGGCATTTTAGTAAAACACCTCAAAATACACACTTCTCATCTCAGTCTCCCAATTAATCATCCCGCCCAAAGTAGTGCACATCACCCCAAAAGAGCTCACTTTAATTCAAACCCTCGCCTCTTATCACTAGAACTCTACTCCCACTCATCCAAAAGCTCCCCACTGGCCCTCGGTAAATTTCTGTATCCCTTTCTCTCCTCTCTCTATCTCACAAATCCTATGTTTACGGGGTTTTAAAATTTTTATTTTTTGATAAGCTTTTATAAGACTAACTATATTTTCTCTCTTTTGTTATAGCCGTTTTCTATTTTGCAGATTTTGATGGATTTTTACATGTTGAATCCAAGGTATACTCTCCGTGTATCTGTTAATGTACTTAGACCCAATATCTCACTCATTCTTCTTACATTAGGAATTTTAGATGTTGAATCCCAGGCACATCCTTTGAGAACAAATCCATGGACTTCGACGATTACGAATACCTAGAAAAAACTGAAATCAGTCGATTAATGCTTATGTTTTTTTGGATTGTTTTTAATCCATGAACAAATCCATTGTTTTTTTAGACAAATCCATTATTTGGATTGTCCTCGAGAAGCAAATCACTCATCATTAATTTAGACAATCCAAAAAATAATGGATTTGTCCATGGAATCCAATGTTTTTTTTTGCAAATCACTCACCATTTGCACAATGCTCTGCAAATGGTCTTAAAGCATTAATCAATGTTAATGAGTCGATTAATCCATGAACAAATCCATTGTTTTTTGGATTATCCTCTAGAAGCAAAGACAATAAATCTCACAGAAAAACAGACAGAGTCCGATTATCATCAAAGTGCGAGGTGGACGACGATAAAGCCGAAATCGAGGAAGGCGGCGATAAGAAGAGAAAGAAAAAAGATCAATACAAATCAATGTATACCGGAGGTGTTTGGTTATGAGATCGAGGAAGGCGGCGATAAATCACTGTTTCTGTTCACCATATAAATCTACCGGAGGTGTTTGGTTACGAGATCAGTCCTTGGGTGTAGTATCTTCTTTTGTATTCGTTCACCATACAAATCAATGTCTCGAGCCCACAACTTTGTGATATTTGTTAATCTAAGGTTGGTATAACAAAAATTGTTTTCTATTTAGTTGATTTTAACTCTCATTCATTCTGCTATGATGTTTAAGCTAATTTTTAAACTAGCATATGACATTATAATTTCTTTTGTGTGTGTAGGATGTTCATTTAATGATAATGATGTTTTTTTATGAGGGTTTTCATTTACATAATAGAGTGGTTGATTTTAAGCTACCTAAATACTATAGGTCTGCAAATATCTGAAAAGCATGCTCACATTGGTTAAGAAAAGGGACAAAAGATCGTGGTACACTGTACCAAATCTTACAAATCTCGATTAAAAGAACTTCACATTGCTTTGTGCATTGTACAAACCATAAAGTTATTTTTGTTAAAAAGAACTTAATAGTAAAAATGTGATGTATTAATTAATTAAGAATGTTTTTTTGCAATTAATAAATTAATATCATTTTTTTGTTTTAAAAGATATTATAATCTGAAATTATAAAAAAAAAACATGTTATGTTATTGTTTTCTTCATTTTTTCTTCATTGTAGTATAATTCATACATTATTTTCATTTTGATTTTAAATACTATAACCTTTGTAAGAGTTTCTAATAAAAAAATTCCTTCCTATTCATTCTATAATTTAAAATTATTTTTTTAGTGAGTGTTGAAAATTATACATTTTAATTAGCGTTTTCATTTTTGAGGTTTGAAACTCCTTTTAGTTACTTTTTAAATATGTCCATATGTTTGTTTTTTAATTAGTGTTTTCATTTTTGGATTGTTTTTTTGCTTATATTTTTTTAAATTACTATATTTGGGTTTAATGTAGATGCATAAATTATTGGCCTACTCCTTATTATTTAGAATCTACTTTGGCATTTAGTTAATATAATGTTAATAGCAGTTAACTATATGTCAGGTTATGAAGTTAATACTTAAGCACTAGAATGCATTAATAATTGAGATGAAGAACAAACTCGATCCACCCTCAAGACTGTCCAAGTGGTAACCCTATACCATTGGGCTAAGAGGCTTGGTTATTGGTTATTTGTTAAGCATGGTGGATAGTCATATAAACAAAGGATATTATGATCATTTTTTTTTAATTACATTTTGTTTTGTTTGGGAATGATATTTTTGCCTTTTTTGCAATTACGTACTTTAGAATCTTTTGTCGTTTTGCGATTATCAACGTGCCTTTAGGCACGAGCATACCCTAGTGTGTGTGTATATATATATATATATATATATATATATATATATATATATATATATATATATAGAGAGAGAGAGAGAGAGAGAGAGAGAGGCAGTATATATATGATATGATTATAAATATATATGTATGTGAATGATATATTTGTGTGAACCACAACCCTCTAGTGCTATCATGGGAAGTTGTACGATGTGGGTGAATCCCCTCGCTAGTGAATGCAGGGAGAGTATAGTCCCCAGGTCATAGCGTCCAGTTATTTACGCAGTGTGACTTTTATAATGGGTGAGACGTCTTGGGTATGATTCGTCTCCCTTTCAGGTGAGGAACTATGATCGCTTCCCCTACGTTTGTGTTACGTTTGTGTTATGTGTATTCCCTGGAAGATGATAGCATTATAGAGACTGCATCCATTGAGTTATAGCTAAGAGGGATGGTTATTATACTTATATAGTGCGTGATATATAAGTATGGATATACTTGATGTGTATAGTATATATTGTGTGCGTGTATATATATATATATATATATATATATGGACTAAATAAAGAATAAAGTCAGAAGTAAATTGTTACATCCGAGAGAATAAAATTCGGAATAAAGTATGGTAAACGTATATAAACATGAGAAAATTATATATGGGATTAATGACACTAAAATGTGAATAGTGTATAATAACTGGTGAAAGTTCTTTATAATGAACGAATAGATTATAAGTGAGAAATTATAATTATAAGCTAGGTGTGAAAGCTAAGGATATCATATCTTAATTATTAAAGTATTTTAAACACTTGCTAAATATTTTCAAAACGCTTTGGGCTATAACCCACTTGCAAAATTTTTAAAAACCTTTTAGGTGTCGAGACATAGGGACACCTGGATGATATTATTTCTTCGAGTCAGACGTTGCTGCAGCAGCTGTGAATGCTAGCAGGGATTATTTCTACGCCTCTATCCTTGTGATCTAGATAAGAGGTATGGTGATTTATATTCGGTCATATTTCCCAACTATTGTCATTTATTTTATTTTTTTCCGCATTTCCATTCATGCCTATTCGATTTGGTTGTAATGAATGTTTTACCGAAAGTTATCGATTATTGTTTTATTTAATTTAATTAATGTGTATATTAATTGTGTAGATGGATTTATTATGTGTTTAAGTTAATAAGATTAGAAAGTTTAAAATTTGACACCGGGCCTAATAGGTTATTAGTAATTAATTTGGTTTTCGACAGTGATACTGAGAATGATCCATATGAGAAAATCTATTTTATTTTGATAAAGGATTGATCAGCCGAGATTAAAATAGGCAGTGTGTCACAAATGGTATCAGAGCATCAAGTTCTAGTGTCCTTAGGAATCTGTGCAGGTGTATTACATTTTCAACGTTGTTTTTTATTTGATATAGAGTCCTATGCTTAGGATTATTGATTCCTATGGTGAGATTTTGTTCTCCTACTATAATGTATAAATATAGTGAATCTTATATGCGTTCGGGTGTGCTTCGTTTGTCGAACAATGATAGAGGACCAGTAAGGGCCGTTCGGAGGACAACAGGAGACAGGGTTTAATTAGAGTTGAAGAATATTTTAGGGACGATGACCGTAGTCAAGGTCACCCCTATTGTTTCTCGAGAAGATGGGACTGCAAGAACTTCTAGGGTGCAATACATATATTTTTTCAAGTACCGCTATAGCAGAAAGTGGTATCAAATTAGACTCACAGAGCATGGTTAAAATGGGAGAGAGTCAGGTGGGTATTTGAAGAGGAACACCCGTTGGAATTTTAAAAAATGAGGAGATTTTGTTTGTGTTAGCTAGTGGACATAAGATACCCAAAGGCTTCAGCATATAGTAGAGTGTAGTACACCCGGAAGTGAAAATTGGGGTAAAAATTTTCTTAGCTCGTGGGAGCAGTGTTGTAATGGTGGGAGTAGATCACCACATTAAAAAAACAGAAATATTATTCAAATTAAAGGATCTTAGGTACGGTTTTACCACGACTTCCTTCATCTATTATTCAGGAAGAGATGTGGCTGAAATTCTGAACTTATTATAGGAGGGTCGGATAGAGGCCCATTTGTAAGACTGAATGAAACGGTGGTAGCGAAACAGTGCAGGGAGAGACCCATCAGGGGACCCATTTAAAGGAATAAGATAGATGAATTCCTACCGAGTGACAGTGGATTCAGTCGGGACTATCAAGGCTAGTAGTGTCTTCCTTAGGGGCAGCGGAGCTAAGGGAATAAAGGGGTTAGCCATCAGGGTCGAAGCTACCAGGGTTTGAGATAAGGACAACCCTAATACGATCAGTATGTCCAGGAATAGGGGATTATATAGAGATATTATTATGTGGAGAGTAGGACCACATGCATTGATTTTTCCCGAAGCAAGTAAGGAGACAAAAGTATGGTGCCTGGCATAGGCAATTATTAATTTAGTTTTTGGTTTGGTTCGAACAGGCGTGCTATGTTTGGGAACTATTTGAGCAGCTAGGGTGATTTGGTAAGGTATAAGTATGAGTTTGATCCTCAGGTGAATGAGGTATGCTTTATGTGACACGAGCGAGTCACGGTATTTTGATTAGCACTAGATTCACGTGTGAAACGAGTTTAGTGGTTTTATCAACAACATTATTATGTGTATATATTATCCGTGGTCTAGTGGGGTTATCTTTGGTTTCATCAGCATGGGAGAGGGTGTAGTTAGTGAGAATATATTATATTGAAATTACTCATTTTAGTGATGTGTTATACGAGTATGGTATTATCCTGAGTATAGACTAGTTAGAATGATATTGGACCGTCAAGGCTATCGTGTTTGCTGTTCTAGGGCAGGATGTGTTGTTTTGGCAATGCCTTACCTAAAAGAGGGTCAATCTCGCATTTATATTATATTATGATGGAGACTTCGGAGAGTATAGTGGTCTCAATATATTGATCCTGGTATGTAGGGACTTTACCGATATGATTTAGGGTACATTGGGTTTACTATCGAGCGGAGAGATTTAGCTCGTTATTATGTTTAGCGCTCAGGACTTGGTGATAGGGTGATCTCATTGTTATATCACTCCTTTAGAGATGTGGGAGTTGAGATTTATATTTATATGTTTAGGGACAGGATTTTTGAGAGTCCGAATTATGTGCTTAAGGTTTATGGAATTTGATTACTACCAATGTTGAGTGATAGTGCATTGGGGAAAGTTTCTTATTTGAATGTTATTGCAGGATGAGTTACACATGGACCTTGATAATCGTCGTGAGTAGAGAGACTTTGATGGATGATAGGGCATCAGTTTTGAATGTTAATCAATGAATGTGTAGAGAAAACACTCTGAGCTGAGAGCTATTATATTGTATAAGGCCAGTGGAGTCGGTAGTGCTGTGAGAGAGCACTAAAATTTTTTCTTCTCGCCACAAGTTAAAGGGTGGAATGATGTTAAGGAGAATTAACTTTTAATTTATGGGTTGATTGAGAATACCCATGTGTTATATCCATGTCGAGAATGCAAGGCCAGTTTTGAGAAAAGTGTGTTAAGTGTATGATATTTCCAGTGTTGTACAGATATGCACGGATTATAGGGTGTATGGGTGCCCTTGTTAGTTGATTTCGAAATCGTTTGAGATAGAAGGACGTGGGAATAAACGTGTGGAATATATGACTGCGAGGAAGTTATAAACAAAGTTGTAATGACATGATGGATTGAACGTCGTGTAAAAGGATTATGGTTGTTGAGAGGACAGTCTTACCATTATATTTTGGATCCCAAGGCAATTTTAGACAAACTCGACACCGGTTAACGAAATTTTGATCATTTGGGACTTTGAGGTTTAGAGAACTCTGAAAATTGTTGGTTTATATATGTCATTATAAAAGGGCTAGGGTTAACACAATGCTTAAGGAAGAGAGGCCACAGGAGAGGAAGAGGAGGAGAGAACCAAGCTTCCTACACTATTTCTTTCCATGAACCCAAGGAAATCGAGATCAGAGTGAGAGGAGATCATTCATATCAACCTATCAACAAATTTCAGACCTGCTATAGAGAGGCAAGTATTATCTTGTTGTTATATTAAGCATGTTATAATACCCATGAAGTATAGGGTTTGATTTGCACATTTTTGGAAGATTTATATGAATTTTGGGTGGGTATAATCCATGAATTGAAGTAGGATTGCATGTAGTGATATTTATTTATGTTGGTGACATAAAATTAAAGGGTTTTAAATGATTTATTTGAATCAAATTTGGGTTCTTGATTAAAAGATGTGAAGAACATGAGAAAGTAATGTTTTATGTACTTTTAGAGGATAATCGATCCTTTGATTAAATTTGTGATGCATTAAAGATTAATTTATGTAGTAAATCATTCCTATACATCTATGTAGTGATTAGTTATGATGACTTGAAATTTGGTGAGGTTTCATGAAAGTTTGAGCTGTCAAAAATGGTGGAAAACCCAGTTAGAGAAGAAGAAGATTCCAGATCTGGTACGGAAAAACGGTTCGGTTTTTAGGCTAAACTGGTCTAATTTACCTATTTTTCATAAATGAAATTTCTGTATCTTTTCATTATGATTGCATGGGCACCGACCTCATATTTTTTTGATTTTTTTTGAATTAGATATGATTTTTCTACAAAAGGTTGTCCGAGATCGAAATCTATGGTCAGAAATTAAATTGGAGTATAAAATCAGTAGTGAACTATACGAGGACTTTGGAAATTTCAATAAACCTATAGTCGTGGCTTATTATTAATAATGATGATAAAATTATACTAGGGCCTATGAGATTTAACCGATTATGTTGCGTATCGAGAATTTGTGAATTAGGTTACGGGAAGAGTAAATGATTACCTAAGGATTAGTACTAGTAAAATAGTGAGGTGTTAAATTCTAAAATTTCCTAAAGGATGATGAGGACTCTTCAGGTAGAGAATAATGCTCGGGAAGATAGAATAGTGAATTAATATTGTAAATGATTAGTTCGATGAGCATTCGAGAGATAATTACTACATATGGGTAATTATTATATGTTGAGTGTATACCTATAATGGATTATTATAGGTAGTGTGTGTGTGTGCCTATATTGAATATACATATGGATAGGTTGGGTGTATGCCTAGTGCGTACTTTTGTGTATGTGAACATACCTACGCTACTTGCTATCACAAAGGTCCCGCACAGTGGGTGATCCTATTTTGACGATTCCAGCGAGGTCTGGATTTCTGTCCCAGATCATAATACTGATAGTGGATAACTATGTGAGAAAAATAATAATGCCGATAAGTCTTTTGGGTACGTTAGGTATGTGCGTAGCCCTAAAGACTCAGTTATATGTTCGCCTCCATCAATGAAAAGAATATTGGGGTCGAAGTAACATTTCAAACCAATACATGAAAAGAATATTGGGGTCGAGGTAACATGATGAACCAATATATGAAAAGAATATTGGGGTCGAGGTAACATTTTGAAACAACATATGAAACAACATTTTGGGGTCCAGGTAACATTCCGAACCAATAGTCCTCAATTTATGATACGAAGACATGATAGCAAAATATCCACTTATATCATATATTGTGTGAAATATATACCATTTGAATAATCTTACTTATGTGTAATAGTATGGAGACTAGATGGTGTATATCTAAACAATTTTTAATCTTACTTATGTGTGATAGTAAGAAGACAAGATACTGTATATCTAAACAATGTTTAATCTTAATTGTGGGTGATAGTAAGGAGACTAAATAGTGTATATCTAAATAATACTTAATCTACTTATGTGTGGTAGTAGCAAGACTAAATAGTGTATATCTACAGTGATGCTTAATCTACTTAAGTGTAAATAGTAAAAAAGATTAATACTGCAAATCTAAAGGTAAAGTAAGTGTGAGAACTTAAAAGGTGGATTCTAATAATAACTTAAGATAAATGTTAATTATTAGCTAGAAAGGAACGTATTGTATGGGTGGTACGGGGTAAGTTAATGAGAAACATAGATAAAGGCTTAACGATAATTAAGGGTATATTGTAGCATACTGTATAGGTGGTATGGGTGAGCGAGATCAGTTAGTGTTTACTTAGATGCCGGAGACCTAGTTAGATTGGGTAGCTTGACTTGGTGGGATACTATGTGCTCACTATAGATGAGAGGTAAGGAACTCATGTGAGTGTACGTAACCTAAGATGTGTATCTAATAACTGTTCATTTAAACTATAATTTAAATATTGTTTATGTTTTCAAAATGGTTTTTACTTGGACTCTGACCCGTACTTGCAAAACTATTTTCAAAAACATTTTCAGGTGTCTAGCCATAGGGATGCTCAGTTTCACGATTTGTTCTAGGGATGCATAGCTGCAGCACCTGTGGATGCTTGCAGGATTCGAACTTAGACACTTTGGTTAATTCATTCCTAGAGTAGGATACAATTATGTTATTTTAATTGGGCATGTCACCCCTTCAGCTAGTTATTTTATTTCCTCGATTAGACT
Organism: Sambucus nigra; assembly: GCA_949130495.1. Classification (NCBI taxonomy): domain Eukaryota; kingdom Viridiplantae; phylum Streptophyta; class Magnoliopsida; order Dipsacales; family Adoxaceae; genus Sambucus; species Sambucus nigra. Next base: position 110,142,053 of record OX422215.1, on the reverse strand, counting down.
TTGTATTTGTTGATAAGCACCCAAAACTGTACATTTTTTACCCCGAATAGACGTATTTTAGTTTCTAATTCTCGGCAATTTGGTCCTTATGCGCGTAAATATTTAATGTGAAGGTTTAATTGCAGTTGTGGTGTCCAAAGTTATATTTCCAGGCAATTTGTAGTTAAAATGGATCTAATTCCTTCCCCTGTACCCTCACCCTCGCCAAACTTCCTACACCCTCACACACACCCTATTAACCCCATCTCCATCTTCCCCAAACCCATCTCTTTCTCTCTCCTCTTTCCTAATCCAACATAATCAAACATCTTTCCACCATTAAAACCACCACACCTAACCAGCCCCATTCCGTCCATCCCCTGCCGAAAAAGCCGACCAGTCAACCCTCCGAAACTAAAACTCGCGACCCAACCACGAAAACCCAAATCCATAATCCCGACGATAACCCGTCGCCGATCACTGCCATGCCACGACCTCCGACGCAAGCACCTACTCCACAACCTGTGCGATCCAACCCCTTCCCCCTGTCCATGCAGTCCCACTTTACAACCAGCAGCTCCGACCCTATAACCCGAATACTTCTCAAAATCTGACCTCAACCCGATCCAGCCTCAATCGTCGACCCAAAACCCATTTCTCCAAAGTCAAAACCCATGATATCCATTTCTCCCAAATTAAAAGCCACGATTTTTACTACCTCCTACCAAACAAAGACAAAACCAAATGCCAAACAAATGCCCATGTGTTTAATAACCCAACTTAAACCATTTACCCCCTTTTACCTATTATACCCCCAATGAAACCTTTTTCCCATTCTACCCCAAAACCCCTTTTACCAAATCAGATTTTATTCGCCCACCTCACTTCCCACATGACCTCACACAACCCATGCACATTTGTGCATTTTCCTAAATTAACCCTCACTCACACCTTATACAAGCTCTTTCACCTTTATCCTCCCATTTTTACCCCCATGCTCCATGCCTACTATTTAAAGAATGGAAGAACCGATTTGAAAAAAAGACCTTGAGAATGGGAATTAAGGAGAGAATTGTAGAGAGAAAAACACCTTTTTTTTAGTTTAGTTTTTTTTAGGTTAGAATTTATTTTTATTTTACTTTTTTTAGATTAGTGAGAAAAATAAATTAGTGAGAATTCATTTTTTAGTGTAATTGTTGATGTAATTTTGGTTTGATCACACAAATTGGAGGGATGTATATTGCAAATTCAAGGATTAGAGTCCAATTTCACTCAAAGAGATTTGGTTTGATTGTTCTTCTCTTCTACTTTATTTTATTAGACTTTGATTATTTAATTATCATATTTGATATTATGTTAGGCTAAATCCCCTTTCAAGGGGTGGGGTGAACCTTTATTTGATGTTATTTTGATTTAATTAGTTCGATTACTTGAAAATTCCCTTTGAATATTAATTTTGATCCCTCACCCTTAAATTTACGCCTCGAGAGAGGGTAAATGATTTTCGAGAGAAAATCGAAATTCCAAGTTATAATACCCATTTTAGATTCGAACTAGAGATAGGGGTTTCTTAAGTGGTGTATTATTACTTGAATTTCAACTCTATTTTTATTTTCTAAGATTTACATATATTTTGATGAATCGGTCTTAGTGGGTGAATAATTAAAAGGAGTGTAGATCTATTTTCTAGAGTTGTGGAGGGTTAAACTTAATTTTCTAAAAGGTTACTATTAAAATTACATTTGCAACGAGAGTTGATTTGTAATTTTGATATTAATTTGGGATAATTCAATTAATTAAATTAATTCGTTAGAATAGCTAAAATTTGCGGTGTAATCTCACTCCTTGATTGTTCTCACATTTATTTACCTCATTTATCTCATATTTTAGTGTTAGACTTTATTTTTCATTTTAGTTACTTTTTAGTTTGTCATTTGATGTTTCATTTTAGTGTTATTTCACCTCACCTCACCCAATTATTTTAATATTTGAAAAGCTAAAAAAATTTAAAAAAAATTAAAAAGCCTAAAAAGAAAATAAAAGTGAATTACAATTGAGTTTGTCTCTAGCTTACCCCCTTGATGTGGATTGATACCCGTACTTACCTCTACACTTTAGTTTGTTATATTTTTTAGGTAATTTGAGGATTTTGATTAGAAGAGCTTTTCAAGCAATGACGAAAAATATATCGAACAGTTCATGTTATCATTTGTGGACTCGGTTTGATTTCATTAGATGTTTAGTTGGATTTTATATTTGAGAATTGATTTTTTTTCGGTATTATTTTATTTTCGTTATTCATCTGGTGATTTATTTTAGATTATATTACTGGATGGATGGTCTAGTTATTGTCGTTATTTCACTTGTTGTTATTGTTTAATAAAACGATAAAATTTAGCATCAGTCTTTTTTAATACTAGGTGGTTAGTTAAATTTAAAAAGTTTTCGATAGTGATGCTAAGAATGATCCAGATGAGATTCCTATTTTAATTGGATGAAGGACTTATCACCCTGTATTTAATTAGGAGGGGTGTCACATATGGTATCAGAGCATCAGGTTCTAGTGTCCTTAGGATCTGTACGACTTTTCACGTTTTAGCGTAGTGTTCTTTGATATAGAGCCTTATCATAGGATTGTTGTATTCCTCTGCGTATGCGATGTACATTTTCCTGCTATTAATTGTAGTTAATGTAATTCATATAGGAGTTTGGGTTTTCTTCGTACATCGAACATTATAGGACGACCAACGATGTCACACCCCAAACCCAATATCCATAATAATCATTCATTAAAAGAATAATTAAATCATAATCTTGAGCGCATTGGAAATATAATTCATCTATCCATATTTTACTGCATAATGTGCATAATCAACATAATATTATTCTTGTGCCATAACGAAATCAACATCATAGTCATAATTAGAGATTATACAATACTACGATTAACTATGATAAACTCAATCCATACTAAATCAATATATACAATGTATGAGTATATCAAAATCATCAGTGTGACAACGATAAAATCTCCATACTTAAACCCCAGCTCTTCTAACGGTGCAACCCTCAAGTTACCGGTCATATACTATCCTAGCTTGCAGCGTACAAACCTGAAATTGTTAAAATATAAACCGTAAGCATTAAGCTTAGTGAGGTACTCCTTCCCTGCAATATAATAACAATTCTATATCGAATATGTAGATATAAAATCCGAACAATCCTGCCCATTGGCAATAACAAATCATGGATCATAAGATCCAAATAATTCTGCCCGTTGGCAATAACAAATCCTGGATATTTGAATATCCAAACAAATCCTGAATACCGAAGTATTCAAACCAATCCTGGATCATAGGACCCAAACAAATCCTGGATATTTTAATATCCAAACAAATCCTGAATACCGAAGTATTCAAACAAATCCGCTCTTAGAGCTATATTCATATTTATATATGAAACAAATCATAAGTACACTCACCTTGACAGTTTAACTGGCTTTTCCCTTGCCTTTATCCGGTACTTGTTCAATCAGCTCTTCTTCCCTTCCTATCATTCTCACAATATTAGTATCATCATAAGAATATTAATAGTCCAAAGAATAACTTCAATCATAACTCAATTCATAAGCATCATATTATTCAATTCAAATCATTCATTAAAATGAAGTCCCATCTAGACTCAGGTTCTGATATCTAACATATTCAAATTACAGCCCAAACCCTTTTTAATTATTATTGGTAATCCAATCCTTATTATATCATGTTTCCAAAACAAAAGACGGCACATCATTCCGAGTTTCCTAGAGCAAAATAAGCCTATTTCTTCACTACATAGCAAATCTGCCCTATAGGCTCTTTTATCGTTCATTCAACTTCCAGGAATTTTCATAATTTTTCTACATCATAAATTTCCATGATATTTAACCCAACATCAGTAAACACATTGAAAAATATAAAATTAAAGTTTCATAATTTTTAAGGTTCATTTGCTATGTCAAGCAAAACACCGAACACATGGTGGGCATATTTTCACCCTTAGGGCAGATTTCATACCCGGACTTCAAACTCTCACCAAGGTCTCATTTCTTGGTATTTTCACATGATTTTCGGATATGTCATACATATATGAGTCCAAGTTAATCTCCAATTGGAATCAATCGATTCCAGTAACTACACAAAAATATATGGAAGTTTGAATAAACAAAGTTTCTAAACAAAGCAATTTTAGGGTTTTATACATTAAACTTAACTTAAACTTTCATCTAACCACACATATATATCAAGGGCTGAAAGTTTAGTAAACAAATGATGATTTCTATCATATAAAACATAAATATAAGAAAAACAATAAGATTTGCAGTTAGAATTACCTTCGGGGCTTTTTCGTAATTTTCTATGAATTTTCTTCAATTTTCTCCTCACTTTTTCTTCCTAACTTCCTACTTCTCTTTCCTTAAGCTTAAAATCTCTCATGGCTGCATTTTGGATGAATGAAGAGGTAATTCTAAGGGTGTAAGGTCGGCCAAAGCCACCACCCTTCCCAACCAATGAGAATAAAACATTTGTTGCCATAATAAGACAAAATACTACTTAACGGATGGACTACTTTGCCCTTGTTTCGTAATTTTGGTATAACTTCTCACTCGAACCTCCGTTTCACACACCGTTTGTTGTGTTACAACCATAACTCACTTGTATACAACTATGTAGTTTTCACCTCAAGTCAATTGGTATGACATAAAGGTCAAAACTAGCCTTAAACATGAGCATTCCTACCGAAACCTTCAAATTTTGTATTTGTAACTAATCCGACATTTCATGGTTTTTGAAGGTAGGATTAGACTAAACATAATAAATTAACATCATATATATTAATAACACACTAATCATATCACATAATCTAAGCATGATTTAAGCATAATTAATCGTAATTATATTCGGGTTGTCACAAACGAGGTCCATTAGAAGAAATGGAGGAGGAGAGGCTCAGTAGAAGACATAGAGTATTCTGAAAATGGTGATCACGATAGAAGTCACCGTTATCATTGATTAGGCGGTGGATGCGGTGATGACCACTAGGACATAGTAGTTACCTAAGGGCCACCATAGCATATGGTGGTACAAATTTCAGACTCGCCCAGTACAGTCAGTAGGGGGGAGAGTCATAAGGGGGATCGTCAAAAGGTTCATTCGGAAAGATTCGAGAAAAGTGTGATGTGATAATGGAAGGAGAAAATCGAAAGGTGAAGTGTGTAGGGTGGAGTGTAGCGACACCCAGGATTAAATTTTGGGCGAAATCTTTGCTCATAAAAGGAGTGTTGTGGTGTTATGAGTTAGTCACCCCATATAAGGAAGTTGATATTGAACGAATTGAAGAACTTGTGGAAATTTGATCGCAAAACCTTCCATCTGTTGTTCCGAGAGGGATGCGATTGGATTTTTGAAACTTATCACGAGTAGGCTTGATAAGGATCAATAGTAAGAGAGAAGTTTACTTATTTAGCCAACTTTGTACGTGACGAGGGGAACACAAAGAATGTAAAAAGGGTCGTAAGTGAAATTGAACTCGCGAGTAGTATACATAATCATGGATGGAAAGTTCGTCTAAGATGACTAGTGCCGATGTCATCAAGTTCGTGCGTTTATGAGTTTACATCAATGCTTTCATTAGAAGGGAGATAATAGGGTTGGAGAATCTGGCCGAAGAGCAAGGTTATATTTAATTGCGCTAGTGAAACACCATAAGAGGGTATTGCTATTTAGGGACCCATTTAAATAATTCAGATCAATTGAAATCCTACCAATAGATGATGGAATTAATCAGGGCAGTTGAGGCTAGCAGCGAATTCCATAGGGCCAGTGGAACTAAAGGAGAAATATGGGTAGTAATCACGGTCAAGCCTATTAGGTCCGAGAGAAGGAAACCCCGACTAATCCAATGGTACCAGAGATAGGAGGATGGCACAAAAAGGTGTCCTATATGGGGAGAGTACAACCATCTATACTGAACTTATCCCCATCGATTAGTAAGACTAGTCAGACTGAGGAGGTAAATGAAAACGGTGCTAGTGGGGCATAACAATAGCATAAATGAAATTTTTGGCAGGAAATCGGGCTAAAAGATTTAGGCCCAGAGGTTACCAACCTGAGAAGGGTGGGTCTAGTCAGGACCAACAGAGTCCTCGGCAGTTGCTTTTCATTCCTCAGGGCTGTCAGGACCAAGGGAATGGCGGGGAAGGCCAGTAAGGCCAGGGGTAGAAGCAGGAGAGTTTCTCTAGAAATTATTACTGCTGTGGAGAGAGGTACCACATGAAAAAGGATTGCCCAAAGAAAAGCACAGGGAAACTACATGATGAGATCCTAGATATACACCATTACGGCAGATCATGGGCCAGTTCTGATACGAGAGTTATGCTCAGAGGCACATCAACTAGGCAAGCTACATGGAAAATGGAGATATAGTTTTTGCCTTATCCTTATGAGTATAAGATACATTTCGGGTGACATGAGTGAGTGACACTATATGATTAATAGCACAAAAATTCATGAGTGAGTTGGATTTAGTGGGTGCGTTGTCCATAATAGCCTTATTATGTGTATATATAATTAATTACCATGGAGTAGCGGGGCTTTTGGTGTCGCCTATGAGAGAGCGGGTCTGTACATTAAAGGATGGTTGCATTATGTTTTACTTTACTGCTTCGATATTTATGAGAATAATGTAGACTACTTGTTGAGTTTCGATTGGTTAGCGATGGGTTTAACAATAGTAATCGGGTAGAGTATGATTTTATGTTCTCTATTCTAGAGTATGATTTATTTTGCTAGGTATCACCTGAAAGAAGGTCTAGCCTATATATATATAATGTGTTGCATAATAAACTTATAAGAATTTGCCTGTGTGGTTGTATTTGATCCCGGTAAGTAGGGATGTCTACTGATGTAATTTAGGGTAGACTAGCTTATTATCGAACGGAGAGATATAGCTCGTGATTTATTCTCTCTAAGAAACTAGTGATAGTAAGAGTGTCATTATGTATGTTATATTTTGTAGCATGAGATTGGATGAGTATACTTTCATGTCAAGACACTAGGATTTTGGGTGTACATACTATGGACTGAGGGCCTAATGGATCTCGATGACCGACAATGTTATGTAGTAGTTCGGTGGGGTCCATATTTAGATTTTACGTTGTGAGAGATCCCATGCATGAAACTTAGCACAACGTCGGGAGTGGGGAGATGTTTGTTCTTTAGGACATGGGTTTAGTACCTTAGTTATGGTGTAATAATATAGTTATATATGAGGGATAATAACTATGTTATACTTTAAGGACAGTGGAAGAATGTAGCATTTGTGCAGTTATGCACGAGTATAGGGTGTATGGTCACCCTGGGTAGTTGAAGTACTTTAATATTATCCGCAGTGAGGAGAGATAGGAATATGCATAATGAGTTTCGAATTGATGCTTTAGGAAGCGTAAGAAGCTAAGAGTATGAACCTGATCCGAATTTCGAGGACAAAATTCCTTTGTAAGGGGAAGTATGTAACACCCCATATATTTGGAGAATATGGAAATTAATTAAATTGGTGGTTTAAAAATTTATTTTATTCATAGAAATTATTTAATTCGATGATTGAGATTTAATTAATTCAGTTTAATTCAATTTTACGCATGTCGTATTTTGAGGTCGAAATAAGATGATTTTATAAAGTGACTCGAATGGTGATTTTGAGATCACGGTTGGTTCCGAAAGGGTCAAAATAGTCAAAATAATGTACTCGGGTGTATAATTTGAATCCTGTGGCGATTTTAGACCAACCTGACACCAGTTAAGAGAGTTTCGATCATTTGGGAGTTTGAGGTTTAGAGAACTCCAAAAATTATAGGTTTATATCTGCCATTAGAAAAAAGGGTCTAGGTTTAACACAAAGCTTAAGTAAGAGAGGTCACATGAGAGGAATAGGAGGAGAGAACCAAGCTTCCTACACCATTTTTCACCCCGAACGCAACGGAATCGAGATCAGAGCGAGAGAAGATCATTCATATCAACTTATGAAGGAATTTCAAACCTTCTATAGAGAGGCAAGTATTTATCTTGAGTTTATATTAACCATTTCATAACAGCCATGTAGAATAGGGTTTGATTTACATATTTTTGGGAGATTTATATGAATTTTAGGATGGTATAATCCATGAGTTGAAGTAGGATTACATTTAATGATATTTATTTATGTTGGTGATGCAAAATCATAGGGTTTGGAATGATTTATTTGAACCAAATTCGGGTTTTTATTAAAAGATGTGAAGAACATGAGAAACTAGGGTTTTATGTACTTTTAAAGGATAATCGATTCTTGGATTAAATTCGTGATGAAGTAATGATTAATTTATGTTGTAAATCATTCCTATACATCTCCACAGTGACTAGTTATGTTGGTTTGAAATTTGGTGAGGTTTCATGAAGGTTTGAGGTGTCAAAAATGGAGGAAAACGAGTTATAGAAGAAGAAGGTTCTCAGATCTGGTATGACAAACCCTGTTTCCAAAATCAAATTTTTAGATCTATTCATTACGATCACCTGGGCGCTGACTTCATATTTTTTTTTTTCGAATTAGATATGATTTTTCAATGAAAGGATGTCTAAGATCGAAATCTATAGTCAGAAATTAAATCAAGGAATAAAATCGGTAATGGACTATACGAGAACTTTGGGAATTTCAATAAACCTGTTGTCGAGACATAGGCTTATTCATAATGATGATAAAATTATACTAAGGCCTACGAGATTTAACCGATTGCGTTGAGTATCAGGAATTTATGAATTGGTTTACGGGAAGAATAAATGATTACCTAAGGATTAGTACTAGTAAATTGGTGAGGTGTTAATTTCTAAAATTTCTTAACGGATGATGAGGACTCTTCGGGTAGATAATAATGCTCAGGAAGATACAATAGTGAATTAATATTTTAAATTATTGGTATGGTGAGTATTCGAGAGATAAATAGGACATACGGGTAATTATTATAGTTTAAGGGTATACCTATAACGGATTATTATGGGTAGTTTGTTTGCCTGTATTGAATATACATATGGATAGGTTAGGTGTATGCCTAGTTTGTACTTTTGTGTATGTGAACATACCTATAATACTTGCTATCACGGAGGTCCCGTGCAGTGGGAAATCCCACCTTAGCGATTCCAGTGAGGTCTGGATTTGGGACCCAGAGCCTAGTACTGATAGTGGATAACTGTGGGAGAGAAATAGTTATGCTGACAAGTCGTTTGGGTAGGTTACGTATGTGAGCAACCCCCAAAACTTTGTGATGTGTTCGCCTCCTTCATATGAAAATAATATTAGGGTTGAGGTAACATTCCGAACAAATACATGAAAAAAATATTTGGGTCGAGGTAACATTACGAACCAATACATGAAAAGAATGTTGGGGTCGAGGTAAAATTTTGAACAAATATATGAAATAGCATTTTGGGGTTGAGGTAACATTCCGAAACAATAGTCCTTATTGTGTGATATAAGGACTATATAGCAAAGTATGAACTTATAGTATATATTGCGTGTGAAATATATACCGTTTGAATAATCTTTCATATGTGTAACAGTAAGGAGACTAGATGGTGTATATCTAAACAATGTTTAATCTTACTTATGTGATAGTAAGGAGACTAGATAGTGTATATCTAAATGATGTTCAATCTTACTTATGGGTGATAGTAAGGAGACTAGATAGTTATCTAAACAATACTTAATCTACTTATGTGTGGCAAGACTAGACAGTGTATATCTACAGTGATTCTTAATCAACTTAGGTGTAAATAGTATAAGAGATAGATCGTGCAAATCTAAAGGTAAAGTAACTATGAGAACTTAAAAGGTGGATACTTATAATAACTTAAGAGAAATGTTAATTGTTAGTTGGCAAGAAACGTACTGTATGGGCAGTGTAGGGTAAGTTAATGAGAAACTTAGTTAAAGGCTTAACGATAATTAAGGGTATATTATAGCGTACGGTATGGGAGGTACGGGTCAGCGATATTGGTTTATGGTTACTTTGATGCCCGATACCTAGTTAGATTGGGTAGCTTGACCAGGTTGGACATTAGGCGCGAACTATAGGTGAGAGGTGAGGAACTCAGCTGAGGGTACGTAACCTAACATGTGTATCTAATAACTGTTCATTTAAACTATAATTTAAACACTTGTTATGCTTTCTAAATGGTTTTTACTTGGGCTTTGACCCGTACTTCCAAAACCATCATCATCATCATTCTTGCCTTAATCCCATCATATGGGTTCGGCCACATGGATTCTCCTTTTCCATTCTAATCTATTATATGCGTTATTGTCATTCAAGTTTAAATTCCTTAAGGTCTCTCCTAATAATTTCTTCACATGAAAGCTTAGGTCGACCACTTTTTCTTTTACCCCTTATTTTCGAAAATCCTCCTCTTATTATAGGGGTATTTACTGGTCTACGCAACACATGTCCATACCACCTAAATCTACTTTCTCTTAATTTATCCTTAATGGTAGCTACTCCAAACGTTTCTCTCACGTATTGGTTTTTAATTTTGTCCTTTACAGTAATTCCTATCATCCATCGGAGCATCCTCATCTCACTAACATAGAGACTTTGTTCATGTTTCTGCTTTAACGCTCAACATTCCGCTCCATACAAGGTCTCTTTCCTAACAATTGTTCTATAAAAATTTCTTTTTTATTTATTAGTTATCCTCTTATCGCATAACACTCCACTTGCTTGTCTCCTTTTCATCCAACCAGGTTATATTCTACTCGTAACATCCTCATCAATATCTCCATTACTTTGTAACATTGAACCTAGATAACAAAATTTATTAGTTTGGTTTATCACTTTTTCTTTAATCTTTAACATTATATTACTTGACGCCTCATTATTAAATTTACATTCCATAAATTCCGTTTTATTTCTACTGATTTTTAATCCCTTAGACTCTAAGAATTTTCTCCAAGTATCTACTCTCATAGCTAAGCTTTCCTTTGAATTGTCACTTAAAACTATATCATCCGCAAACAACATATATAATGGGATATCTTCTTGTATGTCTTTAGTAATCTCATCCAAAACTACGGCAAATAAATAAGGACTTAAGGTCGATCCCTGATGTAAACCCACTTTAATCACAAAGTCATTAGTTTCTCCACATATAGTCCTTACTCTAGTCTTTGTGGTATCATGCATATCTTGAATAACTTTAATATAGTTTGTACTTGCAAAATTATTTTCAAATATTTTCAGGTGTCCAGCCACAGGGACGACTAGTTTGACTATCTATTCCATTCCGGGATCCGTAGCTGCAACACGTGTGGATGCTTGCTGGATTCGGACTTAGACACTTCGGCTACTTCATTCCTAGAGTATGATACAATTAAGTTATTTTAGTTGGGCATGTCGCCCCTTCAACTAGTTATTTTATTTCCTTTATTAGACTTTGTATTTGTGGATTCATCTTGATTTCATTAGATGTTTAGTTGGATTTTATATTTGAGAAGCAATAGTTTTTTCGGTTTCATTTTATTTTAGTTATTTATCTAGTGATTTAGTTCATATTATTTTACTATCGGGATGGTTTGGTTATTCTGATTATTTCACTTGTAGTTATTATTTAATAAAAAGATAAAATTTGGCATCAGTTTTTTTTAATACTAGGTGGTTAGTTAAATTTAAAAAGTTTTTTATAGTGATGCTAAGAATGATCCAAATAACATTCCAATTTTAATTGGATGAGAACTGATCACCCAGTATTTATTTAGGCGGGGTGTCACATTAACTATGTGTGATTATTGTGACATGTTATGTCACTATTTATAATTATATTTATTACATTATTCATACTTTGAAATCGGATTAATACATGGAAAACATTAATTAGGTATTTAAATGTGATACTGTATTATGGGCGACTATGAAATGATTCGTAATTTGGTATCGATGGTTTCCTTGTTTTGATTATCCCCTCAGTGTTGGGTTCCAATGATTGTGAAATGGTTTTGTATAATGTTGTGTCGCACTAAATTAATAAATAATTAAAGAACTAGCTTTTGAACTAATACCGATTAAATTAATAACGGAAGGACATGTTCTATAAATGTCCAGGGTAGTATTTAGGCATTTCTATTTTATCCTAGATTCTAGAATATATGCCGTATACCGTTACCGTTGGCTCGTCTCAGTATGATCATATTTCGACGGCCTTAATCTGAATTCAGCGTTTCACACATCCATCATCGTGTTTCAAAGCCATTATCTTCAATCATGCATTCGTGGTAACGTTTTTCGATTCATAAGGGTTTGTTTTCAAAAGCCGCATTAGATTGGATACCGGAATGATCCGGTCCAGAAGAAAAAAGAACCGGTCTGATGACCTGAAGATCACTGTCCAAATTTGGATACCAGACCAGAGTAAAAAATGAACCGATCCGGCACTGGCAAACTTTCTGCCAAGTTTTGACCACTGGACCTAATCGATTAAAGAAAAAAATGAATCGATCTGACTATCGAACCGATCCGATGATCCTTTTCAGACCGATCCAACGAGCCTCAGAAAAATTCAGTGCCCAGATTCTTTACGTTCCTATAAAATCCATCTTCGGGGATGTTTTTGTTTAAGACTTTGGAGGAAACATTTATCAAACCTAATATATCAAGTCTTCAACTTTTATCAAACCCAACCAGTTTGAGATTCACAAACACTTAGAATTATATGTGAATCGTGTTAAACCTAGCCATACCTATTCGTGGAGCATCTTATGTTAAGAAAGGGTTCTCTACACTGCTGAGCTTGGAGCGTCTTGTAGGAAACTCTTACTGACGACAACAAACCGGTGCCTAACGGTCTTCATTTGTCAAACTGTATTTCTTTATGTACGTAAGTTATTACAATCATATAGAAATAAAGTGGTTTTGCCCCTTTCGTGAATTTTTCCTCATCTGCCTGTGTGCGATTGAATCTTTCATGATCTGAATGTGTTTATTGTTAATCAATCACTGTTAGATGCATGATCTAGGTGGGTACTTGAATCTGGTTATTTAAAAATTAGAATTAATTAAATTAATTTATCTAGTTGAACAAAAAATGCGCTCCCAAATTGGTATCAGAGCCAATTACACAATTTCACCGTGTAATTTTTCGCAAAGTTTTTTTCTTCTGAATATCATATTTTTTTTTAAATTGATTTCTTGAAAAGATGTTTGTTTAAATGGAAAAATCGTTTAGTAAAATTCTAATTTTAGACGGGTCTATCTATGCATACTAGAAAGCCCGTATGAAATCCGCCCTTAAAGTCATTGATGACGTGTGTTGATTCTTGTTGAAAATGGGTGGACACCTCCCACCGTCACTGTTGAAAATGTGACAACTTTGAAATCTATGGCTCAATGGGTAGGTGATGAATTTAAATGGTCCTCGTATAATTCTAAAGAACCTGGTGCCATTTCGGGATCTGCCACTCTAGACGAGTTTCGACGAATAATGATGTTGCCACGTCTAAAGAAGCATGGGACATTCTACAACTTACCTATGAAGGAACTAATGTTGTGAAAGAGTCGAAACTACAAAATTTAACAACTCGGTTTAAAATAATTACCACGTTGGAATCTGAATGCTTTGGGTATAGTACACAGCTCAGGCACTATATATACTAATCTCCTTCATCGGTGTAAAGGATTGAAATGTTCAAACCCTTGCCTAAGCTTTGCTTCTGTTAAAGTAGAGAGATAAAGTAGTGAGAATTGTATCAGTAAGGCCATTAGTGCCCATTTTTATAGTGAAATTCACACTCACCTGCGCAGTGGAATTGGCTAATGGTTGAACCACTTATATTCTAGTTATATTCATATATTCCTCATCCCCTTCTTCACTTAAACACTTGCTTAAACGCCATTGCTGAACTTACAAAGTTATTCTGGATTGAGCTCATATAAATTTACTTGATGATACTATATTTGGTATCATCATCCTTTGATTTTATGTACTTAGATTTGATGAATTATGCTTATGTTAAATTTTTTAATAATTCATACTTATGTTTGACATTTAATGCGTAAGAGTGATATTTTTAAGGGAATAAGAATTTTTAGTTATCTAAAAAGAGATAAAAAAATATTTATTTAAACTTTCACGTTTTCATCATCCAAAGTTAACGCGACGAGAGTCGGTATAATTTTGAGTTATAATGGGAATTGCGAGTTAGACTAATTAATCATAAATTAATAAAAATCGTAAACGAATCCGAAATCCTAATAATATCTCTATACTTACAAAAATTTTATTAACTCATTTATTATTGTTTTATTTTGTTTTATCTCTACATAATATTTTTATACTCATTTGTCTAGCTGGAAAATCGATAGTTTACAAAAATTGATCAAATCTCTATGAGTTCAACTCGTACTTACACTCACTATATTTCAATCGTTCAGGCACTTGCGGTAATTTTATCATTCAAAATTTGACAAACAGTGCTCTATATTATGATATAACATTTATCTTCATCACATTAATGTTATATCATTACATTTTGATGACTCACCAAATTCGAATTACATAAACAATATATGAATACTTCTCTTTGATATCCAATATCAGATTTATTTTATCCAATGTGAGCAACGGGGCTTAAAGATAGCAACATTTATCAAAAAGATAGATGGAAAACTGATGAACAGATATAAGAGTTTTAGTATACGTTAAAGTTAGAGAACGCATTCTAATAAATGTTTGAAAACAAGAGTTTTAAGGACACACTTTTTCAAGGATTAAGATCAAAACTTGTTCATTATAATTAAATTTGGTTGGTTGATTATGTTCAAAAATAGAATATGAAAGTGAACTCTTCCGAAAAGGAAAGCAGAATTTTTAGTTTGGGGAACAGAGAGAGTCCAATATTTTTCAAATACAAAAAACTACATAAAAATAAAATGTTTAAGTCCACCTATAGTAATCCCTTCTATGCTTCAGCGCAAAACTTGCCACTTGTTTCTGTCACCTTTTAAAATCCAAAACTTCAAAAATCATATAACAACCAATTCCAGTAAAAATTGAAGAAACTGGGAACATGAAATGCTGCAACCTACAATCAAAATTCAGTCTTGTTTCTGTCACCTTCTATAATTTAAAAATTCAGATACCACCATGACACAGACCCACATAGTCATTGCTGCTTCATTATCGATTTAACATGGTCAAGAATTCGAAAATAATCATAGAACAGAGCAGAGTGCTCACCCTCAAGCCCGTCTCTGCTAACCCGATTACCGCCCGCTAGGTTATTACAAGGGCTCCCGCCAATCACAAGATCAAAACCGCCAAACGAGCTGATCCACTGCCCAATCTTATCAGCACTCACCTCTTGCACGTCTGAAATGTGAATAAGATTGCCATTTTGTCTTGTTTGCTCCCACCAGCTCTGGAGAATGCTTTGGCACGTCTTGGATTTCTCGACAGAGACCACATTGTTTAGAGGAATCCCGAGCCGGTGCAATGCAACTTCGGCACCACCAATCCCCGAGAAAAGTGAAAGGACGTTTATGCCATTGGGGAACATATTCTTCAGTACGGAAAGGTGATAGCCCACGGTATCAACCTGACCAGGGGAGGATCCAGAAGATTTTTATAAGGTGGGCTAAAATGTAATGTGGATTAATTGTTTTAAGGATCAAATACCAAAACGTTCCTCAAATATTTTTTAATACACATTTAGTCCAAGCCTTTATATTTTGTTCCAAAAAGTCCCTCAAACACCCATTTAAGCAATATTCTCTTATTTTTAAAGTCTGCGCTAGCGGCATGTTGAGGGACTTTTTGGGACAAATAAAAAGGCTTGGACTAAATGTGTATTAAAAAATGTTTTAGGGACTATTTGGTATATGTCCCTTGTTTTAATAATAATGATAAGTACAACCAACTTTTTAGTATAATTAAATATATAAGACCATCTCCTTTGTGCAATATGTTTCTATAGTTACTAAAGTATAAAAATTTAGCACTGCATATTGTAACCTGTTAAGTGGGTACTATTACAATAGTTATTACTCTTTGAAACATGTTTTTATTTTGTATATATTTACCTGTTTTTTCCCTGCAAGGCTAAGTTTTGCCACCTTAGTTAAACTATTGATCCGACTCTGAACCTAGCATAAGTTTATTTGATGTTCCAGGAGAAACTTAAGATTAAAGCTAAATGTGTAAACAAATTTGTATAACATTTGCTTTCGAACATAAAGTTACAGCCAAGGACCAGCGAATTAATAAGAAAGCATTTAAGATCTGGGTTAGTATCATTTTTTGTAAGTGTGTGTGATAATAAAGTTGGGAAACTATTGAAAGACGATTCATTTGTAAAAGTTAAAACATGAGAAATATTTGACGGTTTTAGTGAAATTTACTTTTACATTTTTTATTTTCCATAAAACATGGTAGGCTAAGAAATGGAATTCATTGAAACCAGAAATGTACGAGAACATCTTACCAAGTCAGTTATCTTTTTCTCATAATATTAACTTTTTCATTTTCCCAACTTTTTAAACAAATGCACACCCTAAGATTAGCGTTTTTCAGAAACTTATTAAAAAATTTATGAAAGAACTTACATAAAAAATAAATAAGAAATAAGCAAAACATTCTATGAAAATGCCAACCTGAAATGAGTTACCAAGGCCTTTGTATCTTTCAGTTCGGCTTATTCCTCCACCCCTTGTGTGGTCCCTCGGGAATCCCATCAACACCTCCATTTCATCCGGCTCGAGTGGTGCAACCTTATTTTTCCCCACCCAAACTAAGTTCCATTTCTTGCATTGATTAATCACGTATTTCTTGACACTAGAAGAAGGCTCACCGTTGCACTCTTCAAGCGCTTTACGTATCCTCTCGGTAAGTTTAGCACTTCCAACACAGGTAACGAGGCAATTTAGCTTTTCTCTTTCATCCCACAAAGGCCACCATCTCTTGGTTAGAGGAAGGGCTTCGTGTATTGTGCTTGGAGGTTTGGGAAGAAGCGGAAACCTATTGTGGATCGGCAGGTTGTGGATATAGCCTCTTTTCCTATTGGTGGCGCAAAAGAACTTCGAGTCCACAAACTCCGGCTCAATCTCGTATAAAAATCTAGTAATTGTTTTCCAAACCCCTTTTGGAGTCAATGCCACGTTTTCATAGTAGAAAAATGGAGGTCCCCCGGCTTCATCGGGAAGTGTTCTACGAACTATTTGGTACGATGGGTCACTAGGAACCCCGAAACCTACCATTGGGTTTGGCAGATGAAGATCTCCTACCATTTGTTTCTTCTCGGGTCGGATTTTTTCTCTGATTTTTACCAACTTCTCATCTCCGTGAAATTTCCGTTTCTTGTGTCTTGGTATATTATTTTCTGCCAGCTGTTTAAAGAGAACAAACCACCATCGTATTCACATTTCATAATTTCCCAGAGTTCATAATTCAGATTTTGTAATTCGCCATTGTTATTGTACCTTTTGATGTGAATAATCCCGGGGTTCTTCATTGTGAGATTGGTGCTCGAATTGAAAGTCGGCTTCCCTTGCCAGTTGGGCAGCAGCGATAAACTCCAATAGCTCTGCTATTGGGGTATCTACACCTGCAGCATGTTTAACTGATATCAATATGGGTAAAAAATTGAAAGTGGGTTTCGTCCCTTGTAAACATCTTAATCGAATAATGTTTCATTTATTTTGTTGTTTAAATGAGTTTCTAGAAGAAACCCATAATGAATAATGGTATTTTGATGTGGGCCAAATACTTGACCGAAATCATACAATATTTTATCTGGACTGCATCTTAGTAGTTTGTAGCTAAAGAGAATCTGGGCGTATTCAATTTTTTTGTTTATGTGGGGGCCTAATTGTGAAAGACCCGAAATTTTAGCCATGGTCCGATTCGTACTAAAAAGAGTCAAATACACTTCTGAGTATATATATAATTTAAAAATTATCAACCATCGTTTACAAGTACAGAAAGGTGGCAAACGGTTTGAATCTCTAGTAATAGGAACAAACCGCATCGATCAATAGCAGTCCGAACTTCCGCGGCTTCGTAACCCATTTCCACAAGAGTTGACAAAGTCGTGTCCTGTTCAAGTGATAATGTTGTGGGTTCCTGGAAAGGATATTAAGAAAAAACATTAGTCACATTAAATTTTTGAACTTCTTGGGGTGTAAGTCTAATTATGCAATTATCTTGGGGGTAAAAGACAAAAACCCTTAAATTTTTATCAACAATGACGATATATAGGATGAACCAAATTAGTACGATCACGTTAAAATAAAACCCACCAAGTAAATAAAGATAAGAACAGAAAATACCCCATTTTCAGGGCAACTATCCACGTCCGAGAGGTCGTTTGGAAAATTGTTCTCAGCATCGAGAGAACACGGATCATTAGGTACATCTTCTCCTTGGGAAATGTTCTCGAGGACCTGCGTAGTGTGTAAGGTATTTTTTATTCAAAACAGATTAGGGTGTGTTTTTTTTCTTTTTTTGCAAAAAATGCATATTTTTCTTAGCATTTTCCTCTTGAAAATATCTGTAATGTCCAAAAAGAACCCAACAATAACTTAGGGATATCATTCTCACATAATTACAGAACACGGAGAGATCTGAGGCATAAAACCAACTGGCATCAACATATTCTTATAGTAGGAAACAATATTAATCTAATCATGAAATAAAATTACCACTAAAAATGTTGTAATGTTCACAAGAAAAAAAAATCATGGAGTCGTGCCTTATCACAAAACATTAAATTATGCTATTCTCTATCCAGGACATTATATAAAAGTCTTATCAAAATGAAGAAACATATGTCATGCATTTTAGACAAAGGTAGCTCCTTAAATTATAAGATTTAAAAAGGTGGGGTAAGTCTAACTATGCAACTATTTCAGGAATAAAGTTTATTGAAAAAAACATAAAATAATAGTAACATGGTAACAGAAACAAAGCAATGGTTACTCACTGAGTAAGTAAGAAGAGATTCCAGTATTGCATCTGCATTATCTTCTCCTACAGATGGTTGAAACATTTTTTTATAAACTTCATATGTAAGTCAAGAGGCAAGGGCAGACATAGCAAATAACAAGTGTAAATTACCATTCTCTCTTATTGATCTAATCACGTCATCTTTAGAAAATCCCATTGCCAAAAAGTGGTCAATCATTTTGCAGCTAGAAGAACTTGACTGGAGATAGAAAATAGAAAGTAGAATAAGTCATATGCCAGTGAAAGAGTCGAGAGAATCCAAGCACCAACTCTTAGCACATATGAAATTTTCTTATAGAATGAAATAGAAGAAAATATTAGCATGTATATTGAAAAATTTCCATGGTTGATTAAATATAAGATCTTTAACAAATCCCCTATTGCCCCATCTTTTTTCACACTTTTTTTCAATAATATGTGGATTATACGAGAAACATAAAACATGACAAATATGATCGAATATTTAATCCTCTATTGATGAATTTACCTTTGAATATGCACTTATATATATATATATATATATATATATATATATATATATATATATATATGCATATAAAGTCACGCACGTATGCAGACCTGTGCGAACCTCCCATGCGGACCATCTTTTTAAAATAGTAAAAAATTAAAATTTTCTACCAAACTTGGTGGAGATGATCTCCGTAGTCAGGAGATCTTCCACAAAAGAAAATCATCAAAAAATTCAATCTAAATGTGGGTGAGATGATCATCAAAAGTTTCATCGTTATTTTTATTTTTTTATTTTTTTTTTACCTTGAATCTCCACACGAACGAGCCATTTGGACTCCCCCATGCGAGCTAAACAGGAAGGACGATGTGCCAGAGCCACCCTAACACACGCCCCGCTTCATATCTGATAACCGTTGGGGGGTTTGGAACTCTAGACCGTCGTGTATTATGAGTCTAACAAGTCGGATATTCATCAAGTTTACAGTTCACCTACTTTTTGATTAAATTTTTTGATGATTTTATATGTGAATTGTCTCCTATGTAGATAACTCCACCAAGTTTGGTTCAAAAATTAATTTTTTTTGTATTTAAGAAAATGCTCCGCACAAGAGGCCCACAAACCTGACTGTTTATATATATATATATATATATATATATATATATATATATATAGAGAGAGAGAGAGAGAGAGAGAGAGAGAGAGAGAGAATTGTAAATTATAGCTTTACCTCCCCTGAGCATGTAGTTACTCCTGGATGAGGTATGGAACCTGAACAAGAAGAATATGACATGCTATCGATCTCAAGTTCATCTTCTGTATTCCAGCCAAAGCTGTCACTGTTACTGCTAGCACTATCCCCATCCTACAAAAATGAACATATGTTACAGAAGCAAAGACATGGGTTAAAATAAATATAAATGTCATTATGTTCCCATTAATAATAAAAAAACTCAAAATATCTGTTCTGATCCTCAACAGTTTTGGAAATCCCTCATGGACAACACATCAACAACACCGTTCCCAACAATACTATAGATATTCATACTTTTCCTTTTCTTTTTCCCCTTCTTAGAAAATACGAAGGACATGAAATTCATTAATAACACAGAGGGAAAGTGTGGTGTACATCGGGTCTCCGATGGCTTCCTGTTGGTTCATGGCTGCTTTGGGAGAAAGACAGAATTTTTTCGATATTTACAAAATTGTCACTCTGGGAAAAAAAACTATAAATACAAGCAGATTTTCCGTTTTTCAACCGAGTTCAGAATTTTGCGAGTCTTTAAAAAGAAAAGTAAGAGAGTTTTCTCTTGTAAGTTGGTTGTGATCGACTTTCATGGAGAGATAAAGTGTGTGAGCGTGTAACCTTCTTGTTCCTCCATTTATCAAAGATAGAAGAGATCCTACCATTGCGGATGTAGCCCTAGTTTGGGTGAACCACGTTATATTGTTGTCGTTTCTTTGGTTTAATTGCATGTATGTTCTAGTTGTCCTACCTATTGATGCTTGGTTGGATTCATTTTGAATTTGCACACGTTTATTTTCGAAACAAGGTCTTGGGTGTTTTTCGCACGCCAAGTGTTTAATAAAATTCTTAAGCGAGTTTTATCTTCTTGGTTGCTTAGCATAGGCTTGCTTTCAAACAAAAAGTGGTATCAGATTTCAGGTGGCTTGGTTTCCTCGGTATCTTGGTTCGGAATATTGGCAAAAGTTCTAGAATTTGTTCCAAATGGCGGAAGAGGTGTCGCGTACTCTCGAATCAACTTCTACATGCGGAGGCTCTAAAAAATGGGATCCAAGTTATGGATCCGGAGGTTCAATGAAGTTTGAGATAAAACCTTTTTGATGAAAAAATTAATTTTGGCTTGTGGCAAAGAAGGATGCGATGTGTTCTTGTTCAACAGTGGTTGGTTATAACATTATTGAGTATAGAGACGCGTCCTCTTGATATAACCGAAGCCGAATGGAGCGATGTTGATCAACGGGCGATTTCTTCAATTATAATATATATCACGGATGAGGTGCTCAATCACGTGATATCGAAAACTACGGATAAGGGTATGAAGGAGATTTATTTGGACAAGTCTTTGTCAAATAAATTGTTTCTAAAGAAGATGCTCTTCAAGTTAGAAATGAAGGAGGGCCGTGATATGATAAAGCATATAAATGTCTTCAATGCATTTATCAACAATTTGAACCGGATTGATGTTCAATTTATTGAAGAGGATCGAGCGTTATTGTTGCTTGCTTCGTTGCCCGATTCATATGAGCACTTCGTCACCAAACTTATATTTGGGAAAACTTCTCTCAAGTTCAATGATGTAATGCGACATCATTTCTCACGTGGACATGAAGAAGAAAAATGGTAGCGGTGGAAGTAGTTCATCTTCAGGCTTAGAAAACAAGGTTGGTGGGGGGGAACGAAGAGGAAGGTCGAAGCCTCGGGGTGCAAATAACCGGGACTCCCAGAGGTCTCAATCTCGAGACATTAGCACGGTTGAGTGCTTCAAGGTCCATAAAAGGGTTACTTTAAACAGAATTGTCCGGAGTGGAAAAATGATGATAAGAAAGGAGGCACTACTAAGGATGTGGCCGATGTTGCTACTCAAGAGGAAGGCGAAGAGGTCCTTAATTGTTTTTTCGCTGATCACGTTGATCGTTGGATTTTAGATTCCGGATATTCATACCAAATGTGTTCGAAACGGGAATGGTTTTGATGCAAATTTGGGTGCGGAAGCGTAAAAAAAGAAATTAACTACACAACAACAACAACATGGAAAATGTAGGCCTTATTACTTTTCAAACTCTCATATGCCCAAATTGCAACCGACATCATAACAACAACATTCAATCCCAAGTAACATTCCAAACAAAGGTATGGAAAGTGTATGTATGGGTTCAAACTCCAATTTGGAGTTGGTTATGGGATTTGGGGTTATGAAACGAAAGGCTATATTTAGGCTCAAAGGGGTTAACGAGGGTAAACATATAAGGGAGAGGTCAAGGTCAATATGGGTGATATAACAAAGATGGCCTATGATCATTTCCTAAAGTTTACGCCATTCTCGAATCAAAACAATAATGAAAATCATGCTCAAGTAACACATTTCAAGTATGAACTCAATTAATGAATGGTCAAATGAAAGAATAGTGAGATTACCGACGAATTCGACGTTTTCAAAGAGGAAAGAATAGTGTATAACACTCACAAACAACGAAAGGTACAAAGCTTACTCGGTGTAAGTATATACAATGCAACAAAAGATTACCGAGTTATAAAAATCTTAAACCAAATCAAAAAAGCAAGGAAAGTGCATGTGCTCACGGGATTAAAGTTTAATTCATGAAGTTATTCTTAATATCAATAATCGAGACTAAAGTCTAATAACTTCTAAAATCGAGAACATGCATCATTGGGCTGTCTATTGGATCGGGCAATTATTGAAATTTATCATCGGAAACAAAGGCAAAATGCCCAAAAAAGGAGAAAAAAGAAAGAAAATCTTTTTAAAATTTTTAATTTTTCTAAGAAAAGCATACTAAGTAACTAACATGTGAGCAAAAACATGGACTAAATGAAAAATGGATTGAATATCCCACACCCCCTAACTTAAAACTTGACATTGTCCTCAATGTAAATTAAGAACCAAGTCAAAGAGAGGAAAATAGTGATATTACCCAAAAATGGAGAGATCCCCATAAGAACAAGTCCAAAGAATCTACAAAACAAGTTAGTATCGAGCATAGCAAAAATAAATAATAAAAAGTTAACTAAGTACACTAGACTAAATTAAAAATAAAGAAAGAATAAATAGCTAACTATATACAACCTACTATTTAGACTCCACACTAATTGTACACTAGAAGTCTAAATAGGTGAGGGTCCACCATAAAAACGATTTGACTTTGGAGGATAACCGGTGTACCCTCACATACAAGCATGCCCTTCGAAAAATATGGATTCCGTTTTAACAACGGAAGGCATGTGTAAGGCGGAAGAAATGAACCATCACCAATTAAAAGTTTTGGTGGGACGATGGGGGGTTTGGATTGAACGGATGACAAAAACAAGTGGGGACCGAGAAAAGCCGAAAATCCTCCCAAAGATTTTGAAGTTGGAATAGGAGGTGGCGCACAGAAAGGCAAAGATGCGATCGTGGAGGGCGACTCGAGCAAGTACTCCTCATCGGCGATAGGATTTAAAACATTAAAGTTTGAAACCGAATCATCGGGTACTTGTGACGGTGTGATAACAGAGAATGAAAATGGAGATGAATGAAATTCAAACTCTTAAGCTGAATCATCATCGGATGAAGTTAAAATTTCAAAGGAAATAATATCATTTTCAATGAAATGTTCTTCTTTGGGGGCCAAAGAAGAAATCATTTCATTGCAAATAGATATTACGTCATTTTCATCATCACTTTCAATATCTATTACGCGATGGGCAAATTCTAGAATGGTTTGTTCCAAAGTAGGCACAAGTACCTCATTTGGTTCAAAACATTCCTCGACTTCGAAAGTCTCGGAAGCAAAATCGTTGTCGGACTCAAATAATAAATCCAACTCATGTTCCCACGAACGATTTTCTTCCCGATAGCGATTTTCCATTTTCTCATTTTCATACATACGCAAACCCTCACCGAATGTCATGGGTCGAGGTGCGGATGCATGAAAATGGGAACTTTGAAAATTACCATCGGACTTAAACGAAAACTCATTAATATAGGAATTTTTAAAACTATTGCAATTCGTTTCAAAATTCCTATTATAAGGAGGTAAAGGCCCAAAATCATTATCATCATCATCAAAATTCCAATAACCTAAGTTTTGACTTTCGTTATACTCGCCCAAAATAATATTTGAATTTGTTTTACTTTGGGATGCTAAGTATTCACCGAAAGTCATAGGCCTAGAATTTTGAGAATTATAACAAGGATTACCGAAAGAGTTGGTATAAGACATACTTACCCCAATAATGGCTCAAGTGGCGAATTCCACAAAATAGGTGCGCGCGGAAAAAATTCGAGCGTTTCTAAGTGCTCAAATGTGGAAATCCTATAAAAAGGTTAGCAAATAATACAAATAGAAAGAAATAATATGAAATACTAAATCAAATAAAGTCTAAAACAAACTAGTCTCCGGCAATGGCGCCATTTTGATTAAGGGTGAAAAGTAGCGCGTGTCAAGATGCTAATCGTTGTTTTCATTTCACCTCCTCAATACAAAAACCTAAACTTATGACTACACTCAAAAAGGGAGTATAGCGGCCAAGTCCGGGTATCGAAAATCGACAGAGACGAGTTGCTAGAATTTATAGGATTTAATACTCCTAAAATTAAAGTGTAAAAGGTGACAGGTTGGAAATAAAGAAAAGAGAAAAAAATAAGAAGTTAAGTCTAAACTAGAATTAATAAAATGAGAGTCGGGATCGTGTCCCCGCCATGGGCTAAACAACTAATAATTAGAATTTCGGTTCGAAAACATTTAATCAAGCATTTTCAATTAAGTATAAACATCACACAATAAAGAATTTAACCCAAAGTTGCGAGATTAAACATTTAACAGAAAATGGTCACACGCATCTTAAATTCGGATTACCACTATAGACACTAACGTTGCATGACAAAGAAAGTTAAACGCATAATAATCCGACTTTAATACGCAAGGTTTCAATTAAATGCAATTTTTACACAAAACCTAATTTTCGGAGCTCAACGCCCATCAATGGCGGACACACGATCCCAACCCGTTATCTACTGACAATACATGGATTAAACTACTTTAAACAACAACTAAACTAATTAAAGCAATAAATAACAACAATAAACTAATTTGAAAGAAAGGAAACTAGTTATCAAAGCAAGAAATCAAGAAATGGAAGCTTTATTAAAGAGGAAGAAGATGAATAGTAACAACTTACATACAAATTGGGATGGAACCCTAGGAGAGAGAAGCTCTCAAAAATATCACCTAAAAACTAACCTAAATGAATTATATCCTCCAAAGAAAAGCCTACAACATTCTATTTATACCCCAAAACAAACCCCCAATAAAACCAAGCCAAAAAACTCAAAATAAGTCAATTTTCGTCCATATCTAATAGGACCGGTCGACCTCTGTTTTGGGACCGGTCGACCGCACTTTTGGAATTTGCCTTGGGCTGTTGACAGCCCACTTTTCCACTCCAAACCAATTTTGACGCGTTGCACGGAAATGGCCATAACTCCCTCATACGGAATCGAAATGAGGCGTGGTCAGAACTGACGCGAAGCTAATTCAATTCTCTACATGATTCTGTTTTGAAACCCTCCAAATTATGCAGTATGAAATTACCAAAATGCCCTTGAAGTAGAAGAAAATACCGAAACCTTCCGGAAATGGGCATAACTTCCACATACAGAGTCAGAATGACGCACGGTCAGTGGCCATGGAAAGATAATTTGATGATCTACATGTTGGTAACTTCATTCCATAAAAAATAGTGAGTTTGAAAAGACAAAATTGCCCTTGTAGTAGCATTCAATGACGGAACTTCTCCGAAATGCAACCGAACCTCACTTTTAGCGTTCCAATACCTTCAAAAGTACAAATAACCTTTGCAAAGCATGTATATATCCAAATCCAAGGTTGTCTGGTTAATGAGCATAATTATAGGCATTTAGGACCGTAAAAGTGCTAGAATGCATAAAGATAACGGGCGGAAATATGCAATATTCGATACGAATCAGACATGATCTCCCGTATATATCCCTTGTCACCCAACTCGGTGACCTGTCTCTATAACTCTGCATGCTCCGTAGGAGACATGCGATAATGGGGAAGATTGGGGAGTTGCGCCCCAGGGATGAAGTCAATCGCATGTTGTATATCCCGGAGAGGAGGAAGCTCATCTGGGGGAGTGCACACATCACTATAAGAATCCAATAAACGTTGAACACAGGGCGTAACGGATGCCTCAAGAGTGGTGATGGGGCTAATAAGAGCATAACACATCCCCCTCTCCGCGGCCTCGGGGACTAACTCCTCATGCGAAACAAGTAGGACCGAGGGTTGAGTCATTGAAAACGGTCGCATAGGGTGAAGAAGAAAGTTTCTCCCTGCATGTGTAAAAGAGTAAGTATTGGCTCGACCATTATGCATACTACGATGGTTAAATTACCATGGTCTCCCCAAAAGCAAATGGCATACCCTCATGTCAACAACGGTGCATAGTTACTCGTCATGATAGTCCCTAATAGAGAAAGCCACTCGACACTGTCGACTAGGGGCAAGTGTGGCTCTCCTACCCAACCACCCAATATGGCACGGTGTGGCCAATAACTCCATGGGAAGCTTTAGTTTATCTACCATCTCTTGTGCAATCAAGTTATCACTAGCTCCCCCGTCTATGATCACCGTGCATATCCTACCCTTCGCCGTGCAACTAGTAAAAAAAAATGCTCGTTCGAATTCATGTGTCATCGCTAGGAGGAGGTGACTGGGTATTCACCGAAGATGTAATCATAACGGTACGAGCATAGGCGGTAGAGACATCGGCGAACCTTGCTTGAGAATGGCAAAAAGAGTCACGTTGACGGCAAATGGATTGTGAGGTGGCTAAGGGCACATTGAGTGGGATGGGAAGGATGCCCAAAGAGGCGCACCCTTTGTATACGGAATTAGGGTCTTTAGGAGGCATAAGAGTTAGGGTTTCTCAAGAAGGAGGTAAAGATGATTTGAATTGATTTTGTGTTGGGAAAATTGGCTAGGGTTTGAATTGGAGTCATTCTTGGGTTTAATTTCTTATTTGGAGTCTTCAACTGGGGTTACGCTTGATTCGGATCCATATTGGGGCTAAATTGCTTGATTCTTTTGGCTGACAACATCACAGTTGGATTGGGTTGACCTTGGGAGGCATTTTGACGTCATCGGATGTGGTTCAGCATTTTTTTTTGGTCAGGATCTTCTGCAGCAGCCCTTAGGGCCTTGGCGCACCCTGCGACTTTTCTTGGGTCACGGCTTAGGACACCTGACCTGGTTCTTGCTCTGACAGTTGCCGCCTAGGGTAGGCAATCATTTCAAGTATGTTTTCGACAGGTTTCCGCCGTCCAGGAGTAGCGGCATAGGTTTCGGAGGGCTCGACAGGGATTTCCAGCGATGGGTTAGGCTGTCTCGAGTTGGTAGGGAGGGTTCCGGTAGATTGTGGTAGGTTGGGGACAGCCACGATAGATTTTAGGGTTTCGTTTAGGGTATTAGGGTTTGGTTGAAATTCATTTGGGTGAATCCAATTTGAGTCCCAATCTTCAATAAACATGATCGATCCAAGAACAAACCTCGCTTTGATACCAATTGATACAAATTTGGGTGCGGGAATGTAAAAAAAGAAGTTAACTACACAACAACAACAACAACATGGAAAATGTAGGAGGTTTTATTATTTCTCTCTCTAATCTCTTAATATCAAATGGTCAAAAGTCATACAATGAGGGGCTCAATAGCTATTTATACAAAGCGACTAAAAAGAGAAAAATAAAGAATAAATGCTAAAAAGACGACTATATCCTTATGCTCTTGCATTAGGTTTGTGGATTACAAGTCCAATATCGGTGGTGAGATTCTCATGGGAAACAATGTTATGTGCAAAGTAGTGGGAATCGGGTCACTGCACATAAAGATGTGAGATGGGGTTGTCCGAACCTTAAGTGAGGTGAGGCACGTTACGGCACATAAAAAGAACTTGATTTCGGCGCACTTGATTCAAAGGGGTGCGTGATTCAAGCCGGGGGTGGGACTTTGAAGGTGAAAAGGGGATCGATGGTGATTTTGCACGGAAGAAAGTTACCGAACAATCTTTATAGATTAATGGAAAATATGGTAGTGAGTTGAGCGGCAGTCTCCACGGAGCCGAAAATCGACGAGCTATAATTGTAGCGCATGAGACTTGGTCACATGAGCCAACGGAGCATGGAAGAACTTCATCGACGAAAGCTGTTGAAAGCGGTTCACAGATACAAGCTCAGTTTCTATAAGTATTGTGGAAGGGGAAGCAAGCCCGAGTGCAATTCACTATATCTACGAACAAGAGCAAAGGGACTCTTGACTATATTCATTCTGACGTGTGTGGGCCTTCAGATGTTTCCATACGCGACTTTAGATACTTTATGACTTTTATAGATGATTATTCACGAAAAGTGTAGGTCAACTACTCGAAGGAAATATCGGAGGTTTTCGAGAAGTTTAAGGAGTGGAAAGCCATAGTGGAGAATCAAACGGGAAATAAGGTCAAGTCTTTAAGGAGCGACAATGGAGGTAAGTATAGGGATGGTGGGTTTCTCAAGTATTGTAAAGATGTCGGCATCATAAGGTACTTTACCATTAAGAAGATTCCACGACAAAATGGGGTGACAGAGAGGATGAACCGCACCATTATGGAAAAGGAAAGGTGCATGAGGTTTCATGTCGGGTTACAGAAATTGTTTTTGGCAATGGCTCTTGATCACGCCATGTATTTGGTGAATCGATCACCAAATTCAACTCTTGGTTTGAAGTGTTCGGAGGAAGTATGATTGGGGCACGAGGTTGACTGCTCTAATTTGAGGGTATTCGGATGTTCGAGGTATGCTCACATTCCTAGTGACGAGAGGACAAAAAATGACCCAAGAACTTGTCGGTGTATTTTCCTAGGCTATAAAAAAGGGGTAAAGAGGTTCAAGCTTTGGGATCCGTCTACGAGGAAGGTAGTTGTTAGCTGGGATGTGAGGTTTGACGAGACCTCCATGTTGAAGGCCAAGGAGTTCCTAGAAGTTTCCAATGATGAGAACCATCGAGATTCCTTTGGTATTTTCGAGATCATCGACCATCGATAATGATGGTGCATCTACTAGTGGTTCAAGTGATTCTTAATAAGGTAATGGCATGATTGAGGTGGAGCTGAATGAGGATGATTTGGAAGAGGAATTGGTTGAGGTGGAGGACACTCAACAGATGGAGAAACTGTCATCCATAGCACATGAGCGAGTGCGTAGGTATATCAAGCCATCATGTAGGCTTGGTTGGGACGAGGTCAATTATGCTCTCATTTCTAGTGAGAGTGATCCAACGACATACAAAGAGGCCATTAATTGTGATGTCAAGGCGAGTTGGATGGGTGTTATGTAGGAAGAGATAGAAGCTCTAAGAAAGAATTCCGTGTGGGAGTTGGTTCCTAAACCCAAGCGGCGACACATTGTTGGATCTAAGTGGGTATATAGCAAGAAAGAGGCAATCAACAAAATAGAATAATCGAAGTACAAGGCAATGCTAGTAGTGAAGGGGTTTTCGCAAACAGATGGGACTGACTATGATGTGATCATTTCCCCGGTGGTGAGGTATATACGAGTGTTGTTGGCAATGGTAGCTCAATTCGATATGAAATTGGAACAAATGGATGTGAAAATAGCTTTTCTTCACGGTGATTTAAAGGATCTTATTTACATGGTGCAAACGGAGGGGTTTAAGGAAGTGGGAAAGGAAGATCATGTGTGCCGGCTTAAGAAGTCATTGTATGCACTTAACAGCCGCCACATCAATGGTACCTACGGTTCGACACCTTCATGTTGCGGATTGGTTACACGAGGTGTGATCATGACCATTGGGCGTATTTTTAGATTCTTGAGGATGGTTCGTTTGTTTTGTTAATGTTCTATGTGGATGACATGCTCATTGTGTGTGGGGATATGTCACGGATAAGGGAGCTCAAGGTGGAATTGAGCAGGGAGTTTGATATAAAGGATCTTGGTGCGGCGTAAAAGATTCTTGGTATGGAGATTAAGCGGGATAGAAAAGTTGGCAAGTTGTGGTTATCTCAGAAAAACTATATTACGCATGTCATCAGGAAATTTGGCATGTTGGATGCCAAGGCCACTTGTACAACGTTAGATTCACATTTTGCTTTGTCCACAAAGCAATGTCCCTTTATGGATGATGAGTTAGAGGAGATGGCTTCAACGTCGTATGCTTGTGCTGTGGGGTGCCTTGTGTATGTTATGGTTTGCACGAGGCCGAATATCGCCCAAACCGTGGGTATGTTCAGTAAGTACATGTCAAATCCGGAAAAAAAGCATTGGAAAGCGGTGAAATGGATTTTTCGGTATCTGAAGGGAACCAAGTCTACGGGCATTTTGTTTGAGCAAAAGAAAGGGACCGAATTTGTTGCGGAGTAAGTGGATTCGGATTATGCAAGGGATCTTAATATGCAGAGATCTACATCGAGATATGTATTCACTGTTGCTAGTGGGCCGTTATCTTAAAGATCCATGTTACAAGTGACCAGTGCTCTGTTTACAACTGAGGCGGAGTATATGGCACTTACGGAAGCGTCAAAGGAGGTGGTTTTGTTGAAAAGTTTGGTGAGTGAATTGGAGATGAAGCAAAAGAGTGTTCATATTCATTACAATAGTCGAAGTGTTATGCATTTGACTAAGAATCAAATGTATCATGCCCGCACAAAGCATATTCATGTGCGGTATCATAGAATTCGGGATTGAGTTAATTCCGGCGAGGTTTTGATTGAGAAGGTGCACACATATTAGAACACAACAGATTTCCTCACCATACCTGTGACTACGGAGAAGGTTAGGCATTGCCTAAAGCTTCTAAATCTCTCTTCTTGTTGAAGTTCGAGGAGAGGCTCCTCAGTTAGGTGGAGCCGCATTGAGCTTGGTAGATTTCGGGGTGATCTTCAAGCTGGTTCAATGGTTTGCATTCCGGGATTTTGGTTTGATCATTCGGATCACCAATGTGGAGTTTGTGGTGTATACTGGCTCTCCAATGGCTTCTTGTTGGTTCACGACTGTTTTGTGAGAAAACATAATTTTTTCAATATTTACAAAATTGCCACTTTAGGGAAAAATTATAAATACAAGCAAATTTTCTGTTTTTTAGCAGAGTTCAGGATTTTGTGAGTCTTCAAAGAGAAAAGTGAGTGAGACCTTTCTCTTGTAAGTTGGTTGTGATTGACTTCCTTGAAAAGATAAAGTGTGTGAGTGTGTAACCTTGTGGTTCCTCTATTTATCAAAGATAGAAGGGATCCTATCATTGTGGATGTTGCCCTAGTTTGGGTGAACCACGCTATATTGTTGCCATTTCTTTGCTTTGATTTCTTGTATGTTCTAGTTATCCTACTTGTTGATGCTTGATTGGATTTGTTTTTAGTTTGCACACGTTGTTTATTTTCGGAACAAGATCTTGGTTGCTTTTCGCACACCAAGTGTTTGATAAAATTCCGAAGTGAGTTTTATCTTCTTGATTGCTTAGCATAGGCTTGCTTTCGCGCAACAGTAAGTTGTTGCTAAAATAGAAGATATTTCCTCCAAGATAGATAGCTACCACAAAAAAAAAGAAAAGAACAAAATCAAAAGTGCCTCTTTTTCAAGGAGTAGAAGGTAGTCTCTTTTCACTCATCAACAAATAAATAATATATGAAAATATATAGTGCCATAGGGAAAGAGACAAATAAATAATGGATTTAACCCATAAGGTGGTTGTATTTTTGACAGAAGTCTCCCCCAAATTTTCAATCAATGAAACACGAAGGAAAATAATAGGCAACCTATGTAATTGGATAATTAAAAGTTAGAACACCATGGTAGCCCAAGGTATTGACTCCTTTTTATTATTTTCAAGGGAGCTCCAAATTATACTTCAATAACATTCATGGTGTAGTAGAGTACCAATCTATGATTACAAGTGTATGAAAATTTCAGAAAATTACCACATCAGATTTTTACAACATGCAACACTCATGACAGGACAATACGCTGCAAGAAATCCCAGAGATCGTTTGACGGTACACACCACAACCTCACATATTCCATGGTTTTCACAAAAAACAAAACATAAAGGACTTCTCTCATGATTTATTCCTCAATCGATACTAATCATGTAGCGAATCCTATATGAACATGAACCATAGTGCATTTTATAAATCACGATATGATTCACTATTCGATTAAAAAATAAATCTAGATACAGTCTTGAATGGTGTATAGAATCTAAAGTAATCATGGGCATAGTTATTCTATGATTTTATTAATCAAAGAGAAAATACAATGAATTCTGGTTTCACTTGCCATACAATTTGTTTTAAGATTCATCAACCCTATTGACTTTGGAAATTATTTAAATAAACTTATAATATAGTTTTTGTTGGGTCACGATGGTTTTCTTTTCTCCTATGGCAAAATTTTCTTACGAAATTCCTATGTCTGAGAGTACTTCTGGTCTTTAGGTCCCTAGAAGAACATAGTCATCCTCAAGGTTTCTCATACTTAAATACTGTTTACACAGGCTCAAAATGCTTTAGAAACTTCATATGTCAAATTTCCCACCTATACTATTTTAGATCTCGTTCATTTTACCCCTAAATATTCGTTGTTTCTGCTCAGCCCCAAAATTATACAACTGTATTAAAACGCCCCTTCCGTCAGTTGTCGTTAACAAATCTGCTGGAAACTACAAATTTCATCTCTCTCTCCTTCTTCCTCTTTCTTCTTTGACCACACATACGATATATGTATCTCAAATATATCTAATATGTACTTATATGCATACATATACTGCCATATGTATGTTATGTATAATATCAAAAATGATACTTTCCAGTCTCGGTTGCTACTGCTGTTTTCCAACACAAGTCGTAGCAAGTTCTACTTTGGGGGCTTCAAGAGTGTCTACCTTCTCCCTCTTTCTTCTGCAACCCACACAAAACACACACAGACAATCACACCCAGCACACCCTCTGTTCTCGATGCTCTCCTCTCTTCTCTCCCAACCCTAGGTTCTCCACATCGATGGTTCTGCCACTGCAAGAGCCAGGACAGCCCTCCTGTTCGACTGGGTTCTCTTCACACACACACATATACTATATATATGTGAAGTTTCTATACTGCATAAAATTTGAAAATTGAAAGCTCAAGTACTACAATGACCAATAAATCTTTATCATAACAAGGGTTATTGTAGCAGCAGTGTACATATGCTTAAAATCTGATGTGATAACTTTTCTTTACAAAATGTCATCTTTTACTTCCCCCAGGACATTCTTTCCCGTATTAGCAGCAATGAACATATGCTTCAATGCTAATGTGATAGCAGCACATGTGTACATATGACATAAACTACATGTCAATGGCCAAGAAAATAAACAAACCCTAACTTTAGAGAGAAAATCAAATGATTTCTTATATTTTAAAATGGAGAAGTGTCCTCAAATGAAGACTACATGAGTATTTAATGTGAGGAGTAGTTTAGGCTCCAAGATAAGGCACTAATTACAAAAATACCATTACTACTCCAAACCTCTAAATTACAAAGCAAGTAAAAGGAAAATACAAATAATAAAAATAAACGAATACAAAAGAAAAGAAATATGACAAAAATAACCCTAGAATAGGGCCCATTTCCATCGCTCTCCCCCTCTTAAGACCAAGCTCATCCTCGAGCGCTAAAAATCGGGAACTGTGAGGAAATTCCAAAAGTAGGTGCCTAGGCGAGCTCACAGTGGGATACCCACGGAGTCGCCCTCCAAAACAGTAATCAGGGCATATTAGGGAAGCTCCTTGGGTGCGTCCAAATAGACGGGTGGATGCTCCATTGCCAATAGGGCACGACGTCTTGGAAGGGAGCAGTCAGAAGCTCGGTGACCAACAATGCCACAGTTGTAGCACTTGAATGTAGGAGGGCCTAGTGGTGGTAGTGGGGACTGAAGTTGATACTGGAGGAGCAGGAGCGGAGACCGGGGTGAGTGGGGCTCGAGAGACTGGAGGAGCTGCTGAAGACGTGTGGTAGGTCTCAATCTTAGTCGCGTACTCGACCGCTTTCAAAAAGATCGGTATCTTCCTCAACCCGAGGTCGTGCTGGATGTGGGGCTGCAGTCCCAATATATAGTGGTTGATCCGCTGGTCCTCAGTCTTAGGGAGGCGAGCTCAGGTGTAGAGGAGCTGGAACTGCTCTGTGTAATCCACTACAGTAAATGAACCCTGCCAGAGGGATTGGATGCGGACAAAAAGGTCACGCTCATAGGTCGGCGGTATGAATGTCGCCTGAATGGTAGCCTTCAGCTCGGGCCAAGTCTGAATGGGAGGTAGTCCCGCCGCTGTTCGGCGATAGCATAGTGGTGGCTGCCAGAAGGACGCATGAGCGGCCCTGAACCCACTTCTAATAAAAAACTGTCGCCATCGTCGCTAACCAATCCACCATAGCATCCGGGAAAAATCGTCCATCAAACATGGGAACGTCAACCCGTGTATCTCCCTGAAGACTCCTAGAGAGTAATTGTAGTGTCGTATACAAGTGGTTACTCTTCTGACGAGCCTCGAGGCCCATGACAAGGTGCAACAAAACCCGCAGGGATCGGTGGAAGCTGAACAGGTGGTGGATGAGAGGGATAAGCATGTGGAACCATGGGAGGTGCAGAGGGCTGCGATGGGGGCACATGCCAATCAGGTGGCCGTACTCTCCACCATAAAAGCACTGGCAGATCCGAAGCGGGACAAAGCGGAGAGGGTCAGGTGGCGGGGGAGGGGTCCACTCGAGGATGCTCCTATAGGTATCCCCGATCTCGGTAGATGAAGACGCATCCGTGTAGGACAGGGAGAGGTCATGGTGGGAAGGGGTATGGTGTGATGGTGGGGGAGGCGGGCATGGGTGCATAGACGGGGGCGGGAGTAACGGGTCGGAGGTGGTTTGAAGGTCATGGGTCGCCATATGACGTGTCGAAGCCACATAGTAGTGGGGCACAGAGGTGGGGGCATAAAAAAATTGGTTGGGTCGGGGTATAGGGTTGGACCGTGACTTAAGGGGTTGGGGGGGCTAAATTTTTGGTCGGTTTGGTACGGGTAAGGTAAAAATAAAGATCGGATAGGGTCGATAGTAGGGCGGGGAAGATATGAGGTGGACGGCCCCAAGAATGGGGGTGGGTTGAGTCCGGTGTAGTGGGGTTGAATTTCTGAGTCTAGAGGTAGGTATTAGGGGTCAAATTGGGGGTTCAAATCGGTCTGGGACCCTTTTTGAAGGCTGGCTTGGGGGTAGACTAGGGTTTCAGCACCTAGGGAGGGGAGCAAAGGGCGAGAGGTAAGTGGGTGGAGGGGGGAGGGATTAGAAGGGGTACGGAGGGGTTGGTGGTGTGTGGCGGAGCAGTGGGGGGTGTCGGGGCTGACCCGGGTAGGGTTAGGGGGTTCAAAGCTTCGGCCGACAGCCCTGGGCAATTTCAGGGGCTCGGGGGTGATGAACGACGGGGGAGGGGGGTCGACAGCCTCGGCTGGTGCCTAGGGGCTGGTGGTGAAGGCTGTAGGGCTAGGGTTTGAGTGTTGGGTTGCTATTAGGGTAGCAGCAGAGCTTGGGAGGGTAATGGCTAGGGTTTGGGGCAGCAGGAATATGGGGGCTAGGGTTTAGGCCACTTGGGTGGGAAGTGGTGGGGTTGTTTGGGTTGCAAGGAGTTGAGCCACTTGTTTCTCTAACCTTGCCATTTGTTGTCTTAATTCGAAATTCTCATCTTGTTGTTGTTTGGATCTCTTGGAAGCCATTGATGTAGTGTACGATTTTGATACTACACACCAATACACCAATCGGGAAGCGACACCTCGCTATGATACCAATTTGACGTAAACTACACGTCAATAGCCAAGAAAATAAACAAACCCTAACTTTAGAGAGAAAATCAAATGATTTCTTATATTTCAAAATGGAGAAGTGTCCTCAAATGATGACTACATGGGTATTTAAAGGGAGGAGTAGCTTAGGCTCCAAGCTAAGGCACTAATTACAAAAATGCCATTACTACTCCTAACCTCTAAATAACAAAGCAAGTAAAGGAAAATACAAATAATAAAAATAAAGAAATACAAAAGAAAATACAAATAATAAAAATAAAGAAATACAAAAGAAAATAAAAATAACAAAAATAACCCTATATGATTCTTCTTATAGACAAAATTTCATCTTTTACTTCCCAAATGACATTCCCTCATATAGTAGCAAGCAACAGTGTACGTATGTATGAATCCTTATGTGATACTTTTCTTTGGACAAAATGTTATCTTTTACTTCCACAATGACATACCTTCTCATATTATACAGTTATGACATTTGAAGTGGGTCATATGCAAATCAATCCCATCTCTTATTCATGCTGTCTAAGATGGCAATTGACATCATCACCCTATGTGATCAGTGTCCCTTTTTTTACCATAAGAAACAAAACCACAGTCAAACACCATACCAATTCTTGGAAGAGGTTAATTCTAAAGAAAGCCTAAACTCAACGAGTATTCTCAAAAAGCATTCGCATTACGGACATAAAACTGAAGCGTACAGCTATCATGCTGCCGTATGGAATAAAGATGCCTCTGTAAGAACATTGTTATTGTTTAAGCTGGTACGAAAAACTTTTCCAGAATGGGAAGGGATGGCTATTGATGTCAAGACTCAGAAGTCATTACAATGTGCAAATATGTGAAGCTCCACCGAAAGAAGAAGAGGAAATAAGACTAGACTTTCTGGAAATGTTTCAAGAAGGAGTTCCATGGGAAGAGGAAAACTCAGAAGAAGAAAAAATATAACATAGAAGGAAAAGAAGAAGATTGAATGGATTATCCAGAACCTGAATTCTGGATGTGAACCAGAGAGGGACACAAGGGTGTAACTGGCATTATTGAGTTTATTTTGTTCTCTCTTATCATTTTTTTCTTGTATCCTTTTAATCATTTACTAATAGTAGTTTAGCAGTGGGTTAGATACAATAAGAATGTTCTAGTAGTTTTATTTATAAAAAAAAGAATGTTCTAGTCCTTATGATGTCATGGCTGAGGTAGCACTTATGACATCACCCATGACCTTATATGGGGTGTAGAACATTCCTTTGTTGGTTAGAAAAAGAAAATGTCTAGAGTACTCCCTCCCTCGCCCTATATATGTTATCCACATTTAGGGTAAAAGAAAATGAATTAATACGTATTTCGAGTGCTCTTGCGAGTGTATTCTTGTTAGAGAGCTAGCCTTATGACTCACGTCAAAACCAAGTAAGCAGACACTCTTGGAGTCTAGTCAGCGAAACTTACTACTCGTGTTGGTACTTCCAATCTTTTGATAAATATACTAATTACAGCAACCTTTCATGCACAAGAGCCTCTAAGCCCTGTGATGCTATTGTAGTGGATATTAGATGGAAATTATTAATGGAGAGTCGACAAAATGAGATAACTGCTTTCAAATTTTGGATGGATACTTGTAATAAAGGAAAATGTTGTTGCATGATAAACTTATCGTCCACTTAACACATTTCATAAGGAGAAATGCCAACAGATCACCCTTATAACATCGGCACAACATTTTATTTGTTCCTCCATGGGTTGTCCCATAAATATTCCTAATTTCACTGGTTTCCCCATGAATGTTGTTACCTGAACATTGGCCCAACAAACCTTTTAGTATTACTTGTCACCTTTTCATAAATTTCCATTCAATTTTAATGAATAACAAAATACTCAATTTATCCTCAAATTCAGCCCTAAGTTGATTGACTAAGTTTCTGAAGACTTAAAATTGAACTTAATAAGTTAATTTTCAACATATTTTCAGCAAAAAAAAAAAACAGCAAACAAAAATAAGAATAAAATTTCAGAAGAAGTTTAAGAATAAAATTTCAGAAGAAGTTTTAGGAACTAAGTAGAGGTATAAGCAATAGCAAGGAACTACAATCTAGGCTATCTAGCGTAACATAAAAACATCTAGGTTAGCATCAAATTCTGAAAGGCGGTGAGTTTCAAACTAGGTATTTAAGTTTCTTTCCCTTTTTTTAACAAGAATTATTAATTTTAACCTTTTAACTTAAAGATTATATAAGACCCCTGATACTCTATTTTTAAGCTTATTGAATTGGGTATTAAGTATGACTTGTGAAGGTTTTGGTATTTTATAAAAATTGTAAACCAAGATAAGAATTGATTGTTTTACATTATGTGGAAGATACATAATGTTTTGATTTTCAAAGGATGTCCAGTAGTGGAAGAGTAAAACACAAAGGTAAAATTTTATTAGAAATATCTCTCAACTTTTACAAAATAAGACTAAGATACATTATACTTTCAGCGTGGGAGCCCTCCCCCCACTCGGGACTCTTTAGGGACGCCTTTGGGCTATATCATGGTTACTTAAAATGTGACATTGCATGCTTTGGAGACGTAAGAAAAGGATTAGTGTCACTATAACAAGCTTTTGGTTTACTCTTGCGATAGCTAGTGCCTCTTGAGGTTTTGTCCATTACCTATTTTTTAAACATGTCTTAGTCTATCTTCAGTTTACTCAATGATTCAAGGTAAAGAGGGGGGGGTTCTCTCTTATCTAATACAACACATTTATGACTTTTGTGAGATAATGTTTCCTAGCGGATGAATTGTTAATTATATCAATTAATTATTTTCTTCTAGCATGCACAATGAAACAAAACTGACAATTTTCTGAGTATATACAAAACCACTTTAACATCAGGTATAAAGGGCAAACCCAGTGCACGAAGCACCCGCCACTGCGGGGTACTGGGGGGGCTGGATGTACGCAGCATTACCCCTGCTTGCGCAGAGAGGCTGTTTCCGTGAATCAAACCCGTGACCTCAGGTCACAGCGGGGGCAACCTTACCGTTGCGCCCGGTTCACCCCTTAACATCAGGTATAGATGAGTGGAAATCCAGATTCCCAACTACACATATATAACATGAGTGCACATGTTACAACACCCTCAAACTTTAACCTAGACTAAGAATAATTCTTACAACACTGTAACAAAGATCTGAAAATTTATAGTTCCCACTTCCAATTAATAAAGTCCTAAGTATGAACCTACCTGTTTGCCTCCAAGGTAAATTAAAATTAATATTGAAGCCCCTAATCCCAGGAATGCATATATAACCTCTATATTCCTTAATCTAATATTAATTTTCACATGCACGTGGAGTTAATTTCTCTACCTCCAAAAAAAATTCAAAGGTCATCACTTAGTAGGCATATATTACGAGCAAAACTAAACTGAACTATCGCAAAAATTGCTGTTGAAAATAATAAATAGAGACTAAAGAGAGAGATATTACCATCTCTTGATGACCTGGATTTTCCTTCAATTGCTAGCAATAAATCTGTTCAAAATATCACATTGAATATACAAGTAAATGTCAAGCCAGTTTCGAAAAGAAACTTTATTAAAAAACAGAGATGGTATCACAAAACTCATCCAACATCTATTAAAAGAAAATTTAAAAAAAAAAAAAATCAACGACAGGAGCTCCTCTTTGAGCCACAAATGTAAAGAACTCAACATCACATAAGGAAATTTGGTTGTGGCTATCACAGTGCCATCAAAACACCTTACATTCCTTTCTCTCCACAAAGTCCAAAGAAAACAAAGTAATGCTCCCCCCCACCCTC
This sequence comes from Sambucus nigra, assembly GCA_949130495.1. Classification (NCBI taxonomy): domain Eukaryota; kingdom Viridiplantae; phylum Streptophyta; class Magnoliopsida; order Dipsacales; family Adoxaceae; genus Sambucus; species Sambucus nigra. Next base: position 110,102,117 of record OX422215.1, on the reverse strand, counting down.
ACCCCCACCCCCATTTCGCTTGCCCCCATCCCTAATCCACCACGCGGCCAACACCTCATATACTAATTTGGGCAGAACTCACTACAACCTAAAAAGAGAAAATCACATCCCAAAGGCCCCTCGACACCCGGCAAGTGATATAGAAAAAGGTCTACCATGCCCCCCCCCCCCCTCCTAATCAGCAACCATTAACTGGCAATGTTCCTATTACTACTCTTCAAGATACCGTCCGTCAGAATTTAGTTGCTTAGCTATGTCCACTTATGGAAAGCAACTTCGCTCATGTCCTTCATCAGCCACATATGCTTACACGGATACAAACTGCCACTCCTCCCCACCAACACTTGCTAGAGTACTCTAACAAATACATTACCCTGGCTACCCCCCCCCCCCCCCCCCCCCCTTTAAAAAAAATAGAAGTCCCACATCCCGAACCTCCCAAAGAATGTTTTGACCTCCTCCACCTCCCAATCCTAAAAGTGTCTCGTGAACTAGGATTCCAAACCTTCATATCTCTTACCCATGAAATATGATTTTCCATTGTACCCTTCTTGTCCCTCGCAATAAGGAAAAATCCCAAGAAACTACTGGATTAATGGCTCAAAATTGTAGTTGGTGAGTTAAATATTGTGAGCATTCAAAATATGGTTGGTGGGATATGGTTAATGAGTCAAAACATGTGAAACATTTGGATGTTATGTGTCTACCATTGGGATAGTAACTTGTTAGGTGCCTACAATTAGAATAGTAACTTTGATCTCAACCATCTAACTTTATTTTAATCCAACCGATGTGACTAATTTCAAGCATCTATAAATTGGCTTCATTCATTCATTCTAACAACATAAAAAAGAGCAAGCAAGAGGAAGTGAGAATGTGGTGAGAAGGGTTGTAGAGTGAGATAGACAAGAGAGATTGAGAGTGTAACAATTTTTGTTCCTTATTTCTCATAGTGAATATATCTCCTCTCCTCCTATGGACGTGACTAATTTGGTGAACCACGTTAAATCTTTATGTCTCTCTTGTGTTTTGTCACTTTCTTTATTTATCTTTATAGTGTGTTTCAATAGCCATAAAGATAAAGTGCTTGTTTGTATACGGTCGAAGGCAGGGGATTCGGCATTAAATTCTAACAACTGTTATCAGAGCTCCAGGTTGATACAACAAGTTCTTGGCGTATTTTTTTTCTCTAATGGACAGTGAAAATGAAACCATGGTTACTCCCGTAATTGCCTCTAGCTTTAAGAAGTGGAATCCAAGTTATGGATCCGGAAGTACTATAAAGTTCGAAATAAAGCCTTTGACGAAAAGATCAAATTCGACTTATGGCAAAGGCGGATGCGTGGTTATCTTATCCAACAAAGAGTGGATATTACTTTATTGGGAGTAGAGAAGAAACTGGAGGACATGACTGATGCTGAGTGGCACGACATTGATTAAAGGGAAAGCTCTTCTATTGAGATGAATATCACACATGCTATGCTGAATTATGTGATTGAAGAGATCACGATGAAGGGCATGTGGGATAAGCTTAAAGGGCCATACTTGGGAAAATCTCTGTCAAATAAACTCCAACTTAAGAAGAGGATCTTCAAGTCGGAGATGAAGGAAGGTGAGGATGTGATGAAGCACACAAATATTTTCAAACCTTTAATCAACGACTTGAGCCGGATAAACATTCAATTCAGCGAGGAGGATCGAGCTTTGTTGTTGGTTGCATCATTGCCAAATTCATATAAGCATTTTGTCACCAGCCTTATGTTTGGGAAAACAACCCTTAAGTTCAACGAAGTTGTGCAGGACATCATCTTTCATATGACGATGAAGAAGAAAGATGGTGGAGAACGTAAATTTTCCCATAGTCAAGCTTAAACGGTCAGAAGTGGAAATGGTGGATAAAATAGGGAAAGCGGACCAATTATGGATCTAGGGAGACTAGTAGGTCTAGATCAAGTGATGGTAAAAGAGGACCGCAGTGTTACAAGTGCAAGGAATGGGGTCATAAAATATGGGAATGTTCTTCATGGAATAAGAAGGAAGAAAATGACCGAGATAATGCTACGATAAATGCTGCAGAAAGTGATGATTGCTTTGGAGATGCTCTCACTATTTCCAAAGGTAACTCTTTGTCTCGAGAAGATTGGGTATCAGATTAGGGTTCTACACATCATGCGTATTCCAATATTTATAGTTTTGATTCGTTCCAATGTAAAAGAAAATGCTATGTGACATTGCCCAATGGTGAAACTTGTGCCGTAAAAGGGGTGGGAATAGTGAAGACCAATATGTTTAATGGTGTAAAACATATTTTGTATGGTGAGACCTATGTCCCAGAGGTATGTAAAAATCTAATATCCATTAGCCAACTGGATTCCAAGGGCTATCGAGTGTCGGTAAAAGGTGGAGTCATGAAAGTGGCACGTGGTTGTATGGTCCTAGCGAGGGGAGAAAAGAGAGATGGGTTGTACCGTCTGATTCAAATTATAAGGAAACAGGGTTCACAGGATATCAAGAGCTTGAGACATTATTCGATTGTGGGTACAACAATGAAAATACGGGTGTTATGTTTCTGGGCAGCAGGCGAGAGTGAAAAGGGAAAACTTACTAGAGAAGGGGAAATCATGAAGTCCCCCTTCAGAGTCGACAAATAAAGTCAACTGGAGATGCTACACATATGCATTGGTCGACATTAATCAAGGTGGAGTTAGGACTTCGTTGCTTGATTCAGGTTTGTGTAGCTCAGTAAGTGTAAAAGGGCCAATGGAGAACATTTATGTGTGTTGCAAATGGGGAGACTTAACATAGGGTAATGGCGTAAATTCTTGTCAAGTTGGAGTCGTGTTTAACGACTTGAGGATTTGCAAATGGGAGCTTTCCGCATTCAGGGATGTTGTGTTTTTGGTCAAGGTGGAGATTGTTGGATTTTTAGCTCAAAATTGTGGAAGGTGGGTCAAATATTGTGGGCATTCAAAATATAGTTGGTGGGATATGGTTAATGAGTCAAAACATGTGAAACATTTGGATGTTAGGTGCCTACCATTGGGATAGTAAATTGTTAGGTGCTTACGATTGAAATAGTAACTTTGATCTCAACCATCTAACCTTTTTTTTATCCAACGGATGTAGCTAATTTCAAGCATCAATAAATTGGCTTCATTCATTCATTCTAGCAACATGAAAAAGAGTAAGCAAGAGAAAGTGAAAGTGTGGTGAGAAGGGTTGTCGAGTGAGATAAACAAGAGACATTGAGAGTGTAACAATTTGTGTTCCTTATTTCTCATAGTGAATATATCTCCTCTCCTCCTATGGATGTAAACAATTTGGTGAACATCGTTAAAAATTTGTGTTTCTCTTGTGTTTTGTCACTTTATTTATCTTCATAGTGTGTTTTATTAGCTATAGAGATAAAGTGTTTGTTTATATACGGTTGGAGACAGGGGATTTGGCATTAAATCCTAACAGAAATCTCTCTTACAAAGAAACTTCCTTGCACTAATATCAGGCCAAAATGCCCAAAAAGAAAGAAGTAGCTCTATGCTCAACAATAAAATTCCATAACCCCAATTCCTAAGGGATGAGTGGTATAGGAACCCTAACAACTATGTCTAAAGCCGAATATCGCAACGACCACTTATCTCAACAAAGAGATTGTCCTTCAATGAAAATCTCCAGTAGCACTTACCCCCGCCCCACCCCAACCCTACACGCACGCGCGATTTACACACATTCATCTAATTAACTAAGCAGATTGAAACTCTCCTTATTCCCCTATCCACATAAAGTCTCTTATAAACTTCTCAACCCTCTCTAATAGAGGCATAAATCGGAAGATAATAAGTAGGAAAGTTCAATAAAGTACTCTTGATGAGCGTTAACCGACCTCCCATAGTTAACTCCTCTTCTACCCTACAAGCATCCTCTCAACCCAATCCATCATTGGACCCTAACTAGTACTAGATTTAAACTAAGCCCCCACAACAAGCCTAGATAAGTGGAGGGCAGCAAGCACACTTTACACCCAACCCAGCCACACCTCCAAACCACTCCCATTGGAAATCATTCACACTTCCCTGCATATGAACAACCTCAAAGCACACAAGGGTGTGTTTGATTGACATGGAAAATAGTTGTTATGATTCATATTTTGCCTTTGCAGTACCTTGATTGCAAATAGATTATATAAAAACAATATTCATGCACATAACAAGCCAAACCTCATTTTTAGTGGAAAATTTTTTTTATCCACCTACCAAAGAATTGGTTTCCATGGAAGTAAAAGTAAGACCAAAAACTTGTATATTTTTCCACTCATTTTACAACATCTCGTCGAAATGAACTATTTTCCAAAAAATCTCCAACTTTGTAATCAAAAGCACCCTAAGAGTATACTAAGTCTCTACACCTAGTCTTCTACATCCCCACAAAATATGATGGTGTCATATGTAAACAAACGGTGAGATATCATCCAATATCAATTGAGAGTTATCCCACACCACCACCAAGAAGCCACTAATCATATCAGCTTCCACTGCCCGCAAACTAAGTCTGCTTAGGATCACCCTGATAAAGACCTCTGGAACTAGGGAAACCCCCTCCCGTGTGCTGTTCCCAATATTGAAAATCTGACACTAGAAATGCAACTCAGTCTCCACAGCTCCTCAAACCCCATCATGTACAACAAACACAAAACCCCAATTCACGTGTTCATGAGCCAATGATAGGATAACAACTATGTTTTTGTATCTTAAACTCTATGTAACATAAATGTGTAAAAAACATAGGTGCATCATATAGTAATTGTATTAGACACAAATATCAGAACCCAAGAAATATGACATTGTAAAGTAAAGTTAAGGTTGAAAGAGAATAGTAGCTTCTAGCAGCATATAGTTTTCAGCACTGCTCCAAATTTCATGTTTTCTTTTCTTTACCACCCAAAAAACAAAGAACTCGAGTTCCTGTTTAATTATGGAAAACATGGATGTTTCCCAAAGAAAAGAAAACGCGAAAAACAGAAAAATAGAAAATGCTTTCAAATGTCTATATTTCCCAAATTAGAAAACCGTTTTTCACTTTTCCAGTTTTCCAATTTTCTCGAAAATTGGGAAATCACAGTTCAAATTTTTCCTAAAATTTTTCCTTTAAAATGAAAATTTATATTAAGCTTACACCACAACCTCCACCATCACCACCACAACCACCGCCATCATTATCGCACCGGCGCATCACTTCCTCACCAATGGTGGCAGTTGGGGGCAGTTGGGTGGTGAGGTTGCACGGGTGTGGCTTTTATGGAAAAAAGAGACATAACGGGCCTTATTTTCAATTAATTGATTGCATGCATATTCTATATTTCTAAAATTCTCCATGAAAAATAAAAATAAAGAAATGGATATGAAAATTGAAAATAAAACTTAAAAAATGTATGGGTTATTTGGCTTTTGGCCCCATTAATTATTTGATATTGACTTTGTCTCCTAACATTAGCACTATGTTTGACCCATAAAATAAAAATTATCGAGGTTAAACTAATTATAAAGAATTAAGGGCTTTTTTGACTTGACTGTAATAATGTTGCATTTTGACATAATCCCATAAAGGATGAAAAATTATAAACAACCCCCTAGATTCTAACACCGTCATTTTGTCTCTTAAAAATCACTCTAATTCATATTTTAACTTAACCCGCTATATTTCCTTGACAAAAATGTCCTCATTCCCGACTTCACCTTCTTAATCAAACCCAACAACTCTTAATCCTAATTTTTAAAAACCCTAAACAATTACCAAAACTAATAAAATCAAGATCAAACCCATACACATACATATACATACATACATAATCACACATATATAAATGTTTAACAAATTCACCAAACATTATCACAAGGGTTTAAGTCAAAAAAGCCCAAGAATTAATGGGGGTCAAACCTCAAATAATCCATTTTTCAATTTTTCCAATTTTCCCAAAATTTGGAAAACACAACTAGACTATTTTCCAATAAAAAAAAGTAATGAAAACTTAATTTAAACTTACCACCTCAACCTTACCACCTCACCGCCACACTAGTGGTGGTGCTTGTGTTGGCGGAAAAATAGATAAAACGGAGTTTATTTTGAAAAGTAAAACCCATTTTCTACTTTTCCAAAATTCTCAATAAAAAAACCAAAACTAGGCCATGAAAATTAAAAACCCAAAACAAAACAGGACCTACATCATTTTTTCACTATTTCCATAGACAAATGCAACAAGATAAAAACAAATATACTTACAGTCAGCACATAATCATCTCTACAGCATACTTTTTTTTTTCCTTCGATCAAATATTTCTTGTTAAGCAACATTATATAGGATATAGAATAGAGTGGTTATCACGAAAATGGCAAAAAATAAGTACCCTTTATAAATGCATTGCAGAGACCCTCAACAAAAGAACCTGCTAGCTATTGGACAGTGTGTGTGTCTGTGAGTGAGAGAGAGGTGGTGTGTATATATGGTAGTGGAGGAAGAAAATATTTGAGATTACACGTACACGTTATTTTCTTCAGGGTAACGGCGCATGAGGAAGATTCTTATTATATAAAGTTTCCAAACTTTTTTTGGTTTCACGCGCAACCTTAGAGAATGAGCACACACGCAATCTTCACCTCAGTCACACGTGTCGATTTCTTTGTCTATAGTATGGCGCGTGAATGATATCGTGTGTTCATGATCAATATCATTAAGTATGCAAGACGTTTGAATATGTAAAAATATTGTGATCATACGGCGGAACATATAGGATAAGTATTGCACTCATGTCATATCATTATTAGTGCTGAGCATGGACACGTGCTGTAACACCAAATAATGAAAGAGAATGATATAACACAAGTGTAAGCTCAAGCAAACTATAAGGAATCAAATCAAAGAGAGAGAGAGCAACACTCGTTCTCAATTGAAATTCACCAAAAGATTGAGAGTAAAATAAGAAAAAATCACTTCTTTATATCCTCAAGTCAGTCTGCCTTAGTTTTGACACATTATCAACCCTTATATAGCATTTTAGAACAACCCTCCAGTAATAAGGAACTAATAGATATTAAAGAGAACACTAAATAACCTAAAAGATGGAAGACTTGAAAGACTAGATCTTTGGAAGTCAACTAATTTGCCTTGAAATTTGATGTGACTTCAAATGCATGTCGTTCTTTGTGTACATTGAATTAGAATGTGAACTGTATACTAAACGAACGTGGTGGAAGTCCTCTTTTCAATGTTTAAGGAGAAATTTTCGAATATAATCAATTTATATTTTTTTGACTTATTATGTGTATGAACAAAACTCGTTGAGCTATAGGTTAGGACTTAAGTGTCCTATGACATGATTTCTGGAAGATACAGCGGCCAAGTTATAACATATATATCATTATGTCCTGTTTAGTGCCACGTTTCGTCTTCACGTTCCGAGGATCTCTCAGGTATGAATACGTAAATATTTTGATCGTTGGAGATTTTATATTTAAGTGTTAGGTTTTTATAAAATTATTTTCAAAATATTTTAAAATGATTTTATCTTCTTTTAATATTTTTTAAAAGAAAAATATTTATTTTGCGGCTTCATTAGAACGAGATATGGTATGTCGTTAGAACGATATATGATACCTCGTTAGAACATAGTCCAACTAATTTCAAACGAACCAACTTTGCCTTCGTTGGTATGCCATTTAATAGCCCATTATATAATTGTTCGAATGAGATCCTATACTTCGTTCGAACGGGCGGATTTTTTTTCATCTTTATCCCGATTTTGGAAAACCTTTTATAAATAGGAGTGTGGAGTAGCAGTTTTATTGAAGATAAGAGCTTGTGTTTTGAGTTCTCAAACTCTATCAAAAAGCTCTTCAACACCATTGTTTACACCCAAAGTTTTTTGGATCGAGGTGTTCATCATATTATGTTTTGAGATCCTATTTTGGGAACCTTTAGTTTATTCGCTACATATGTTGAGAATCATTTCATACAGTGGATTTTATATTTACTTTTTATACACGATGGTATCCGTATTTGTGTTGTTGTGGTGAAGAAGCGATGGACTCCGTTGTTTGATTCGTAGACAGTTGCTAAGTTGTTCGGTAGACACGGAGGTGTGTGTGGACTCAGACGTTGTGGTAGTGCATGAGTGGACTGTTGCGTAACGCTAAGTGGAGGTTGAGGAACGAAAAGCATCTAGACATGCGAGGGAGTTGGGTTTGTGTTGTAAGTCTTCTTTCGTACTCTTAATTTCATACTTAGTGGATTTTGCTTGGCTGGGTCGTCTAAAGTTTTTTTCCATTGTGGGTTTTTTCTTATACATCGGGCATTATGGTTGATTTACTTATTTTATCTTTCACTCAGCTAGATGCGTGTTTAGAAAAGATAAAATTGGTTAATATGTTTAATCACAACTTATTTAGAATTGGTGCAACATTTTACTTTGGGATTAAATTATTCAAGTTTAATATTCATTTTGAAAAAAATTGAAAATTGACTTTTATTTAGACCATTCCTTATATTCGCACTTTTAAATTGGTATCAGAACTTGAACACTAAGTTATTGTGTTAGATATACATTTATGTATGAATTTTAGCAGTTCTTATATGGAGGGTCAGTCATTTTCTAGACCACATTTGTTTGATGGGTCTAACTATGCAAACAGGAAAGCACATTTACTTAAGTCATTAGGTGAGCGGGTATGACAAGCGGTAATTAAGGGTAGGCACCCACCCACATCCTTAGCTACTGATTATAGGAATCCCAAACCCGTTGAAACCTAAACTGAGGATGAGGTCACACCAGAGGAGTTCTGTAACACCCATACTCACTCGAGATTTGTACCTCACTCCCTGTATTTTGTATGTCTTTGGGCCATGAATTGAATATAATGAAAAGTTATTTGTCTTGAATTATTCTTGAGGATTTTGTGCAAACAAAATGAGAAAGAATGGGCTAAAACATAACTAGAACAATCCTGGGGTCGTTTGAATGAGAAGACGGGTCGTTCGAACGAGATTAGTGGGGTCGTTTGAACGAACCTTCTAACTACCATCGAACGAGATATACATGTTTGCAAAATCCACTTTCATTAGAGCCTCATCTGAAGTCCGTTCGAATGAGATAGACTGACGAAAATAAGATTTCTGCAGATCTTTATGCGTTGTCATGTTGTGAACCCTTAGATCTTTGAGCTGTAAAGCTCCTATGAGAGCAGATTAATCGTGGGACAAGGTTTGACTTGACCAAAAGATTAAGGGTTAAGGAGTTTGGGGTTTAAATATGAGTTCGGGGTAGAGGGAGCTCATTCAATCAGATCTTTACACCCTTTCTCTATACTTTTAAGTCTTCTTCCTCAATTTCCTGCCTATTTTCATCGTTCTCAAGCCTTAAACCCTCATTCCTAGCCATAATTAGCCCATTTTTCATCTTTAAACACCCATTTCAAGTCTTGTCTAAGTTATGAGTTGGGTTAGAGATTTACTGTTGGAGCTTTCAAGAAGAAGTTGGTGCATTCTTGGAGCTTAGGAGTTTTTAGTATCTTTCAAGTCATTCCCTCTATTTTCTTCTATTCAAATCCAAGGTGGGGTTTTCTTCTTCAAGTTTCCATGATTAAAATCTATGGATATATGTAGGATGCATACTAGAATATGATTTAATATTAAAAAAAATATTTTCTAGTATGTTTATTTAAGGGTTTCTTACAAAAATGGGGTTTTTGAGAAAACAAGACTTAAATGAGTTTTTGAAGAGCAAATGGTATTTTTAATCTTGAAATATGAGGTATAAACACAAAAAAATATAATCTCATGTTAGTATCCTATTTAGATTTATATTTAAGGGTTTCTAGGCTTGAAATCCTCCCAAACATATGTAGAATCTTGTAGTATGTTAGTAGAAGATATCTAAACAAGATATATGAAGTTTGAAATGGGTTTCATGAGAAAATAAGAAAGTTTGAAAATCGTCCCTTAAATGTGTTGTAGATGTTGATAAGAATGAAGAAAAAATAATGTTTGAAACTACATATGATGTTAGGGCCAAAATGGACACTTTTGCTAAAATTGCCTTCAAATGATTAAATGTATGTTTCATGTGGTTTGATTATAAAATGATGGAATAAATCTTTTAGACATATAATCATAAGAGGTTTTTTAATATAAAGTGATGATTTATGATGCCATAATGAAGTAATATATTTTTCACAAGGTTTCAATAAATAAAGGATAAAACGGTAATTTTTCTAAAATTGAGAGTCCTAGTGGTCGGACCTCCTCATTAGACCTTATCGGTTAGTTTTTGTGAAAAGCAGATAAAGTAGATAAAATGTCACGTGAACGGCGTGAAATGGTGAAACGAACCATAAAAATGATAAAAACTATAAAAATGACTGAATAATGTGGACATTGGTAAAAATATTAAAAACATTAAAATGGACTCGGATGAGACCAAAATACAATTAAGAAGGGTCCGGAGTCCAATGGTGAAAGACCTAAAATCACTGGCCAGAGCACATGGTAGCATAATCGGCGGTGAGGAGCCCATTAATGTATGCAGTTATTGGAGGATTCCAAAAAAAGATAATGAAAATGAAAATGAATTTGTTGTGCTTAGGAATATAAATAAAGCAACCTAATAAAAAATGGTAAAATGGATAATAAGGAATAAAATAAGATGAAATAGTATCTAGACTCGGTAAAGAGTAGCATAAAATAGTTAAGTGTGAGTATGAGCATATCGCTTGGGTGTATTGCATAGTAGTTGTATTAATACTGGCTAAATTGATAAACGTTTTTGGAATTGTTAAAAATACACGTTATATGAATAGTATTTTTATAGAAAATGTATAGCTTAGTATTTTTCACCCTGTAGAGCGTTCGCTCACCCCTACTTTTTATGTTGAAACCCCCACCCCCAGGTACAACGAGTAAGGATGTCGGCAAGGACTCCAGTAAGGCCCCTGAGGGCAATAGTTGTCGTTAGAAGTCTGTCATTACATTTTAAAACTTGTATTTTGAAACATTGGATTTGGGATATTTTAGATCATTTTTATTCGGGCCTTTGGCTAAGTGTTGTAATAATACAGGGACAATCATGATTTATTTCCTATTTATTAACCGTTGTTGAACTCAACGGATTTTCATGAATAAAACCTTGCTAATCAACCTATCTACATAAAGTGAACACTATTTCTCAATTTAAAACCAGTAATTTAATCCTTATAAATGGTACAACTAAAGTATTTTTCTTAAATTATAAAATTAGACTTCCTCCCACCTAACTTGTTGAGTCGGTGCTAGTTGACACGATGGTGACCCAAATCCGGGTCGAGGATTTACGAGTTCCATCGTATTATGACACGTGAAATGTCTAAAGATGCGTGGAACATACTCCAACTCATTTATGAGGTACTATTACTTTTAAGGCTTTCAAACTCCAAAACATCACCACTCGGTTTGAAACCATTAGAATAGATGAGAGTGACTCCTTTGATGAGTTATATGCTAGTCTGTCGAATATTGTGAACTTAACATTTAACTTGGGAAAGAGAATACCCAAACCCGCATAGTCAAGAAAATATCAAGGTCCTTACCTGAAAGATTTAATTCAAAAGTGACAGTTTTGTATTCCTTATGTACTTTGGAGTTTATAAAACTCGAGGAGCTTATAAGTGATCTTCAAACTTATGAGCTTAACATGTTTTTCTCCAAAAAGATGAAAAAAGATAAGGTCATTGATTTAAAGGCCCAAAAGGTGGAAACACGTGCTTTAGATGATGATTCTAACATCGATTCTAATGATATACCATGTTTGCATGGAGTTTAAAAAATTTCTCAAGTTCAAAAATCAATCGAAAGATGAAAAGAAGTTTGATAAAAGTAAGTGTAACAAGGCTGTGAAATTTCCTGAAAATCATAATGATAATTTAAGAGGAGTGAGTCATATAAATGCTTTGGGTGCGAGGGTTATGGCCATATGACAGCTGAGTGCCCCACTAAGCTAAGGAAGGAGGGAAAGAAACCGATTGAATTTAATGCCACCCTTAGTGATAGTGAACTGGAAGAGGAACCCAATTCCCCATTGTGCAAAATTGCACTGCGTTCCTAGCTAGTCATGAGAGCCTTAAGGAAAAATCTTTCGATGAAGATAATTATGATCATGATAATTATGGGGCCATTGTTTATGATTCCCAAGTGAGTGATGATGGAGAGATTAAAGAAGAAGAAGAAGAAGAAGATGAAGAAGAAGAGGAGGAGGATAGTGAACTTCAAGTTGCCTTCCATAAACCCTATGCTGAAATACTGAAATTGAAAAAGGTTAGCTTGAAGTTGGAAGCTAGATTGAAACAACGTGACATAAGTAGTGATAATAGTATATTGATTGAGGATCTTATTGGACATGAGAAGACTCTTAGGGAAAAGCTTACATTGTTTAGGGGAGTGAGATAGCCTTTAGGGATTAATGGAGGTATTAAAGAAGGATTTTCTAGTTTTTTATGAGACTTATAGTTTACTGGAGTCTAGTATTGTGGAGTTAGATGTGAGATTAAGAGACTTGAGTAATGTCAAATTTGATTTGGAGTCTTAGATCGAACAAATTGGATAAAATGTTAGGCGTCATCCGAATCAAATATGAAAATTGTGATATTTTCTTCGGTATTCCCAATTCTTTCGCTACTAAATCCAAAGAAATGCTTTTGAGAAAGTCAATCATTGATAAAAATGTTAAAAAAGGTCATCCCAAGGGTAACATTCCTATGTGGGTTAGGACATCAGATTTAAAGACTTTACATGTTACACTTAATGATTCTCGAATGCTTACACATGATATGTGTCATGCTATATCTAATGGTTGATTATGTTTTCATGTTTACATACACTACCTTTTGTACTTGTTATATGTGTTTGCTAGTTGTATATGGTTTGAATCTTTTGTATTTTGATTTTTTCCTTTACTGGGTCTTATTGTAAATTATAAAAAGATTTTGTTTATTTTTTGAGTTTGTTTTCAAGTGGTGTCTATGAAAAAGTTATTTAAAACACTCAATAAGATTTTTTATTTATGTGTAGTTTAATTTTACACATTTTGTGTGGCATATCGGTGTGATTGAATCCATATCATGCCATATTTTCATGTGTCTAGGACATTTGATTATGATTTTAAATGCTTAGATTTTTCATAATTATTCTTGCATGGACTAAGATGAAAATGATTTTCTTAATAGATTCACTTTGCATATGCCTCCTCACACACATGCGCGAGCTCTATGGATTTTAACTACATATATTAGATGAGCTAAATGAGATCTTCTCCTAACAATCTTGTCATTATCCAGCTATATTTTATTAGGGGAATTGTGCATGTAAGAATCATTGACCATGAGTTTGTTATTTTATTGAAAACGTGAAAGTGCACGAGAAAGGACTACGAAGGGAGAAATCTTCCTTACGTGAAAGGCCACCATTGGTAAGATCCACAAAAATTAAGAGACAAAAGAAAAGAAAACATTACCAATGCCAAATTTTATTTCATCGATTCTTCAAATAAATTAGTTTCGTCAAAATGAGAGAAAAAATTATATATCTATAATTTTGAGGGTGTTATAAGTTGAAGATCAATAGGTGTGCACAATGAGTCTTAGTTATTTCATGTTTGATGCTATTGATTTGAGAATCATAAATATTTTCTAGGCTAGTATGCATTTTGTTTGTTTGTGCATTATAAGTTCACTTTATTTATCACTGTGAGGCCATATATTTGTTTGATAAATTTAATGCGGTCAAATAAAACTCCTTAGACATTTTTTGAGTGATTGGGTTATATTTGTATTTAGTTCACGCCCCTTCACTCAATCCCACAAATTTGGGGGGAGAAATGGTTTATAGGGAAGAAGCGATTTATTATGCATTCTTTCTTTGTCTGTTGTTGAACAAATGGGGGGGGGGGGGGATGGTATCTTTCACTTTAGTTTTAAGAGGATATATTTATCTTAGGGGGAGACGTCTTACCTAAGTGGGGAGTGTTAGACATCGGGGAAGCTTATTTTTATGCAGATTTATATTGCTATATTTTATTTACATTTTAAGGCTAATTTAAATGTGCAGGTTTTCAACACGCGGCAAAATTTACAAGCCTGCAAAGCTACTCAAGCTTTATGAGTTGGTCAAGTTGTACTTTTTTCTTTTGGGGTTGGAGACTGAGTCTTAGACGAGCTTAACAGCCCAGGTGAGTTTTTATTTTTAATTTTATCCCGAAATGGCCAAAGGGAGAGATTTGTAAGGACAAATTTCCGTCTAGAGTCAATTTGTATGTTTTGACTTATTTCGTGTTTGGACAAAAATCTTTGAATCATATGTTATGACTTTAGTGTGTTGACCTTTCAAGACTATGACATGGTTTCTTTAAGACGTAACAACCAAGTTAGAAGATCTCCATTATTGTGTTGTGTTTAGTGCCACATTTTCTCTTCATGTTTCAAGGAATTATCAGGTATGAATGCGTAAATATTTTAGTCCTTGGATATGTTATATTTGGGTATTAGGTTTTTATAAAATTATTTTAAAATTGATTTTATCTTCTTTTAATAATTTTTAAAAGAAAAATATTTTGTCATGACTTCGTTAGAATGAGATATGGTATGTCGTTAGAATGAGATATAGTATCTCATTAGAACCGTTCTAACGAACTTCAAACGAACAAACTTTGGCCTTCGCTGGAATGTCGTTAGATGTCTCATTGGATACTAGTAGAACGAGATCTTATACTGCATTCGAACGATGTTCAAATTGATTCGAAAAAGGATTTATATTTTTGATAATCTTGAGATTTTTCAAATTTCATTTCATTTCATTTTCATCTCGATTTTGGAAAACATCCTATAAATAGGAGTGCAGAGCAAAATTATTAGTAGAGACAAACACTTATGTTTTGAGTTCCTAAACTTTATTAAAAATCTCTTTAAAACCCTAGTTTATAACTGAGTTATTTAAGGTCCAAGTGTTCATCATATTATGTTTTGAGATCCTGTTTTGGGAACCTTTGGTTTATTCTCTACATTTGTTGAAAATCTCTTTATACGGTGGACTCCGTATCTGTTGTTTACATATGGTGGACTTTGTGTTTGTAATATTATGATGAAGAAGTGGTGGACTCCATTATTTGATCCGTAGAAGGTTTCTGAGTTGTTCGGTGGATATCGAGGCATATGTGGACTCACACATTTTGGAAGTGCGTGAGTGAACTCTGGCATGACATTAGGTAGAAGTTGAGGAATGAAGAGTGTCAAGTCTTGCGAGGGTGTCGAGTATGTGTTGTAAGTCTTCTGTCGTGTCCTTTATAATTCCATACTTGGAGGATTTTGCATGGCTGGGCCGTCTAAGAGTTTTTCGTTATGGGTTTTACCTGCATATTAGGCATTGTGATTGATTTACTTATTTTATCATGCATTCATCTACATGTATGTTTAGGTTAAGATAAAATTGGTTAATCTGTTTAATCATAACTTGTTTAAAATTGGTGAGACATTTTTCTTTGATATTAAATTATTTAAATTTAGTGTTGATTTTGAAATAATCAAAAAATTCTTTTTATTTATACCATTTTGTACATGCACACTTTTACAATGAGCTTTAAATCAATCCATATGGACTTCTCAGGAGTGAGTTATGATTGTTTTACCAAAGAGTGTTTGTGCTAGCATCAGAATTTAAAAATAGACTCTTTACCTTTTTAAGGCCACTTAATAAACCATGAAACTTATAAGGACTTATACGAATATTAAATGTTTCTCATACATCATCTTACTCTGGTTGAAAAATATTCAACCTCAAATCGAAGTTAGCTTCATCATTATGGTATGGTAAAAGATCTGACACATTTGAAAGTTACTGAAACGTCACTCTCCTGAAAGTTCGATATTATAAGCATTATTCCCATACCACTGAAGGACTTTAAATATACCATCAGCGTTAAGATTAATCTTTCCATGTTTCCTATGGGGAAATCTTTCTTTTTGAAGATGGATCCACACCAAGTTACCCTTTTTGAATTTAGCTAACTTATGGTCCTTATTTGCTTGATTTCAATACTTCTCATTTTGCTTTATTATTCGATCACACACCTGTTTATGTAACTTTTATATACTTGGCTTGCTCTTCAGTATCACCACCGAATTGATGAGGTGTTAAAAGTTTAGCCAAATTAAGTGAAGTGATTAGATTTATCCCACACACAACTTCAAATGGACTAGCACCTGTAGTTTCGTTCAAAGATCTATTGTAAGAAAAATCAGCTTGTATTAGGTTAAGATACCATTTTCTGATGTTACTTTCTATCAAACTCCTCAATAAATTTTCCATGCTTCAATTCATAACTTCAGTTTTCCAATCAGTTTGTGGATGATATGAACTAAATTGCAAATTAGCTCTAAGCTTTATCCACATAGTGCGCCAAAAGTGACTCACAAGCTTCAAATCTCGATTAGAACAAATGGTCTTTGTAATGCCATATATCTTGACCATTTCATAAAATCAAATATTACCAACATGAGATATATCCAAGGTCTTGTTACATGGAACAAAATGAGCCATATTAAAGAATCGATCAACAACCACGATAATTTAATCCTTTTTTCTTTGAGTCAAGGCAACCCAACAACAAATTTTAAAACTGCATCTTCTAATACCCTATATTTTTATGCATTAAATTCATTATGAAATTATCTAATATGCATGTGTGGCATGTGATGTCACTAGCTATATGATTATATTTGTTATATTAATAAATCTGAAATTTGGACTTAACACACAATAAACCATCAATTAAATATGTTAATGTGACTGTGTATTATGGTTGACTATGAAAACCGAGGATTTTTTTGTTTGTATTATTCCCTTGGTATCGAGTCCCACCGATCATTAAGTAGTTCCCTATAATGCCATGTCGTACCACATTAATAAATAATTTATATAATTGGCTTCTGAAATTGTATCGACTTGTTTAATTAAAAGGTTGGGTGAGTTAAATAATTAATGATGCCACCCGTTTTAGCTTAAAAGGATGAAATATGGCCTGTTTAGTTAGTACAAGGACTACGTTGTGTTTTAAGTTATTTGGAGTCGATTTTGGAC
Source organism: Sambucus nigra (assembly GCA_949130495.1). Taxonomy (NCBI): domain Eukaryota; kingdom Viridiplantae; phylum Streptophyta; class Magnoliopsida; order Dipsacales; family Adoxaceae; genus Sambucus; species Sambucus nigra. The sequence continues at coordinate 110,084,974 of OX422215.1, read as the reverse complement.
TCTTTTAGGTGAGGCCCATTTAGGGCCCGAGACCAATTTCAAGATTAAAGGGTTTTAATGATCCATTAGGGATCTCTTTAGTCACATATCATATTTTAGGAAGCACCTAAAGTCTATGGAGAAGAAACATGAAGAGAAAAAGAAGAATTAAAAGTTTCTTGCCCTTGTTTTCTTCATCAAATTAAAAAAGGCAAGTGTATTTAGAATATAAGTATGATTGGTTTAGAGTTAGATTAATTATATTTATGTGAATCTGAACTCATCATGTCTAAATCTTATTTAGATGATTCAATTTGATTAATTTTGTAATTAACCTCATCTAATTAGTAATTAGGTTGAATCTACCTTTAATTTGATTGATCTCCTAATGAATATGAATAGTAATTATTAGTAAATGATTTGAATGTGATTTATATTGTAAATCACACAAAATACCTTTGACTATATGCATTAGTCCATTGACATTGTAGGCTAATTGAGGAAACTAGTGAATCTCAGATTTTTGAATGAGATTTCAGGTTTTCAATTGAATATTGTAACAAACATGAGGATTTAATGTTAGATTTATAATTGAATTATTTAATTTATATGGATTTATTGTTGGGATGTGATTTGGGCCATAAATAAAGGTTTTAGACTCATTAATGCTGGTTTGGGTTTAGAAATTTTGTGTGAAAGACGATGAAACCCGTAGGGGAGGATTTTCAAAATAACTATAGTGGTTTATCAATCAATGCCATCAGATTATTAAAAAATTTGCTTATTGTTTATTCAATTAGATTTTTATATTTATGGTTAATTTGGGGCTAACCTTTAGACCAATTTGACTTATATGAATGTGTTAGTATGATGGATTGAAGGACTCTAATTAGGTAGAATTATTAGATGCCTAAACTTTCTAAAGATAATATAATGTAATAATTCATGATTTTAAGACTAGATTTCCATGTATGAGTATGATATCTTCTCTTGTATTATTTGAGAAATATATACCACAAGTGAGTGCTTGTAGCGATAATACTATAAAGAATTCCATTAAGCGACGTCCATCACGATGATGCATCGATGATATAGGTGAGTATGTCATGGTCATTTTACCTCAGATCCTATGCCTAGGTACCCATGTCCCTAGAGGGGTTTCAAGGGGAGATTTCATCTGTATGGTCTTAGGTATGGTACGTTATACGAATGATGTGCAGATATAGTGATTTATTGCTCAGTCATAATGAAGACTTAGGTTTTGTATGGTCTAATACTACACCTACTACGCATGAGTGATCCCCGAAGGCAATATATATATGCCTTCATTATTTTTGAGTTTTAATTAGATCCCATTTATATGGTACCTATCGGGTACCGTACTTATGTGGATACTATACTTTGAGATTGTCTCATCTGCTTTACATACTTGAGATTAGTTAGTGTAATGTTATTATGAATCCATTTTCTTTATTTGATTGTGTAGAATAAAACTTAATCATACTTCACTTGGGATTGGGTTTTTAGATGAATATGATATCTAGGATTATTTATGTTGGGGTAAAACCTATAACTATACTAAAATGCTAAAGGAAGATGCATAAATATGATCTATCCCAATTTTAATTATACTCTTATTCTTTATAGACTTGATGTAAACGTTTTCATTGACTTAACATTTCAGTACCTAGGCCACCATTGTCGCCTCAACCTTTATCATGTGATATTATATCTCATTCAGTGTTTTTAATATAAGGATGTAGGTTTCGGGTCTGCATTCCCATTCTTATTTAAGTATTTCCTATTTGGACGGTCCAAATTATATAGTTGTTTTTACTTTCAATTATATGGGATTATGTACTATCGTGGATTATTGTGGACTTTACTACTGTAATTCGTGGTATTAGATGTGATGAGTTTCCATTTATTGTTTTTTAGTTATTTAATTTGGCATATCTCATTTTTATTCATGCTTATAATGGTATTCAATTGTTTTGACTCTTGTATTGTTTAGTTTAGACATGATTAATCTACTATTAGATTTTACGAGGTGTCACGCATCTTCCTAAGGAGCTAATGGAATAGGAGATGTATAAAAACTCATATTTGGGGAGTGACTTTTTGCAATGTGACAAGTTCTACATCTCCACATATGTCTAGCAACCTTATGCTCCATCTTTTTCCAATAAAAGTTCTCCTTAACAAAAGAAAGTGTTTTTTTCTCTCCCTAAGTGTCCACCAAGTCCACCATCATGAGATTCAACTAGAATATACTCCCTCAATGAGTACTCAAGACTATATAACCAATTATTTTTTAAAATATATCCATTATGAAACATGAGAGCGCATGTGCTTGAAACCGAGATGGACGAAAGGTACCCAATTAAAATATTTTGTCAAGCTGTGACAAGGTTTTCTATTCAAGTTCAAGATTGTGCAACAAATATAAAGCCTAAGGTCCATATGATAATGTTTTACCAGCTAGATTCCACCAAAATTTATCTTTAATATTCAGATGACTTAATCTAAATGCGAAAATATAAACAATATAGCACAACACCAAGGCGTACGAGGAAAACCCACAAAGGGAAAAAAACATCGGGCTGACATAATAAAAAATATACTACAATAGAGTTTTATAACTAGAAGAAATATAGTTACATCCCTTACCAAGATATACCCGACTAGACACTCTTTACTACCATATCCTATGTTGTGAGCACCAATAATTGGAGTACAATACACAACCACGGTCAGTTTTGGTCTACAACCAATGTTGTAAAGTCCTCTATGTAAAAATAATCTTTGTTTAAAGTTTGAAGCAAACTTCCTTCTTTTTGAGTTTGAATAATAAACTAAATATTCCAAAGTGGAATAATGGTGTGAAGCCTCTAGTGAGTGTAGTACCATTTTCTAGGTTTGTGATAACCTAAACTGAAAGTGTTTCTGAAAATAATGGCTTAACTCACAAAATATATCTTTGAGATATATGACATCTAAAAATAACACAAGAGCAAAGTACAAAGAGATTTGCTCAAGATTTTGAAATTATTATAAAGCAAACAGGTTCACTTTGATTTTTTTAGATTTCATAAGTATTTAAACTTAAAATATCTCAAGAATATATAGAAGAGGAAAAACAAGACTCAGAACTTGGATGAATACAAAATTCAAAAAGAATTTTATATAAAATATTTTTCTCTCCTTGAAAGATGATTATTGTGGTAAGAATGATTTTGCAAAAATATTTTGTCCACAAAGAAATCACCAAAATCACACTTACATTCTCTCTCCAAAATTAAGCCAAAAATACTTACTTACACACATAAGCTTGCAAGAGAAACTCATGGGATAAGTAAGTAAGGAATAGGCTTACATGAGGTGAGATTGTGTAAGAGTAGAAAAGATACCGATAAATAGTTAGTTTGCACAAGTATCAAGAAAGATGTGCACAATCTAGTTCAAAAAGTTATTTTTCTCTAGACTGACACATATCACGAAGTGTCGTTATAGCAAGCTTTGTCATCGTTGTTGACATAAAGAAGTGAGGTCTTGTATGGACGACCTACCGAGGAATAGTGTTCTTTGCTGACATATCTTTGAACGGGTCCACCATCCTTCAGAAGCCCTCATCATCAACCTCGTCCTAAGTGGTTTTGTCCCCAAAGATAACTCTAGATGACCAATTAAGATAGTTATCTCAGTAAGAATAGGTATATTAGTCTCGACCGCTGATAGTGTTGGCCTGGAACAATACTATAATGTCTCTTCAGACATCTTACTAGATTGGGACTCCTCTCTCATATAGTTATCCACTCTCATCTCGGCTCACTAAAATATTGTTTGATCATAGAAACCTGGTTTGCCAAGTCCTTCAATCTCATACATCTCATGCATGCATGTAAATCATGACAGGGGAGCTATAAAATATCCTAATAAAACCATTATAGAAGATCAAATAACCACGTGGGGATAATATCTTTGAGCCAGACATTGAGTGCATGCTTTGGGGGCTGACACTCCGCACCACCAAGCCTATAAAAGAGACCTTGTGTCTTCTTCTTCTTCTTTACCGAATAATTGAAAAATCTTACTGCTACTCTGTCAAGTTTTAGAGAGAGAGAGAAAAGCTTATACACCTCCAATGGCATTCTAGTGAAAACATTATTTACATTGTATAGTGGATGTAGGACAATAGTCGAACCAATTATGTTCAATGTTATATCTTCTCTAACTCTCATCTCTTATCTTTATTTTAGTATGTTGTTTCCACCATTGTTGTGTAATCTCAAAACCATGTTGAATCCTTAGGATGATATTCATTATCATCATTTTTGCACCGTTTGTAGTAAGAGACTGTGTTTTCTTTCTCATCTTAGCTTGAACTCACTGTTTCTCATATCTGGTGGTGATCCAGGTTCACTACTGTTGGAGTTAAATCACTATTTGAAGAGATTGAGTTGGGAGGTTCATTAACTTTCTTTGATTCATCATATTTCTAAGTTTTTACCTATTTCTTCTTTTTTTATTTATTATTGTTATTTTTGTCGTTGATCGAAGATGGCTTTCTATCTACTTGCAAATGTCGGGCTAGATCTATCTAGTCATCTTAACAGTCTGAAATGGACGATGTGGTAGAAGTGATCAAGTCACTTATGACCAACCAACAATAGATGCAACACCATTTCTTGGACTTCAGCCAAAACATTGTGAGCCGAATCTAAGAGGATCCTATAATAAATCTCATCACTCTGATTACCAGAGAGATTGCGCATCCAATAGCCCTCCTGCTAAAAACGTCTAACACAACCTCAGGCATAGGGAAATCACCGATCCATGTTGTTTTCATCTCAATAAGAGGTTCAAAAGTATCCAGAGGAATTATCATGTGAAGAGGAGGACTGATGGGAGAGGTAAGAGACGTCATATACCTCATATCGACCAGAGGCCAATCCAGCTCCAACTTACCAAGAAGAAAGTGTTTAGTACACCCCTTAAAGTTGTAAAAAATGTAGCGCGTTTAACATGCTAAGTTGGGGATTTGATTTTAACTATCTTAGTCCAAGAGAAAGTGGCAACTGAGATAATATGCCACACATCGTTGTTGGTACGCACGCCACTAGTTATCCCGACGGAGCTCGATCGAGAAGAGACTAAGTCAAGGTTAGAGAAATTAAAATAGGGGCCAGCCATCAAGGTCACCGTTGAAGTGGAAGGAGAGGGTGACAACACAGTCATGGAGGGAAAACCTTGGAACAACTCGATCCAAAGGTTAAAAGACAAGATCAAATGTCTCATTAAAAGTTCAGATACAAGCAATCAAGGGTGCGTGGAGGGTCCTCCACTTATGCCAAGAATAATCAGCTATCCTACTCTCAATAAGTTTAAACCTCCAAGCGTGACGTCTAGGTATGATCGGAGTACGAACTATATTCATCATATAAGGATTTATCAGTTGAGTGCCTAAATTTACTCCACCATAAATAAGATGATGTGTCAGGCTTTCTCTACTAGTCTCAGTGGTGATTCCTGTAGACACCCCATTCTAACACTCCCTAACCTCTCCATAGGTTCCTTAGCACCTCCCCTTATCGCTACAAACCTAAGTCATACCCCGAGTACTGACCTAAAGGCTATTGGGCACTCCCACGCTCCGTTTGACCAAAAGTCAAACTCTTCAGCTTGACTGAGACTGAATGAATCTTTGAAGGTCATTGAAACCCCTTTCCAACGGTCCATTCCGTGCACGATTCTGACTTACGGTACAGACGAACGTCCCTTTTTCCCCCGAAACCTGATCAGGAGGTCATCGGACACTCCCAGGCTCTATGTGACCAAAGTGAACTCTTCATCTCGACCGGTACTGAATGAATCCTCGAAGGGACTGAAACCCCTTTCCAACGATCTGCCCTGTACGCGATTCTGACTTACGGTATGGAGGAACGATCCGTTTTACTCCGAAAGGTCATCAATCAATTCCAGGCCCCAATTGACCCAAGCCAACTACCCAAACTGATTCAAGCTCTTTGGAATGTAGAATTACATCTCCTAACATTTCCAATGGTCCACCCCATGTGCGATTCTAACTTACCAGGAGGACGAACGATCCGTTTGCGTCCCACGATTCCCCATCCAAAGGACCGATAAACCCTTCTGAGCGACATTTGACCCAAAGTCAACTTCTAGACCCAGGAGTAGTCTAAAGGACTTTCGAAGGTCTCTAAATTACCTTTCCAACGGTTCTCCCCGTGTGCGATTCGGATCAATGGTTTGCGCTCTACGACCAATTTTTCGAAGGAACTTAAAAGACTCTGCCAAACGGCAGGGTCCAAACCCTGCCTATCGCAAGTGTGCCTAAACACACCTGCCGATTGGCAAGACCAGGGCTATGCCGATCGGCAATTCCCTGGGCCTATAAAAAATAGGGCTTAACCTCATTACAAAGAAAGGAGAAGATCTGAAATCCATCACTCTCAATCAGCTCAGAGAACCCCTCTCGTAGTCAGCGTGATTTCCACATCCAAATCCCTTTCCAACCTTCTCCTTTCATCATCTTTTTCATCAAACTTGGTGAATTAACCACCCTTTATCATCACCCAAGAAGGTACAACTTTTTCAACTCTCTCTTTAAATTCTCCTAAATTCGCATTAATTTATTTTATTACTTAGCAATTTTATTCTCTCATCTCACATACCATAATATACTTTTTATTTAGTATTATTGCACATCTCTTATTTTCATATAAATAAAACCCAAAAAAATAAGAAAAAGAGGGGTTGCTCATAAATTCCAAATGGGAATTCTCACACTTTTCTCACAACTAAAACACTTTTTTACATGCACACACTAAGAGAAGTCCTCGGTTGGATTTATGGGATAAACCCCACCCCTAGTTTTGCATACGAACTACGTGGACTTTGATACCTCTATAGGCTACGTAGGCGTCTCAGGGTAAAATCCGAGACTCAAGTCCTTTTTCTGCTTTTTTTTTCTATCTTTCTATATTCTTTAAACTGAACTCTCTTAGACTCTCTATGCATATATCTGTGCTTAGTGGCGTATTATTCTATATGTGTTATCGTTCCATTATAAAGATCAACGCAAGGATAATCGCATAAATCCTATTTTCTAATATTAGTTTTTAGGAACATTCTTATGGATGACTCACTTTATCTCTTCCATGATACAATTCGATGATTTCTATATCCACTATATATACACATGCACACATATCAAGGGGAAATAAAGAAAGATAGCAATAACCTATGAGAGACCGTAAGGGCGGAATGGGTGCCGAACACCTTCCCATTTCGTAACTTAACCTCCGGACCCTTTTCGAATCATTTTGGTTTCGTATGTATCAGTATGTCTTTGGATGATGTCCTTCGGGACAACTCCTTTTTCTTTTGTCTGTTTTGAGTAAAATAGACCGGCGACTCCTTCTCTCTACATTCTTCACCTCATCACCGAAGCCGGCCGAAGCACTCCCGAAAGGGATGCACGGGACCAAGATCCTCTCAACGTTAAAGACGCCCACTCTTCTCCATCCCACCCGCTGTGAGGATCGGGGGATGGACACAGTGGCGACTCCGTTGGGGATTATTTTGAGGGCTAGACTCTATTTACATGGGTGGTATATTTTTTTTTATCTTTTTCCCTATTTTGCATGTTCCCCTTTATTATTCATGTGTACCTCATGCTCATGCTTCTATTCACACGCGTGTAGAAGATTCTCCACGTACACTTCACACTACGTGAACCTAGGATCACATATATCCACATGTTGCACGCATCACCCATCCATACTTGATATACCATTGGTACTCGTACTTTGTTCCCTGTTGGGCATGATCAAGAAAGATACTCTCATCATAAGATAGTAATAAGATAATCATGCATGATTCACACGACATCATTAAAGAGCATTGTGATTGACCAAATTTTATCCAGTAACTGGAGGGTCACTTCTTGATGGGCGCTGGTCTGGCAGGGCGCAATTAGCCTAAGCGTTATGACTCTCACCTTCCATTGGCCAAGTACCTTCGACATATATCGAACGGTTCCACCGCATCGTACCACTTGATCGAAGTCATGACGGGAGGTATATCGTAGGAAACTCGTTCACGTACGCCGAGTATATCGAATTTTCTCTCACACGTACCGTCCCTACAAGGTATACAGTGAGGCAATTTACGTACACTCAGGTATATTAAATGGCTTGTCCACACGTACAGATTGCCCTCAAAAGCAAGACGTATATCGTGGAAGCCACGCCAAAGGGGGAAACTCTTTCCGATTCACCAAACCAACTGCATAACCACATATAGGTGTCAAGCCTAGGACACACATATTAGATTATCGATTTCGACACGAAACACTGTCGAAATTTTTGGTCGGCCTGCCGCCTAAATTTTTGCACATTTTTAGAACGGGACCTTGCTCGTGAGACTTGTTACAAGTCTAGCCATAGCTTTGCATATATTACAAACTAACTTTTCTAGGATCGGGTCCCGTCCGACATTTCATTTTGCATTTAGGAGAATTTAATACAAGTGAGAACATAATAATAATAATCATACTGAGACCCGTCTCCCAAAAATATTTCTCCCTTCTTTATCAAAAATCCAAAATATTTCTCCTTTCTTTATCAAAAATCCAAAAATAGTTCTCCTTCCTCTATCAAAAATCCAAAAATATTTTATCTTTCAATCTTTTTCTCAAAAATATTTTCATTCTTTTTCTCAAAAAATAAATCCCATTTTGCGTCTTCTCAGGTCGATCGCACACCCTTGGCCTGGCACCTTATTGGATTCGATCTTTAGTCAAATCACCCCGGAGTTCCGTTCGTTCCCATGCTACTTCTTCTGAGTTCGGTATCCATCCACTTTCCATGGAGAACACAGATAAAGTACCAGTTGCGCAGCCAAATCTGACGGTAGTTTTAGCCCATCTCGTGTCCAAGATTGACAACCTTCAGATTGAGGTTCGAGAGATGCAATGAAATCAGGTTCCTATTTATCAAGAGCCTGAGGGCCTATTCCCTCATGCTATGGGTCCACCTGAGCCTATTTGGGTTCCCGAAGAGTATCAACACGCTCCACGTGCCCCTCCTGTCAATGGGTCGCCACCTGCCCAGCTTCCTATGCCAAACCTTGCCCAGCCTGGGGCTAACTTGCCTATGATCATTGATCCAAAAGAGGAAGAGTTGAACAAACTCAAAGAAGATCTCAAGATGCTAACTAAGAAGTTCGACCAAGTCAGAATCTCTGAAAATTACATGGACTACACCCATACGTCTCCTTATCCTAAGGCAAGGCTATCTGAGAAGTTCAAGATGCCAAATATCGAGAAATTCGGAGGAAGTGGACCCTTGATTGTTCATATTCGCAGTTATCACCATTCCATGACTCTCCTAGGGGCTTCTGAAGAAGTGATGGCCCAATTATTTCAGCAAACATTGAAAGATAGCTCCCTTTGATGGTTTTTATCTCTCGAGGAATCCAGAATTCGTAGCTGGGAGGATGTAGCTCGAGAATTCATGTCACATTACAAATACAACGAAGAGCTTGAGGTCAGCCTCCGTGATTTAGAACTACTCAAACAGAACTCTGGGGGGAATCCGTCAATAACTTCATACCCTGATGGAGGGAAAAGGCAGCCACCATGACCAATCGGTCATCCGAGGAATAACAAGTCAACATAGTGAAGAAGAACTTCTTACCCCATGGCCAAGAAATAATGGGAGGATAATACTATCCCCATTTTCGACATCTCAGAGAAGCAGGAGTGAAAATCGAGGAAGGTCTTGCTAAAATAGAAGTTGAACCAAAAAAAGTGTCCGGATAGTTCACCCCCTGAAAATATGACAAACCTGACAGTGCTGTAGTAGTCTCAACCATCAATAACATCTCTCAACCAACCACTTCGTGGGCATCAGAAAATTGCCCTGTCCCAGTTTAAAATGAATACACCGAACTCCGTGCTCCCCTCTCCAAAGTTTATCAAGCCCTGTTAAGCCGAAACCTTATCAATTCCTTGAACCCCCGTCCATTGCCAAATCCACTTCCAAGAAACTTCAAGGCAGATGTTTATTGCACCTTTCACCAGACCTCTGGTCATACCACCGACAATGCTTTCACTTCCGAAACATAATCCAAGGTCTAATTGACTGGGGTACTATTGCTCCACTGGCCAATCCTAAGACAAACACTACTCACAACCCACTCCTAAATCATACCAATGCTATCTTCCTAGAAATGAACCCAGAATTTGATCCCTCAACTCAAATAACGCCCATACACTATCCCAAACCTCTCAAAACTTGCCCATATTTCCTCCTACACCCTATTAGCCTCGCTGATTAAGCACTGTCACTCCTTACCAGAGCATGCATCGCTGTCCGTACCCATTCTGAAGATGGAAGTATGGAATTATCAGAAGTGTTAAACCAACTCCTAGAGTTCTGGATGAAATTGCCCTCACGAATGATCATTATTTGCCAGAGATTCAATACGTTATTATTGGAAGCGCGGAAATGGGCTCGAGAGTCAGACAATTGGGTGGTACCAACCGATGAAGTTAGCCTAGATGATGTTGTTCAAATTATGGTAGAATCATTCAGGCAAACCAACAATATTTATAATATAACCGAGTTACTTGATACTCTGTAGCTACAAGGGCACCTGGTCCCTTCACCCTTACTTATCCCCACAAAATGGGAAGACCTGTATGAACAAGCCATTGAACTTGTGGAATGCATTGACTTTACATGGAAAGAAGGAATTGTTTCCAATGGATAGGGGGAAGAATTTGAAGATTCAAATAAAGGGCAAGCTTCAGAGAAAACTGGCCCGATAGCCAACATGTGTGGGATGATATCATTTGAGGAGATCCTCGAAGAAATAAACAAAGTAGCAGAACAACCCGAGATCGACAAAGAAATAGGGTTCATATTCTTCCCTTTTTTAGTAAATCACATGACCAGATCAGGGAGGCATTACCAGATCCCAAGCTCCCTACCAGCCAATGATAAAGGGAAGGGCGTTAAAAACCTTCCTATGCCATAAATGACCCTCAAGGAAAGAAAGATCCTCGATTAGATGAAGAAAACTCAAGTTAATATCACTATATGGGGGATTTTTATATTTTTCCAGCTGTACAGAAATGCTTTGATCAAATTTCTCACTAGACCCACAGTTCCTCCTTCTGCCACGCCAGAAGAAGCGATAAATTTAGTCGGATCCTTGACCTCTACCCGAATGCTATCCTTTTTTTTCGAAGAAGAAATCCCCATAATTGGGCCAAACCATAATCATGCACTCGACATCTTCGTTGAAGTTATAGGAAAGATCGTACCACTCTCCCTTGTCGATAATAGTTTCACCTTGAATGTCTGCCCTTTAAGAACCTTCAAATGCTTAGGACTGAAGGAAAGTGACCTCGTTTTAACCTCCGTTGTTGTACGTGCCTATGATAATACTCGTCAAGAAGTGATGGGATCCATAAAACTTGTAATAGGGGTTGGCCCTATAAACCTTGTCGTTGAATTCCAAGGTATTAACATCCCGTCTTGTTTTAACTTGTTGCTCGGATGACCTTGGCTCCACAGTATCAAGGGTGTGTTTTCCTCACTCCATCAGAAATTGAAGTTCTTCGTCGATGGACGAGTCATCACCATTTTGGGTGATGACGATAATATCGAGGGTGAAAGCACCAGTAATCCAATCCTTGAGATACATCACGGGTCCAATGATATGCTAGTATCATGATTTCGAGTTGAACCACATCTACTCCTGGCAGGGGATGATTTAAAAGAAAGGGTTTGTCTAGAATACGACCCTCATGGCAATGTCAATGTGATTTAGATGTTCAGAAACATGCATTTCATGCCCGGACTGGGGCTAGGACAAAGATAATAAAGGATACTCGAGCCCATTAAACTGAAGAAAGCTTTCCCTCCTTGTGGTTTGGGGTATCAACCATCAGAATAAGAGCTCAGAATGATCTACCAGTCTCGACCAAAGAGAAGACTAGACTGCATTTAGATTATCCCAAGTGAATCCTTGAATAAACGATTCATCAAAGAGGGCGAGGACTTCCCCTTTTGTGGCTTTTCGAAACCATGGTATGACCATACAGACAAGAAGATGAAGCCTGGAATGGAGATCTTTTTCCAAGATAGCTCCCTATGGGCTGAAAGTTCCCAACACCATGTACAATCGCTCATCAGAGATATTGAAGATTCTGAGGGAAGTAACTCTGAGGACTCGTTCGACTTGCAGACACTGGGGCTGACACTCTGCATGGTTCATTCAAGCGCTACATTGCTAGATCCATCCCACTTGATTAAAGTTGCTGATACACTTCTCCTCAACTGGCATGCTGCGCTCGTTTTTCCTGTTGAAATCCCAACTAACCCCAATGTTTACCCCATTTCTTCTTCTATTGTCTATCCTTGCTCAAATGTAATCGAGGCCTCCTTTGATGAGGTTCTTAATGTTATTTTTCCTATCAATGAAATAAACGAAGATTTTGAGTATCTTTCTGTGTCTTACATTAATTGCTTAGATTCTAATCAAACTTTTGATGATGATGATTTTAAAAATGAATAATTCTTAACTGATCTAAATAAAGTTAATAACAAACAACATAATTGCGTTGAAGTTAATGAAGAAGAGACTGTCATTGCTAACCTCGGTTCTAGTAGCCAACTGCATGAGATTAGGATAGGGGTTACCCTCGACGAGCATGAGTGCGCACAACTCGAATAACTATTGAAGGAATTTGTGGATATCTTCGCATGGTCCTATGACGATATGCCCGTCATTGATCCTGAAATAGCTCAATATGAGATGCCCACTCTTCCAGATTACAAGCCGGTTAAACAAAGGTTGAGAAAGCTTCGCACCAAATGGTCACTCAAAGTCAAAGAATAGGTGGTCAAATAGTTGAACGTGGGCTTCATTCGTGTGATCGAATATCCTACATGGCTAGCCAACATAGTGCCTCTACCGAAATCAGTAGGGAAAGTTCGGATGTGTGTAGACTACCAGGACTTGAACAAATCCTCTACCAAGGATGATTACCCACTACCCAATATCGACATGATCGTGGGCAACACAGCCAGTCATGTTCTCAAGTCGTTCATCGACGGGTTTTCCGGGTACAACCAAATCAAAATGCACCCAGATCATCAAGAAAAAACCGCATTCATCACCCCATGGGGAACCTTTTGCTACACAGTTATGCCATTCGGTCTCAAAAATGCTGAGGCTACCTACAAGAGGGCTGCCATAACCATCCTGCACGATCTGATTCAAAAAGAAGTCGAGGTCTATATGGATGATATGATTATCAAATCCAAAACTAGAGAAGGTCATGTTCTCGCTCTCCGAAAGTTCTTCGAACGATTGCGACGATATCAGATGAGACTCAATCCACAGAAATGTGTCTTCGGAGTTACAAAGGGAAAACTCTTGGGATTCATGGTCAGTGAGAAGGGAATAGAATCAGGTCCTGCCAAGATAAAAGCCATACTTGAGATTCCAGCCCCCCGAACGGAGAAAGAATCCTGTGATTTCCTTAGGAAATTATAATACATCAGCCGGTTCATTAGTCAGTTAATCTCCATCTGCGAACCTATCTTCAAACTCCTCCAAAAGGATTCAACCAAAGTTTGGAATGAGGCCTGCCAAGAATCTTTTAACTGAATCGAATAATATCTGACCCAACCTCCGGTACTCATGCCACCATAGCCTGGTCTCCCCTTATTCCTATACCTAACCATAACCGACACTGCAACTGGGGACTTGTTAGCCTAATACCTTGAAGATTACCGCAAAGAAAGAGCCATCTATTATACCAGTCATAAATTAGTCGAATAAGAAGTCAACTACACTGCTCTCAAAAAAGCATGCGTCGCGCTTATTTGGGTCACCCAAAAGTTACGACACTACATGCTCGCCTTCTCTATTAAACTTGTATCCAAAATGGACCCCATCAAGTACCTGCTTGAGAAACCCTCCTTATCTAGACGAATGGTCAGATGGTTGATGCTCCTAGCCGAGTTTGATATCGTGTACGTCATATAAAAATCCATGAAAGGAAGAGCCATCTCTGACTACCTCGCTGATTAACTCATGGAAGAGGTTGATGACTGGATCTCTGAATTCCCAGACGAAAACATCCTCTGCACTGCTCAAGATGACCTTTGATGGAAAATGTTCTTCGACAGTGTTGCCAATAAATAAGGATATATCATTGGGATACTTCTAATCGCCCCAGATGATTCCTACACTCCCATCGCCATCAAATTGGATTTTCCCTGCACCAACAATATGACTGAATACGAGGCATGTACAGTAGGCCTCAAAGTTTCTCTCAAGAAATGTATTCAATGCCTAGATGTTCTGCCCTCATCATTAGTCAAGTGCTCAGAAAATGAAAAGTCAAGCACGAAAAACTCCAACCATTCCATGCCCACTTAGAAGAACTAGCCTCTCAATTCCAAGACATCACCTTCCATTACCTACCTCGAGAGAAAAATAACCTAGTCGATGCCTTTGCTACCCTAGACTCCATGGTCGATATGCCCGAAGTAATAACAATGGCCCCTTTCCTAGTCCAAAAGCAAGATATACCAATCCATTGCTACCACATTGAGATCATCACCAAAGAAGATCCTGAGCTAGCTAATTGCTGGTATTATTATATCTAGCACCTTCTCAAGTATGGTAGGTATCCCGAGGATTCCAACAAAAAAGATCGAGCAACCCTCCGAAGACTGTCCGCCCAGTACATCATCTGTCATAAAGCACTGTTTAAGGGAAACTTCGATGGAACCCATCTACACTGCATCGCAGAGGTTGACATTGAAGAGGTAATGCAGAGAATCCACAATGATGAATGCGGGACCCACATGAACGGTCACATGCTTGCCAAGAAGATCATGCGATAAGGCTACTACTGGACCACCATGATCCAGGATTGCACCACCTATGTCCGGAGATGCCTCAAATGCTAACAGTTTTTTAACCTTCAACACCTGCCTCCACGTGAATTATACTACATGACTTCTCCCAGGCCGTTCTCTACCTGGCGTACCGACATCATAGGAAAAGTTACACCCAAGTCCTCCAACGGGCATGAATTCATCCTGGTTGCCATTGATTACTTCACTAAATGGGTCGAAGCCGAGTCATACACAGTCCTGAACGCCAAGAAAGTGGCCCAATTCATCAAGAAAAACATCATCTATCGATGTGGGGTCCGACATGAGCTAGTGTCAGATAACGGGTTTCATTTCGAGGCAGAAGTCACAGAAGTGGTCAAAAAGTATGGGATTCAGAGACACAAATCTTCTCCCTACCATCCTTAGACCAACGATGCAGTCGAAGCCGCCAATAAGAACCTCAAAGCCATCATTAGTAAGATGACCGAAATCTATCGAGATTGGGCCGATCGAATCCCATACGCCCTTTGGGGCTACCTAACCTCAATTCGAACCTCTACTGGGGCTACCCCTTACTCTCTAGTTTATGGCATGGAAGTAGCCCTACACGTGGAGCTAGAAATCCCTTCCCTTCGTGTCATGCTCGAAAGTCAAGTCAGTGAGGAGGACTGGTATCAAAGCCGCCTCGACGAGCTATCACTCTTAGACGATAGGAGATTGAAAGCACCGTATCATATACAAGGGTACCATCACCGGATAGTTCATTCATTTAATAAGATAGTCATGGATCGCGGTGTCCGAGAGGGGGATTTAGCCCTCAAGGAGATAGTAGAGCCCATTTGGGACCCCGGAGGGAAATTCAAGCCCAATTGGAGTGGCCCATACATTATGAAGAAGATCTTGTCCGGTGGTGCCTCCATGCTCATTGACTATGATGGAGAAGAGATTGCTCGTCCAGTCAACCTAGACCGTCTGAAGAAATTTTACCCCTAGTTCGAAATCTCGTCGCGCTACGACTCTTCTCATCTCCTTTTATATATATACAAAATCTTTTTATTTCCCTCTACCCAAAACTACTTGGGCCTAATCCTCTGCAAGGACGATTTTCAAAAAAATTAAAACTTTTTAAAAAAAAAACAGAGGTACGTAGGCAGCTCATACATCTTACATGAGCACTAACCTTTCTTTTTCAAAAAACTATTCTTTTCTTATCTCCGAGAACGACAGTTCATTCTAACATATATTTGACCAAAAGGATTATGCATGCCTTAGTGACCAGTCTAGATAATTCAAAAATACAAAATTTATCAAAAGGCACAGCTGGATGATCAAAAACTTATTTATTTCACTAATGAGAAATTACGGTACAATTACATAAGAAAAGGAACGGATGACCCCCTTCCCCTACCTTCCTAAAAGCCAAATAAAATCCCCAAAAGTCCTACCCACAGCTACCAGAGGAGCCCGCTCCATCATCGTCATCTACATTCTAGGGTCCCCAAGCTTTCCCTGCCTGAATGGAGTGCCGCATACGCTCCATATACCAATAAGCTCGAACCAACCTCAAAAAAACTACCACACCTCCCTCCATGGAATCAGATAAGATAAGCCACCTTTGTCCAGTCTCCACTACCAACGTCTTACAAACTACTCTTCTCCATAACCACTTCATATAATCCCGAGGGATGTACCAAACTCTCCCAACAGACTGAGAGGGATGGGTCGACAGACGCCAACTCTCCCACAAAGAGCCAAGCCGCATGCGCAGACGCTCTGTCTAATCTTCTATCGGAAAGAAATCCAGTGTCTGAGGTGGCACAATCTTCTCCCAGCCAAATTGGCGCAGAAGTCGTCAAGGTAAATAGAAAGAGGTCTATCTGAGACCAACCAGCCGGACGTACGAGTATTCTCCCAGTTCCAGAATAGGCAGCAACTGTCCCCACCAAGGCACTGACCAACGCAGATTTAGAGCCCCATGCTCCACAAACCAGTTCTCCCGGCTCTCGATATCCAGACCAACACCAATGAAATGATGCGAAAAGAAGTTGGGTATAGCCGACAAAGGGTATTCCCGAGGAGTCACTAAGCAGAATCTTTCAGACAACCACATGAACAACATCACAGGGCTACCCCTCAGAAAGTCAAAACAACCTTCTCGTCAGGCATCCAGGCCATTCAGAGTCTCCTCCAGTACCACCACCGTAGGATTGCGACGATAGGATATTTATGAAGTAATAGCTGCAAGTTGTGGGTCCACCAGCAGTTCCCCGATCACCAGCATTAATTTTGAAACCAAGCCCAGAACGACAGCTTCGGCATATCCAGTATCACCAACCTCCTGTAAATGCATAGACCGCGGCACCGCCAGAAGAGAAATCATTCCTCCAGTGATCAAGGATCTACCCGTCGAGGACGAGACACGAAGAAGTCCAACCAACATCTCCCGAGGAGATTGGGAAAACTCAGGCATATCAGCCTCCACACTAGGATTTACTCCTAACATGGCAGAAAATTTCTCATAAGTCGGACAAACTTCTTCTAAGATAAAATGGAATACATGGTCTTTGGGGTACCAAAATTGTACCGCTGTCATCAGTATGTTCCATTCTATGGGCCGATTACACCATAAAGAGACTCTATGCATGTTGAAATCATCGTAGTCGACGTTATAGGAGCACATTGCTTCCAAAGTCTCGATGTAGTTGGCAAAATCGACACTACCCGGGAGAGATATCTCACAGAGTAAAAAAGTTAAGATGTGAAGGTGTGATGAAAACACTCCACCCTTACCCCTCTTTTATACTTGAGAATCCTCACAAAAGACATAACCCCTGTAAAAATCGGAGGAAATCCTACCCCATAGAATACCAAAGGCTGAAGAGGGTACCAATAAAAGCTTTGAATTGATGGGACTGGACTGACCTGCCAATAGACAAGACAAGGTGCTTGCCAATAGACAACCCCCTACTTTTGGAAATTCTTCTTTTTCCTCTTTTGTCAAATTCAAAAAACTCAATAAAAATAAATTGATATTCTCAACTGAATTTCAAAAACCCCCTTTACATCTTTATATAAATTCTCAATTTAAAAATTTCCTTCAAATCCCAAAAATATTTCCTTTTGCAGTCTCAGAAACAAAGTAAAAAGCGCATGTGCATGCATTCATTCACCATTAACAGAAGATAATCAAAAAACTTCATTGCATTGCATAGATATTTCTCTGTGTTACATCAATCTTACAGGAAAAAAAGCAGAAAAATAATGGGACTGAACCCACTCTCTCTCTCTCTCTCTCTCTCTCTCTCTCTCTCTCTCTCTCTCTCTCTCACACACACACACACACACACACACCTACCATTCCCCCTTTCATTCCTAAGAGCTTCCACCACTGCGACGCACTCTCTTTCCCCTGCGGTGAGATGACGTACCACCGCTACCTGAACCAGACTCCTCCTCGGATGAGGCAGACGGAACCAAGCAAGAAGGAACAGGGACCGCGTCTCGAATATGGGCAGTCATCGAAGATATCCAATCCCTAATGTTCCTCAGCCAAGTAGTGGACACCCGAAATTGCTGCAAGAAAAGGCATAATCAGTGTCAAACAGAAAAGATCAATATGAATCAAAAAGAAACCAAGATAAAAGAACAGAAAGATATACCAAAGGACGAAGAACCTCCTCTGTCAAGCCCAACTCCTTCGGGTCCATCGCATGAGGACGATGCAACGTAGGCACCATCCCTCCATTTGGCCACCGGATGTTGTATGAAGGAGTATGCAACCGCACAAAGGGAACCTTCAAAGTCACCGCCGCAGCAGATGTCGACGGACCTCCACCACTGTGGGAGGACCCCACTGGCCGACTCGAACCCGCATAAGGGAAGGGCAGTGCATCATATATGCTGGGCGCCATCATCCAGCTTGTCACGAAGTCCATATAATCATACGGCACAATCGTATCAGTGTATAATAGATAGGACTCGCCAATCATCACCGCGATCCTCACATCCTCTGGCAACAACCGCTTCCGCCTTATAGACATAGGGGGCCTCGAGGTGGAACCACCACCTCCTCCTCGATAATCTGTCGAACCACCCTCTACCCGAGATACCAAGAGTGACCAAACTCATGTGCCAGCAAACGCCTCATCTGTGCATTCACTCTAGTCAACCCCGTGTCCTGAACGGTCGCCCCCCAAGGTTAAAAATTCACCTAAAAAATCCCAAGCAGATATGAGTCAAAGACAGAGTCAGAGAACACAAAGAACAGTACTGAAGAAGAAAAAAGTCTTACCCTATCACTGGTCAGGCCATTCAAGACCTGACGCACCGCCTCCAGAGAGAGAGACCTCCTCGATTGTCGATTGGCCTTCCGCCACCGATACAACCGATAAAAGTCCCCAACAGTCTCATCCTTCAGAGCGATCAACTAGGTATTACACCCAATCACCTCATAAAATCACGTCTGCCAAAGACAAAAATCCATAATAAAAAAGAGATGCATAAGGAAACTGTAAATGCATGAAAGGAAAATGCGCAAATTAAAGAATACCTCAAGAAGATAGGTGGCTCCAGTAAAAGACTGCTGGCAGCACCGACTGAATGTATCCAGAGAAAAATAAAGGGTCATTAAAGTCAGGCTCCCCCAATCATAGAGAGGGATGTTCGAAAACATCCTCAAGTATAGCAAAAACCATAAGTAGACAACGTCGTTGCTCGACGCCACCAGAAATCCCCCCAACACCAATAAAATAAACAACCAGGCCATCTGCCTCACCTGCAGCTCGTCCTCCACATCAATCACCCTTCCTAGAAAAACATACCTCAGCAGGGACAGACGGATGGAATACCCAAACACTATCCTCCCCACGTCACCTAGCGCCGCCCGCACCGCCTTGGGCCTCACCCGTAAAGAGCGATCCACCTCTATCTGTTCTTCATCGCAATCCAGCCCAATCAACTGCTGCACATCTATAGGAGTCACAGTCATCTCCCCGAAACCAAAATGGAAGTTGTGGGTAGTGTCCCACCACCTCTCCCCTAGAGCGCATAAGAACCCCGTCGAACGAGGCATCTCATCCAGCACAGACGCCAACCTCCCAAAGCCTGCCGATGATACCACCAAATGCACCACAGGTGGAAGATGCTCCCAGATATCCTTAAGCCCCGTCGTCCCGCGGGCACGCATAGTCGACAAAGAAACATCAGACTGCCAAAAGAAAAACTTGTAAAGATCCAAGAAAAAAGGAAAACCACAAAAAGGAATGCCAAAAGTCATTTTACTTACATAACCACCAGGGTTCACCACCCTAGAAGAACGATGATGCGACGGCTCCCGCAGAAAGGTCTGCTCATCCAAAACCGGCTCGAATGCGTCAAAAGAGTTCTCGCTCCCCAAAGCAAGAGGCGCCTTGGCCCTCCATTCCACATTCGCCCAGTCGTCAATAGACAACCACTCTCGGTGTACTGCTAAAAAACTGTTACTAAAGCCGTTTAATACAAAATTAAAATATTTAAGTAACTCCGAACTGTTTTTTGAAGAAACTCTTTTCTAGAAATAAAATCAGTTTAATCACAAGATGTGTTTAAAATTATGCATAAGATCTGTTCAAGATTTATTAACAAGTTTTGAAAAACAAGACTAAAAACGTTTTTAATTCAGCACACTAAACAGAAAGGGATGAGGAGATGTAGAAAGATTAATGACAAGATATTTTTAACGTGGCAAAACCTCACCCAATTGAGGAAACATCCACGACTCCCTCTACGGAGTAAACGAAAAATTCCACTAAAATAAATTATTACAGTTACAAACTATATAACACACATGCACACAAATCAGACCTATACAAGTTATGAAATATACCCACTGGCGTCCTTCTAACTTTTTTGTAGTTCTGTTTGTTGTTGATCTCTAGTTTGCTAACATCCAATTTGTTCCAGTTCTTTACGTCGACTCTTGTTTCAAGATATTATTACCAACACTTTTAGTGTGGTAGGGTGTAAGTGTTTTGTGAAGGTGCTTCTAACACATGCATGCACACACTCACGCTGATTTATACAAACAGTCCTATTTAATTACATAAAAGATCTATATGCTGTGATTTTCAGTTTCTCTCTTCCTAAGAAACTTTGAACCTTATCTGAACTTTATTATTAACCCAGAATCCACAGCTATCTTGCTGAGAAGACGTATCAAGATCTTAATCAATCTCAGGTTTTGAAATTATTTTTGAGATTGAAAATCACTAAGTGCGATTCCAACTAGGTCGAAGTTTTTTTTTTTCAAAAGAACTAGAAACAGAAAATGTTTTTCTTGATTTTGAAGTTGAAAACGTTTATAGAAACAAATTAACAAAAGTTTTCTCAAGATGAGAAACTATAAATGCAGATCTATGTGAAATATAACATAAAACGTTCAGTTCTATGATTTCTATGAATCAGAAACATAGATCTTAAACTTAATATTTAAGTTGAAAACAACATCTCAAAACGAAGAGGTTACAACATGAAACAACTAACAAACCAACTGGTTTTGAAAGAGGTTAGGGTTTGAAAGATGTTAGGACATTTTTGGGTTAGGGTTTCTAACTCTCACTCTCTTTCTGGTTTCTCTTTTCTCTCTACTCTCTCTTCTCTCTCTACTCACTCAAATAGATGAAGTGGAAAAAGTCGCTTCTGGTTGAGGGTTAGCCTCCTTATATAGAGGGATGAGAAGGATCGAGAAGATGGTTTAAAATCAAGGGCTACGATTTGGTCTAGGCAGTTTGACTTTGATCCAAGGGTTAGAGATAAGAGATAGTTAAAACGCTTCTGATTGGTTTAAGAGGGATTCACCAGGATTGAATTAGAAAGCATGCAGATCCTTGATTAACACGATCCAAGGGTTGAGATTGTTTACAGGGGTTGTCTCTTGGAATAAACACAAATCAAACTGATATATAAGTGACAAGTGTAGGACTGAGATCGTTCCTGATACGCGTGTTTGAAAGTAATTACCCAGATACCTTGAAGTCTCCAGCGCTTTTGATTTTTACCCAAATGAACTTTTAGCCAACAAAACCAACAATCCAAAATTGCAGAATGATCCCAATACTTTAAAAATCCAATTTTAAGTAAAATAAAAAGTGTTTTAAAAATCATTTATAATTCCCAAAAATTATTAAAAATCAATTTTAGGGAAAGTAACACACACAAACAATTATATGCAATATACAAGATATGAATGTAATCCTAATGTGTGTGAGTGTTGGTACATATACCTTTGATTAGACAAACAAGAGGAATGAATTTTTGACAATTTCTTAGGCTTTCTGGATTCTAGGAAAGGACAAAATCTTGTCACTATTTCCTAACTAGATGAGCACTTATTCAATGTAGACTCGAGTGAGTCAAGAGTATAAGGTGCTTCAATCTCTCCCTTTGGAAATATGAGACAAAATCTCCTTTGAGTCATCTAGGACTTGTAGGGTAATAAAGAAATTAGGAAAAAACCTATTCCTAAACAAAAGTTCTGTGACACCCCGCCCAATTAAATATCGGGTGATCAGTCCCTTATAAAATTTAAAACAGAATGTTCGGTTGGTTCATTCTTAGCATCACTATCGAAAACTTAAATCCAATTAATTACTTAACATTTAATTAAGCTAGTGTTAAAACATTTTCCAATTAAACTTAAAACCAATTAATTTATTAAATTCTGAACATGTACATATAAACCATATACAAGAATTAAATGCTGACTGAATCAAATACTTAATAGATAAGACTGGATAAAACCTTCCAGTTTACAATTACAAACCAAACCATAATAAATACTCAAACCAACTGAGAAGAACTACAAAGTAAACTGAGCACAACTCTGTTAATGAGGATAGGCAACACATGCCCTGACTGAGATATGTGAACTGGGAACTGAATTTAATGAGAGAAGCATCTAATCTCAAATAACCCGCAACTTCCACAACAGCTGCAGCTCGGCAAACCATCCAAGTATCTAAAATCGGTATCCCTGTGACTGGGAACCTATATATATATATATATATATATATATATATATATATATATATATATATATATAGCAAAAGAGAAAAGAGATGCAAGAAACGGGTCAGAGCCCGATGTGTAAAAATATTTGTTTTAGCAAGTATTTAAACCTTCATTAAAGCAAGTACTATATGCATGTTAGTTTGAACTCTCAAATGAGATTCTCACCTCTCGACTAGTGTGCACGCCTAACGCACATCTAATCCAACCTATCCATTTGACACACTTCTAACTAGGTGAAAGGCTTATCCATCTAACTACCCCTCATAGTATTATTCCGATTTTAGATCTCAACCTTTATCATTTTAAACAAGTGTTATCACACTAAAGTCCACTATTCACTTATTTGCATTACTGAAGATTTCACTATCTTAATTATCTGATATTTTCTCATTTTAGATATACATAAAGTATACATACATACATATATATATATATATATATATATATATATATATATATATATATATATATATATATATCTTTCACTATTATATATATGCATATTAACCCAATCTTAATAGCCTACAATTATCACACTGTAAGTATAACATAAGTATATATAAATAACCACCACATTTTATATATATACTAATACAGCACCCCAAGGCTATACCTGTAGTGCATTGCATACTCTACTATCATGTTCTTGTACCTCTCGTACTCAAACAAGGACTATCGGTTCGGAAGTCTCCCATGAACTATATATACAAAACACACATAATGGAGGGGAACATAGCTCACATACCTATGGGTCACGCACATACCTACGCTCCCATAGTCAGCAACTTACCAACTCACAAGTAAGCCTTCACAGTCCTATGTTCTAAGATACAAGTCAAAATACCCTCAGGATAAGACTGTCTCTATTCCACATCCTGTGATAGCAAGCAACTAGGTATGTCATACACATAATACTAGCAAGTAATAGTTATTCACACAACCCATCCAATTAAACGGTATACACACAACCAATTGTCATACTCCATACGTAATATTATTATCACTAAATACTATCCACGTATTTTAATTTACGATATTCCCTCTCTCGTAATATATTTCTAAGGATAATATGTCACTCGAAAATCCTTAATACAACATCATAAGAAGTCCTAACCATAATTACTAACTTTGATTATTATAAGTTCCATTTCTTTGGAACTAATTTTGTAAGTATTTATCACTTAATGTTAATACTCTCGATGCATTTACAATTACGATTATCTCTCTCTCGTAATCTCCAAGGTAATCTCACCCTCCCGGATATCTAAATCAATACACCTAAACAACTCCCAATAATTCTGCATTATTTTGGGTTCATCGAACACTAATTTTTCTCACTCAAATAAACCATTTACTATCTTAGGGAAAAATAAGTAATTTCTTAAAAATCAGAAATCTCGCTCGAACCAGAATGGATCTCGCTCGAACGACTTCCACATATCGCTCGAACGATTTCGCGTTACTTTCCTATCTCGCGCGACTTCCACGTATCGCTCGAACGATGTCACTGTTCGTCTTTTTTCCTAGAATTTTGTGTTTTTCCCACCATTTATGAACCTAAAACCTCTAAGATTCAACACCCAACACCTCATCATCAATACTCATCAACCCATAACAGAATATAAGTCATTCCTAACATCCTAGGATCCTTAATTCGTCATTAATCATCATAATTACATAAAACCTCCAATTTAATTCATATGAAACCTAGTTTCCATAATTTCAATTGAAGAATCCAACCTACCCAGATTCGTTCATCCATATATGATTCAATTTTGTAGTTTCACCTCTACATACATGAAGGAATATCAACAACTAATTTGTCTAGTCTCTAATCATCATTTAACTCCAATTTCACCCAATTATCATGTAAATCAAGGATTAAATCCACTTACACTAACATAAGTATGATTATTGCTAAATAAAGAAAGTAATAAACACTTGCCTCGATTTCGATGGTCTGAACCATTGATGTTGTTGGTATGGCTGCGTTCCTCGCGTTCCAATCTACACGATGGTGGTGGTGGTTGTGCAAGATGGTGAACATAGATTCTCCACCCTTGGAAACTTCTCTCCCTCACCCACCGTGGCTCTCTCTTGATTTTGGTTTATTCTAACCCTAATTTCCCCAATTAGCTGATATAATTTATCTCTAATTTTCGTCCATTTAATTTTTCCAAAATTCCAAATTACAAAACTACCCCTACCGGGTGCCGGCTTGACCTAAAAATGTCCCAGAGTCCAAATAAAATACCCAGGTACAGTTTTCTGACTATCTCGACCCCTCCGGACTAAACGGCGCTCTCAAAATGATCATATGAGTTACTTAAAAATAATTTACTTTACTACTTCACTTCATTAGTTCTAACATGACTCACACGCGCGTCCCGACTTACTATACCAAACTGTCGCATTTCTCTATCACGACAAATTATATGAAAATCGTCATTCCATCTTACTTATTCTCACAGTAATATTAATAGTTACTAACTTCTCGTCACGCTAACAAAGCTTCAATTTAAATCCGGATTAAATAATTAATTCTCACATTTTAATTTAATTAATCCCATAATAATAATAAATCACGTAATCATTTAAGTCTTCGAAAATACGGGGTATTACGTACTCCCCCCTAATAACGGAATTTCATCCCGAAATTTGGAAAATAAAGCATTTCTGGTAAGGAAAACGTCGTGTATTTACCTCACCTATCATGAATTTACGCAGTATTGCCCATACAGTACATTACTGAATACCCTTAATAATGAACACCTCACTGATTAATTACTCTCCAAGCCTTACCATTTAAGTTTCACCACTTAACTTATATACAGTCACTATCTAGCCTCCTATTACTCGCACTAGTTGGTTAATTGATATTTAGATATATACGAATTTGTCTTACACACGATACATACTATAATTGTTAACACATTTTCGCTATACTGCCTTCGCATAGGAATATGGAGCCTAAGCTTGTATGCTACCGACTCAACTTAACAATAATAGGAAAATATCCCACCTCACTCGGTACCAATTTCCTCATTCCAACATGCAATAATGCAACTTCCAATCATTTCCACCTTGGTTAACGGGCCCTAAAAATTCCTCTAGGCCTAGTAGATTATTGTCCTCCCTTCTATCCAATAAGCAAAAGGATAATAAATATTTATATATATAACACTTCGAATGGGATTCTATCGATAATAAATTGAGGGGAGTCGTCTTACGCTAACTCCACCAGTGGAAGATATTACACTAAACCTTCCCATTATTGGAATTACCACATACTTCTCAATGTGCAACTAAAACTCTTAGACTTATCGCCCGCCTACGAGTTATTAGGCCGAATATGTTTGCATCTTGATATTCATGGCCTCCCGGGAACTCTTCCCAATAATCTAGTCATAATTATCTTGACTCTTTCGGATAAAAACTCTATTTGTACCCCCTATAACCTTACTATCCCAGGAATAATGGTTAGGGTTTACTGTTACACCTTATGATTTGTCCTAACTTTGCATAACGTGAGCTACTTTAATTACCCGACCCATTTTCACCCACATAGGGTTGTGATACCATTGCGAAGTAATTAACTCTGTAATTGTTGAGGGATTCACTCTCCCATTACCACCAAGGAATTCCTAATGCTAAAGGAACTCTATTATTTTCTGATGGTCCACTTTCAATTAGAGCTCAGAAATGTCTTTCTTTGCTTAAGCCATCACTACTACGGCTTTATATCATTATTCATTTTACCTTTCATATAACCACATCCATATCTATGGCTCAGGCGACAGTGTCATCACTGCATGTCGTAAGTCCTTCCCCTTCTCTCTAAGCTTCAGATTATTATGAAACATTTTCTCTCCTTGTCCTAACAAGTAAGTCTCAACTTTCCCGTGTTAAACTTTATCGGATTCTTCCCATACCATCCTCGTGGCAGAGATGGGAATTAACGGTTGTAACTTCCCTAACCCATCAAATAGCTAAATCTTGAAGTCACACTCTTCTACATTCAGTTACCTCTCACAACACGCGTTGTCTCCCAATCTTTCACTTAAGGAAGAAAAATTTATTACCAAAATATCTAGGGTGCCCATACACCCTATGTTTTGTGCATTGCAGCATCATTATACGAGCCATGTTATAAATATCAATTTATGCCCCACATACTTGGCATAACTATATGGTAAGGCCCTACTCAGTCACCCTACCCTTTTGCACCTAATCATATCTTAGGTTGTCCCACCAGTCTGCTCGTGGTGTCAACGATTTGTAACATTATCACATGTTAATCTTATACGGCCCTATCGGCCTTAGTTTGTAATATAACCATTATCTTACAGTTATAACCACGTACATGGGTAATCATTACGATACTAAATCCATGAATTAAAATCAAATTTCTCCCAACCTCCAATGTTTGCTAAGTTTCATGCGTGGGATGTCTTGCAAAGTGAATTCCAAACAAGGAACCCCCGATACACTACTACCTAACACTGTTGTTCGTCGGGATCCGTTAAGTCCTTAATCCATAACATATATCCCTGAATTACCATCTACTATAGCAAACATCTACTCGTCCACTCTCATGCTACTAAAGACAGTATAAAACGCAAGGATCTCACTATCACGAGTTATTAGCGCTATATAATTTACGAGCTATATCTCTCCGCTCTACAATAATTCAATATACCTTAAATCACATCAGTAAAACATCCCTGCTCACCGGGATCAACCTAGTAAGACAACATACTCACTTAAGTCTACAATACAATACAATACAACACATGTACAGGCTCAACCGTCTTTCAAGTTATGCCTGTCTAAAACCATTTGTTTAAAATTTGAAATTTTTAGTACAATAGTCTTATCACACAATTTAATACTGTTCAAACCCTCGGTAACCAGTAACTATAAAATATAATAACAATGTGCTCTACTATCATAACGCTCAAAGGAGCACGAATCATTACATAATACCATATACAAATTTCTCTTAGCATCCACACTTGCTCATCCCCGCAGGTGGTACGAAAAATCTCGCTACCAAATGGTAGTCACCTACATAATAAGATTGTTTTCGCCAGCGTACCCACTAAATCGAATGCACACTCAAATTCTTAGTGTTAACTATTCACATATGTTGTGACACACCCACGTCACTTGAACTCATCATTTATTCACAAGGATGAAACAAAACGCCATCAGTTAATCCTGATCGTAGGGTCCCCGTACGCACGTTTGCGACCCATAATTATTTATAATCGTTATCCCGTTCGAATTCCACTCATTTGTGTTCCCCTTCTTATTCCATTTTATGGCTTACTCTCCCCACATTGATACATTGGCCCCATATCTCTAGGCCTAAAATATGGCCTCACTAGCCTTCCCTTGATTTCCCTAGGCCCCGTCGACCCCGAAATACGGTACGCTACATTTATTGAGGACTATACTGGTCCTACCTAGACCCATTACTCTCAAGTTATTAGTTCCTGGGCCCAATTCACTTGACCTGATTTCTACACTGGATATTTCACTTCTCCAACTGTTATGCCTTACAGGCATGGTTTATTATTCCCGATAGTATAAATTTCACTTCTCATGTGAACACATTCAATACTGGTAACCCTTATCTCTACATACAGGGTAATTCCCTTTTTACTGACCCTCCTGGGCTTGTTGGGATGTCCTTCTTTCGGACCTGGTAGTCTTAACTCCTAGTTGTTAATTTCGTTGTTACTTGCGCTCTACAGGGCATATTGAACACATGATCGACCCGCTGGTCTTGACTGAATCCGTCACCATTACGTTAATATTTAATCATATCATTTAAATAGGTTTCCCCTCACTGGGTATACTTTCTGGTGATGTTCTACTAACACTATTGAATTCAAACTTGACCTTCGACTAGGTATTACAACTCGATTGGTTTCCTTTCTTCAGGAGCGTTGACGTATTCTAGTAAACATATACTTGGATGACATTGACACTAGTCACCTTATTCACACTTCTATTCATGCTAGGGCGTTCTACCCACGTGTCCATTTTCAACTTACGGACACTTTTTATCTTTCGTGACTTCTACTTTGGTCACGAAGTTAGCTTACCAAGTTAACTCATTCTTTACGGTCGATCTCTACCCGACCTACTAGTGATAAGTTCAACATCTCTTTCATATTTATGTCTGACCAGAAGATGGAAAATTTTAAATGGTCAACCCGAACCCAATATCTCGGTTCGATTAACTATTTTTACTCCTTGTTGTTTCTCTGAGCTAGAAAATTTCTTATGAATTGAAAATTCTGAGTGTCACTACACTCTACTTTACATTATTACCTTTGGATTAGCTTCCTCCATTGTCCCATCACACTTAGATACTACTGTTGGTGACTTCAGCCGTGATCACCGTTCCCCGAATGCTTCACAACTCTCAATTGTTTTTCCTCCTCCTGTAGTCCCGCTAACGACCTTCGCTGGTCGTCCCATATTGCTCGGAGTACGAAGTCCAATCACTCTCGCATATGAATTGACTTCACTAAACTAAATCGTAGGAGTGCGCAAATCGCATACACAGTGGAATACAATAATCCTAGAATAAGGCTTTACATCAAAGAATACTAAGATGAAACGTAATAAGCCGTACAGATCCTAAAGGACACTAGAACCTGATGCTCTGATACCACCTGTGACACCCCGCCCAATTAAATATCGGATGATCAGTCCTTTATAAAATTTAAAATAGAATATTCGGTTGGCTCATTCTTAGCATCACTATCGAAAACTTAAATCCAATTAATTATATAACATTTAATTAAGCTAGTGTCAAAACATTTTCCAATTAAACTTAAAACCAATTAGTTTATTAAATTCTGAACATGTACATATAAACCATACACAAGAATTAAATGCTGACTGGATCAAATACTTAATAGATAAGACTAGATAAAATCTTCCAGTTTACAATTACAAACCAAACCATAATAAATACTCAAACCAACTGAGAAGAACTACAAAGTAAACTGAGCACAACTCTGTTAATGAGGATGGGCAACACATGCCCTGACTGAGATATCTAAACTGGGAACTGAATTTAATGAGAGAAGCGTTTAATCTCAAATAACCCGCAACTTCCACAACAGCTGCAGCTCGGCAAACCATCCAAGTATCTAAAACCGGTATCCCTGTGACTGGAAACCTATATATATATATATATATATATATATATATATATATATATAGCAAAAGAGAAAAGAGATGCAAGAAACAAATCAGAGCCCAATGTGTAAAAATATTTGTTTTAGCAAGTATTTAAACCCGCATTAAAGCAAGTACTATATGCATGTTAGTTCGAACTCTCACATGAGATTCTCACCTCTCGACTAGTGTGCACGCCTAACGCACATCTAATCCAACCTAGCCATCTGACACACTTCTAACTAGGTGAAAGGCTTATCCATCTAACTATCCCTCGTAGTATTATTCCGATTTTAGATCTCAACCTTTATCATTTTAAACAAGTGTTATCACACTAAAGTCAAGTATTCACTTATTTGCATTACTGAAGATTTCACTATCTTAATTATCTTATATTTTCTCATTTTAGATATACATAAAGCATATATATATATATATATATATATATCTTTCACTGTTATATATATACATATTAACCCAATCTTAACAGCCTACAATTATCACATTGTAAGTATAACACAAGTATATATAAATAACCACCACTATTTATATATATACTAATACAGCACCCCAAGGCTATACCTGTAGTGCATTGCATACTCTGCTATCATGTCCCGGTACCTCTCGTACTCAAACAAGGACTATCTGTTCGAAAGTCTCCCACGAACCATATATACAAAACACACATAATGGAGGGTAACATAGCTCACATACCTATGGGTCATGCACATACCTACGCTCCCATAGTCAGCAACTTACCAACTCACAAGTAGGCCTTCACAGTCCAATGTTTTGAGATACAAGTCAAAATCCCCTCAGGATAAGACTGTCTCTACACCACCTTCCGTGATAGCAAGTAGTTAGGTATGTCATACACATAATACTAGCAAGTAATAGGTATTCACACAACCCATCCAATTAAACGGTATACACACAACCAATTGTCATATTCCATACGTAGTATTATTATCACTAAATACTATCCATGTATTTTAATTTATGATATTACCTCTCTCATAATATATTTCTAAGTATAATATGTCACTCAAAAATCCTTAATATAACATAATAAGAAGTCCCAACCATAATTACTAACTTTTGATTCTTATACGTTCCATTTCTTCAGAACTAATTTCATAAGTATTTATAACTTAATACTCCCGATGCATTTACAGTTACGATTATCTCTCTCTCTCGTAATTTCCAAGGTAATCTCACCCTCCCGGCTATCTAAATCAATACACCTAAACAACTCCCAATAATTCCACACTATTTTGGGTTCATCGAACACTAATTTTCCTCCATCAACTCAACCATTTACTAACTTAGGGAAAAATAGGTAATTTCTTAAAAATTAGAAATCTCGCTCGAACTAGAATGGATCTCGCTCGAACGACGTCCATGTGTCGCTCGAACGATTTTGCGCCACTTCCCTATCTCGCGCGAACGACTTCGCGCAAGATGTCACTGTTCGTCTTCTTTCCCAGAATTCTGCATTTTTCCCACCATTTATGAACCTAAAACCTCTAAGATTCAACACCCAACACCTCATCATCAATACCCATCAACCCATAACAGATTATAAGTCATTCCTAGCATCCTATGATCCTTAATTCGTCATTAATCATCATAATTACATAAAATCCCCTATTTAATTCATATGAACCCTAGTTTCCATAATTTCAATTAAAGAATCCAACCAACCCAGATTCGTTCATCCATATATGATTCAATTTCATAGTTTCACCTCTACATACATGAAGGAATATCAACAACTAATTTGTCTAGTCTCTAATCATCATTTAACTCCAATTTTCACCCAATTATCATGTAAATCAAGGATTAAATCCACCTACACTAACATGAGTATGATTATTGCTAAATAACGCAAGTAATAAACACTTGCATCGATTTCGATGGTCTGATCCGTTGATGTTATTGGTATGTTTGCATTCCTCGCGTTCCGATCTACACAATGGTGATGGTGGTTGTGCAAGGTGGTGAACATGGTTTCTCCACCCTTGGAAACTACTCTCCCTCACCCACTGTGGCTCTCTCTTGATTTTGGTTTATTCTAACCCTAATTTCCCACATTAGCTGATATAATTTATCTCTAATTTTTGTCCATTTAATTTCTCCAAAACTCCAAATTATAAAGCTACCCCTAGCGGGTGCCGGCTTGGCCTAAAAATGTCCCGGAGTCCAAATAAAATACTCGGGTAGAGTTATCTGACTATCTCGACCCCTACGAACTCAACGGAGCACTCAAAATGATCATACAAGTTACTTAAAAATAATTTACTTTGTTACTTCACTTCATTAGTTCTGACACGACTCACACGCACGTCCCGACTTACTATACCAACCCGTCGCATTTCTCTATCACGATAAATTATATGAAAATCGTCATTCCATATTACTTATTCTCACAGTAATATTAATAGTTACTAACTTCTAGTCACGCTAGTAAATCTTCAATTTAAATCCGGATTAAATAATTAATTCTCACATTTTAATTTAATTAATCCCATAATAATAATAAATCACGTAATTATTTAAGTCTTCGAAAATACGGGGTATTACAAGTTCTATCACCCATTTCCTAGGAAAGAAAAGTACATAACTTAACTAATTACAAATCAATACCCTATTGAGAATAACTGTACAGAATCCTGCAAATGATTTTTAAGATCAAGATTATTATAAATATATGAAAAAAATTGAACGCATCAGACTCAAATTTCTCCCCCATTTTATCTCAAATGGACAAAGGGAAAAATTATGTAAATCCAAGAAATTATTCAGCACACACCATTCCAATTGATTTACGCAAGGTAATAAACTTATTATAATCCAAAGGTTTGGTAAACGTATTTGCGAGTTGCAAATTAGTAGGAAGATAATTGATTTCTAATTCCTTAGTTTCAACTAATTCGGGAATAAAGTGATGTCTTATTTTTATGTGTTTTGTTCGCGAGTGTTGAACAAGATTTTTAGAGATATTGATCGCACTTTGATTATCACAATAGAGATGTAATTGTTTTTCTTGAATACCATAATCACTTAGCATTTGCTTAAGCCAAAGAAGTTGAGCACAACAACTGCCAGCAGCTATGTATTCAGATTCAACAGTGGATAATGAAGTGCAGTTTTGTTTCTTACTACTCCAACCTACCAAATTATTACCAATATAATAACATGCGCCTGATGTGCTCTTACTGTCGTCAGTACACCCTGCCCAATTAGCATTGGTGTATCCTATTATAGTGCAAGAAGTATCATTGGTGTACCAAAGTCCTCCTAAATTTAGAGTGCCCACTTGATAAATCTTTTAACACAAGTTAAATGACTCTTGTTAGGATTGTTCTGGTAACGAGCACAAACGCAAACAATATACATAATATCAGGACGCGAGGCAGTAAAATATAGTAAGGTTCCAATCATACTACGATAAAGGTTGGGATCTACGGATTTTCCTATTTCGTCCTTAGTTAGTTTGACAGTAGTACTCATGGGAGTTTTAGCATCTTTTGCACTTTCAAGACCAAATTTTTTAATAATCTCTAATGCGTATTTTGATTGCAAGACAAATAATCCTTCTGGATTTTGTTTGACTTGAAGACTGACGCGACTTAATATTTGTCTCAAAAGTGCGTATTTATCTA
Organism: Sambucus nigra; assembly: GCA_949130495.1. Classification (NCBI taxonomy): domain Eukaryota; kingdom Viridiplantae; phylum Streptophyta; class Magnoliopsida; order Dipsacales; family Adoxaceae; genus Sambucus; species Sambucus nigra. Next base: position 110,051,133 of record OX422215.1, on the reverse strand, counting down.
GGCTGAAGTGCAAGCCTTGTCGCTCAAGTAGTAACCCGGTAAATCGGGATCGTCTCCACAGGGATCAAAATTGCCAAACAATAACAAGAAAAATTACCAAACCTTGAAATGATTTCTTAAAAGAAATAAAAAGATGATTGATTTTTTTGGAAAATTTCTAAAACTTTACTTATGAAAAACAATTGGAAATTAACAGCAAAATTTGGGTTTAACAATTTAGAGAAAATTAGGGAAGGGTACAATCCCTCAATCCTTAACAAATTGTCCTTTAGAATACTAGAATTATAAATCAAAATTCTTGATTAAATCCAGTCCTTATAATCTCTAAGCATTACATATATGAGGTTCAAGCCCGCACCATATGAAATCAAAGATCAATATAAAGCGGTGAACGACAAATTATACATACAAAGCATTCTTAAACATCCCAAGTACCTAGGGCAAGAGAGATTAAAAGATATGACAATGCATATATGATTTTCATTCACGATTCAACCAATATTTTTATTTATTTTCTAATTTTCTATACAAATAATTTGCCTTGGATTGAGTTCATGTACCCCAACCCTTGAGAAATTAGCTACTCATGATTTGGTTGAAAAACAAATTCACATATGAAATTATGAAACTGCAGAACATTGTAAGAACTTTGCAAAAATTAAAGCAAAAGAGAATAGAATGATATTACTTGAATTCAGCACAAAAACGGAATTTAGATTCAGAATACAAACTAGGGTTCCAGCAAATCTTGAAGGAAATGGAAATTTAACCTAAAAATCTGATCTAAAAACTCTCTCTAAAATTCTTAACCCTAGCCTCCTCTCAAATGATGTAAAACCTGGCTTTTTATAGCACAAATCTTCCAAAGTCGGTCTCCAAATGTGCTTGTGGAACAAGATTCACAGCTAGCACTCATCAAATCTGCACAATAAATGGAAAATTAATGCCAGGCTTTCGCATGCCCGGATCGGTCCGGGTCTTAATCGGATTGGTCCGATATCCATCGGATCGGTTCTTTTATTTTCTTTCGGATCGGTCCGTTATTGATCGGATCGGTTCGATTATTGCTCCCATCGGTTTTCCATCCATCCGGGTTGCACTGGACTTGGGCAAATCGGATCGGTCTGACTCCTACCCGGATCGGTCCGGATTTCTTCTTCTTTGACTTTTTCCTTGCAGCTTTGACTGGCCATATCTTCTTATCTAGACCTCCGATTTGGATGTCGTTTCTTCCTATGCTCTTGTGAACTCATTCTCTTCAACTTCCCTTTTGGTGTCACTTTCGAATTCTGAATGGAATTACACTTTTGCCCTTAGACATTTCTTGCTTGAATCTTTTCTTTTCTTTTGGATTCTTTCTTGCGTTCCATTCCTGTAAACTTCATCCAACTTATACAAAACCTAGGGAAAGTTGTTAGGAATAGACAATGGAGTGATATGGCATATAAATGGCTCAATTACATTGTTCGAGATATTAAAATCACTAAATTAAGGAGCTAAATTCTGAAGAATTTATGCTTGGTCAAATCCCCCTAACTTAGGACTTTGCACGTCCCGGGCAATGTATTTGAATCTAACCAACATTCATCTCTTGAAAACTTCTTTATTGAAATAGTATTCCACTTTTGCAGGCATGCGATTGCATTTAGCGTATGCAACAAGCCTTTAAACCTCTAGGTTACCCTAGTAGGACGAGTTTTGTCTCGTGAGGGTTTGCAGTGAATTTACCCACAAAATTCTTTATTAACTCAAATAAATATCAAAATACCTAAAAATTGTACAATTTAAACTTTTCTAAAAATAATCACCATAAATTCATATTCAACTGTCTCAAACCATAGTGTGTGTGTGCAAAGCCAAAAATTAAACCTCCAATTTCCACCGATTGAGCATTACGTTACTTTCCGAAAATTCGTTTTGATTCAAATTCTTACGGATTGCACTCACAAACGAATCACTCGGATTGTGGCTATTTTCTCTCGGTATGCATGATATAAGGAGTAAATATAATGGACACAAATTCATGCATACAAAATTGAAAAGATGGAAATATATGGTGAAAAGATCTCATCATCGGAATACAGTTACAATGAAATGGGAACATCACCTCTAGTTCACACCATTTAATCTCTCATATTATCTTTTCATGTCTTAGCTCTCCATGCGGTAATTAATTTTGCCATTCGGACTCAGTTAGGACTTTTCGGGTTAAAAAGTGTAAATGGTATAATTGGGACTGGACGAGAATGTTGGAATTGGAAAATGTCCTTATGATGTCCGTTTGTGCTTTTTCGGGCATTTGCTCATTTTTTTCTTTTCTTTTTCAATTTTTTCTTTTCTTTTCTTTTTCAATTTTTTCTTTTCTTTTCTTTCTATTTTTGTTGAGCATTTTCTATTTTTTTTCTTCCTTGCCCCTTTTTGTTGCACTTTTCGGACTTGATGAATATTCCATTTTCGCAATTCCAGGCTATTTCGTTTTTCGGGTTATCAAACGAAAGGGAAATATTATATTAGGCTCAAAGTGGGTTGCAAAGGGATAATTTTGTTTTTCACAACTTTTTATGGCTAATATTTTTGGGTAACAAATGAGGGCCTACTTCATTGTCCAAATTGCTAATTACATTACCATATGCATCTCGAGATTAATTAAGTTTAGAGATATATTTAGCACGAATTTCGAGACAATAATTTCACACATTTCCCATAACCGATCAAAACAAAGGATTGAGATCATCAACGACTTATTAAAACGCTGAAAAGAACTTTGAGTTAATCATAAACTCGGATTGATTTAAAAACTCATAAAAAATTGAAAGGCTCGAAATCTCACCGGGTTGGACTAATCTCCACACTTATTCGTTAAGTCGTCAATTTTCTTTCAATTTCCATCTTTGGTCAATTTTGGCTTAGTGCATTATGATTGTTAACAATTTGAGACTTCAAATAGAATAAAGGTGACATTTTTGAAAAATTTAAATTCCAATTTTTATTTATTTTGAACAAAAATATTTTTGGCTTTTTCAACATTTTTCAATTTTTTTTTTTTTTAGAATAAAAGAGATATATATGAATATAAGCGAAGTTTTATAAATACGCACCTGTCATCCCCCCTAACTCAATGATTTGCATTGTCCTCAATCAAATAGATAAGAGAGAAAAAAAGACAACATAAAGAGTGCGATAAATAAAACAAGCCAATATCATATTAAAACTGTAGATTACAAACAAACTGTGGAAATAACTGTGTAAGCAAAACTACAAACATATGGATAAAAATCCTAACAAGGGAAGGTAGCCTAAGGGGCGGGTGGGGGATGGGAAGTACTGGGAGCATTGGGATCATAGGGATTGTAGTAGTACGGAGGAAGAGGGGCCTCGGGTCCCGCCTGGAGGCGATACAAGTCGGCCTGCATACGCAGGACCAAACTCATGTCCCTCTCGTAGGAGGTCACATGTGCGTCAAAACGCATCTCAAGAGAGAGAACACGCTCATGAAAGACCGGATCCTCCGGAACGTAATCCGGATCCGCCGTCTCATCATATTCTGCCTCTTCACCCTCCGCCATTTCCACGTCCTCCTCAGCGACGTTCTCCTCTTCATCGTCATCTTCCTCACTAGAATCGTCGCCGTGCCGAGCACGGACGAGCTGAATTTGCCGCTCACTTCGAGTGCGGGACTCTTGTCCTAAAGGTTTAGGAAGGTTGACAAGATCCTGAGGTGGTGCGATACCGGCATCCCGAAGCATTGAGGTGATGAGTCGACCATACGGAAGAGGAGCGCGACCCTTCTTATCATAAGCCACAAAAAGGATATCGGTGTAAAATGTTCGGGCCAAATTGATCACGGTCGCCGGGTCGAATAGATGATATACCATGGTGGCTTGGCGAGGCCTCATCGCCGAATCATTTAAAGTTTGCAAAATGTTGGCACAAACGATATGGAAAGTGAATCGAGCCTTGTCGGACAAGCGACCGACGGGAAATGTCTCGGTGGTCCAAACCGCACCTGGTTGGATTCGCGAGATACAAACTTCTTTTGTGAGGACGGGATCGGGACTTGTATAATCAAATTGGTCCGGAGTGAGCACACCATATGATTCGAGTTTTCGCACCACGAGATCAAGTGAGAACGGGATAGGGATGGAATACACAAATGCTTGGGATTCAAATTCAGCGGTACGGACGAGAGATCCGTAAAACTGACGAACTTCATTTTCCCAAACGGCCTCATATGGTTCATTAAAGCAACGGCACCAGCCCCGTGACAGAAAAAAGGCGGTGACAGAATTGGGCATTTGATCCCATAACACTTGGCGCTCGATATGGATTTTGCGTGTAGGGCTGAAAAACTTTCGGCACCAATTGGCTTCTTGGCGGGAATGATACTCTCCATTTCCGTTGGGGAGAACTTCAATGGATGTATATTTCTGGGGAGCAGCCATTTGGTATGGAGGAAGGAGATAGCTATGGAGATATAAGAGAGAAGATAGGTGGAGGTGTGAAGAAAATGGGTAGGGGGAGGGGGTATTTATAGGAATGAGTGGGGGAAATGGAGGGAATGAATGGGTGGGAAATGGGGGGACGAAATTTTGAAGGAAGGGATGGATTGGGTGAAGTGAAAGGGTGTGGATTGAGGAGGTGGAAATGAATAGGTGTGTCTCTTGGGAAACTAAATCTGCAGGAAATCGGACCGATCCGGTTTTGGGCCGGACCGATCCGCCTTACCGGATCGGTTCTCTTTTTACCCCGGACCGATCCGGATGACCGGATCGGTTCTTTTATTTCACCGGACCGATCCGGTTTTCTAGATTCCAGAATTCTTCTTCTCTCTTCCTCTCCTCCTAGCAATGCTCAAACTCTACTCTAAAGATGATTTTTCAACCTTGCATACTTCCAACTAACCTCACAACTCATTGATAATGAAACAACCCGCACCCTTCGGATTCTCAACCCTCATAATGGACTCTAACCTATAACTTCTACATCCTACGACGCATATGTACAACAATCACACCATACATGTCGGGGGTGCGACGACCTCACTCTCTTTTTCAATCAATCCCCATAAATGGGGTCCGACAACCAAATTGTGTCTGCTTATTTAACCATGGCTTCCAAATAGGGCTTGAGACGATGCCCATTGACTTTAAAAGTGGTTCCCCCTTTCTCATCTATTATCTCAACGGCTCCATGGGGAAATACTTCTTTCACAATGTACGGACCAGACCATCGAGACCGCAATTTTCCGGGAAACAAATGTAACCTCGAGTTGTAGAGAAGTACTTTCTGTCCCAAATGAAACTCTTTCTTACGAATGATTCCGTCATGAGCTCGTTTCATTCGGTCCTTGGAGATTTTGGCACTTTCATACGCTTCATTGCGCATTTCTTCCAACTCATTCAACTGAAGTTTACGTGTTTCACCGGCTTTATCCATTTTGAAGTTCACCCTTTTGATAGCCCAATACGCTTTGTGTTCGATTTCAACCGGAAGATGACAAGGTTTTCCATACACAAATCGAAATGGGGACATCCCAAGGGGATTCTTGTATGCGGTTCTATAAGCCCAGAGAGCATCAGTCAATCTAAGAGACCAGTCTTTCCTATTAGGATCAACTGTCTTCTCCAATATATTCTTGATCTCCCTATTAGCAAGCTCGGCTTGGCCATTCGATTGGGGGTGATAGGGGGTGCTAACCTTATGGACAATTCCATACTTCCGCATTAGTTTATCCATCGGCCTATTGCAAAAATGAGTTCCATTATCACTAATTATGGCCTTAGGCATACCAAAGCGAGAAAGTATATTTTCTTGAATAAATTTAATCACCACCTTACTGTCATTCGTCCTTGTAGCTATAGCCTCTACCCATTTTGAGACATAATCTACAGCGACTAGGATGTATAGAAAACCAAAAGAAGGGGGAAAGGGCCCCATGAAGTCAATTCCCCAACAATCAAACAACTCCAAGACTAGAATAGGGGATAATGGCATCATATCACGGCGAGTAATAGCACCCATTCTTTGGCATCTATCGCAAGTCTTACAAAAAGCATTTACATCCCGGAAGATTGTGGGCCAATAAAGACCACTTTGAAGGATTTTTGCAGCAATTTTATTTTTAGAAAAATGACCGCCACATGCTTCCGAATGATAGAATCGAATCACCCCTTGGATTTCCTCATCGGGTACACATCTCCGGATAATTTGGTCAGCACAATACTTAAACAAGTATGGATCATCATAAAAGAACATGTGTGACCAAGTAATGAACCTCTTTCTCTCTTGCGGATTCCAACTAGAGGGAACAACTCTAGTGACAAGGAATTGACTATATCCGCAAACCAAGGGAGAGAAGAGGTAGCAAATAGATTCTCATCCGAAAAATACTCGTTTATGGGAATGGGATCAATAGGTACGTCGGACGAGAGTCGTGACAAATGGTCAGCAACAACGTTTTCTACTCCTTTATTATCTTGAATCGAGAGATTAAACTCTTGTAGGAGTAGGATCCACCTGATTAAACGAGGTTTGGCATCCTTCTTGCTCAAGAGATATTTCAATGCCGAATGATCAGTGAAACAAAGGATAGGCGACCCAACAATGTAAGAGCGAAATTTGTCGAGAGCAAAAACGACTGCTAGCAACTCTTTCTCTGTAGTAGAGTAATTAAGCTGAGGGCCAGATAATGTTCGGCTAGCATAGTAAATAACATGAGCTTTCTTGTCTTTCCTCTGTCCAAGAACAGCCCCAATCGCGTAATCACTTGCATCACACATAAGCTCAAAGGGAAGCGACCAATCCGGAGCTTGCATGATAGGTGCAGAAATAAGCATGCTTTTGAGTTTATCAAACGCTTCTTGACATGCTTTATTCCATTCAAATGGAGCGTCCTTCATGAGAAGATTACTCAAAGGTCTAGCGATGGAGCTAAAGTCTTTGATAAACCTCCTATAAAATCCAGCATGGCCTAGAAAGGACCTCACATCTTTAAGTGATTTTGGCGGGGGTAACTCAGCTATTACTTCAATTTTTGCTCGATCAACTTCAATTCCCCTAGATGAGACTATGTGGCCCAAGACTACACCCTCGGTAACCATGAAATGGCATTTTTCCCAATTGAGGACTAAGTCTTTTTCCACACATCGGAATAGAACTCTCTCAAGATTAGCTAAACAATGGTCAAAAGATGAACCGAAAACGTTGAAATCGTCCATGAACACCTCAAGACCTTTTTCAATCATATCGCTAAAGAGACTTAACATGCACCTTTGAAAAGTAGCTGGCGCATTACATAACCCAAATGGCATACGTTTATAAGCAAACGTACCAAAAGGACATGTAAAAGTCGTCTTCTCTTGATCAAGAACATCCACTTCAATCTGATTATAGCCGGAATACCCATCTAGGAAACAATAATAAGGATGGCCCGCTACTCGTTCAATAACTTGATCGATAAATGGTAAGGGAAAATGATCCTTTCGAGTTCCGGCATTGAGCTTTCGGTAGTCAATGCAAACACGCGACCCGGTGGTGGTGCGTTGAGGTATTAATTCTCCCTTAGCATTTTCAACCACGGTCATCCCCGATTTCTTTGGAACAACCTGAATTGGGCTCACCCATTTACTATCCGAAATGGGATATATAATTCCATCATCTAGCAATTTGATTATTTCCGCTCTTACAACATCTTTCATGGTTGGATTTAACCGCCTTTGCATCTCACGTGAGGGCTTCACTTCTTCCTCAAGATGGATTTTATGGGTACAAATCAAAGGACTTATACCCTTCAAATCTGCTATGGTCCAACCAAAAGCACTTCTATGCTTTCTCAACACATCTAACAATATACCTTCTTGCCCTTTTTCTAGATGGGAAGACACAACAACAGGAAATGTATCATTCTCACCTAAAAAGGCATATTTGACATGGGAAGGTAGTTTCTTCAACTCAAGACTAGGAAATCTATATTCAGAGGGGACCATGGGTGTCTCCCTCGGAGGCAATTCTTCATACCTAGAAATCCAGTCAACCGCTCTCAAACTCTCAAAACTCTCTTCCTCTTGTAACCAAATTTTCAACTCTTCCACCTCTCTCTCTCAAACTCAGTATAATCACTCATTTGAGCACCACTTTGCCCTAAGCACACTTTCAGAGCATCTCCTCCTATGATTTTTTCAATATTTTCATCCACCACTTCCTCAATAAGATCCACTTCAAGAATCTCGTCCTCATCACCCATTTGGTTAGCGACATTGAAAATATTAGTCTCGAGAGTCATGTTTCCAAAAGTGAGTTGCATTTGGCCATTCCGTGTATTAATCAAAGCATTAGCGGTAGCTAAGAACGGTCGGCCCAATATAATTGGAACATGATTTCTCGTATGGGGAACAGGTTCGGTGTCCCAAATAACAAAATCAACGGGAAAGTAGAACGTGTCCACTTGAACTATCACGTCTTCTACAATCCCACGAGGCACTTTGACTGTTCTATCCGCTAACTGTAGAGTGATTCGGGTAGGTTTTAAATCACCTAAATCAAGCTTCTTATAGATGGAGTATGGGAGGATGTTTACACTAGCACCTAAATCAAGCAATGCTCTTTCCACTCTTATTTCTCCTATGATACACGAAATGGTAGGTGAACCTGGATCTTTGAATTTTGGTGGAAGATCATTGAGAAGAACTGAGCTCACATTTTGTGCCAAGAAAACATTTTTCTTCACCTTAAGACGTCTCTTGACAGTCAAAAGATCTTTAATAACCTTAGCATATGCTGGAATTTGTTGAATAGCATCAAGGAACGACAAGTTCAATTTTACTTGTTTCAACACATCCATCACCTCGGTACGCGAAGCACCTTTTTGGGGTGACTCTAAGCGTTGAGGAAATGGAGCAGCAGTAGGCAACTTGACTTCAATTTCAGGCTCAACTTCCGCATCTTTCAATTCTTTTTCTAAGGAAGGTTTTTCAGACTCGGAAATTTCAGATTCCTTCACAATCTCGGGTTCCACTCCATCATCATTCCCCTTTGGCAATTTAGGTGCTAGATCAATTACGCGGCCACTACGAAGAGTAGTAACAGCTTGACATTGTTCTTGCAAATCTGATGATGTGGAGCAAACCGTGGGTTGACCTTGAAGAGGTGGTCTTTGGCCTTGGGCTGAAAGTTTACCCTTCTCTTGAGTATTCACCGCAGACTGCAACCTAGAGATGTTAGTATGCATTTCAGCGAACATTCGCTCAAATTTAGCATCTCTCTCTTTTTGGGATTGGATGAATTGATTGAAATTATCTTATCTCCTAGGTGGAGGTACATAAGGACCAGGAGGTGGTACTTGCATAGGATTTGCCACTTGCTGAAATTGAGGGGGTTGTGGTAGAGTCATTTGTGGGTTAGGAACCATCCCTCCTTGGGGTTGTCCATAATTGTACCCGGGATTCCTCCACGATTGATTATATGCATTCCCTTGCTGAGCATTATAATTTACTCGAAAACCTCCTATTGCATCAACCTGTTCAGTGTACATGGCCTTGTATGCAGGAATAGTAGGACATCCTTCGGTAGAATGGCCTGCATTACAAATGGCATAAACCTTCTCATTTTCGGCATGTACGGGTCCAGGCACATCTCTCAATCGCATATCTAGCATATCTCTGAAATTCTTCTCCAATTGGTCAAATTTTCGATCTAACAAAGTGTCCTTGTCCAAGTGATAAATGCCGGACGCAGCAGGAAAGTTGGACACTTGTCGATTTCTATTTTGACTATTGGGATCAGAAGTATCCCATGCTTGGGTAGTTTCGGCCACATATTTCAAATGAGCCTCAGCATCGCTCGTACTTAACTCCCAAAAAGGTCTCTCACACAAGGTTTGAACAAGTTGTTTAGACGCTACAATAAGGCCTTGATGGAAAAATGAAATCAGATGATGAGGTTCAAAACCATGATGGGGGCACGCATTAACTAACTCCTGATATCTCTCCCAACACTTATCAAAAGCCTCATTCTCATTTTGACGAAAAGCTTGAATTTGGGCTTTAACAGAATTGGTTTTGTGTTGTGGAAAAATTTTTGAGATAAACTTGTTTTGCATATCTCTCCAAGATAAAACAGAATTTGGGGGCAAGGACCATAACCAAGTTTTAGCTTTATCCTTTAAGGAAAAAGGAAAGAGCTTCAACCGGATTACCTCTTGTGGACAAGTTTGGTCTCCAAATGTCTCACACGTATCTTCGAATTCTCGAATATGGAGATATGGTTTTTCTGAATCCGTCCCATGAAATGTAGGAAGAATTTGGAACATTCCATTCCGAAAGTGGAACTGACCGGCATTATACGGGAGTAAAATGCAACCAGGGGTAACAGTTCTCTCCGGAAATAAAAGATCTTTCATGGGTTGATATGGTACATCATCCTCTCCAGCACCAACACCGACACTACCATGATCCGACATATTGCTACCGAAAGGTTCAGAATTCTCACTCAAGGTTTGACTCAAAGAACGACTTGTGATGGAATTATTAGGCGAAGGAGGTGGAACCCAAAAAGGCAAAGACTCAAAATTTTCAGACCCAGCTTCAGCAATAGGATTTTCGTGAATTTGGGTGGGAGATGAATTCTGCATATAAGCACACAAGAGAAAAAAAGAAATTTTTTTTTTTTTTTTTTTTTTTTTTATGAAATCACTTGTAGATAACAATAACTTTCTTGAAAATTTAACAATTTTAGATCCCCGGCAACGGCGCCAAAAACTTGACGCGACTTAATATTTATCTCAAAAGTGCGTATTTATCTAGGCTCAAGTGCAAGCCTTGTCGCTCAAGTAGTAACCCGGTAAATCGGGATCGTCTCCACAGGGATCAAAATTGCCAAACAATAACAAGAAAAATTACCAAACCTTGAAATGATTTCTTAAAAGAAATAAAAAGATGATTGATTTTTTTGGAAAATTTCTAAAACTTTACTTATGAAAAACAATTGGAAATTAACAGCAAAATTTGGGTTTAACAATTTAGAGAAAATTAGGGAAGGGTACAATCCCTCAATCCTTAACAAATTGTCCTTTAGAATACTAGAATTATAAATCAAAATTCTTGATTAAATTCAGTCCTTATAATCTCTAAGCATTACATATATGAGGTTCAAGCCCGCACCATATGAAATCAAAGATCAATATAAAGCGGTGAACGACAAATTATACATACAAAGCATTCTTAAACATCCCAAGTACCTAGGGCAAGAGAGATTAAAAGATATGACAATGCATATATGATTTTCATTCACGATTCAACCAATATTTTCATTTATTTTCTAATTTTCTATACAAATAATTTGCCTTGGATTGAGTTCATGTACCCCAACCCTTGAGAAATTAGCTACTCATGATTTGGTTGAAAAACAAATTCACATATGAAATTATGAAACTGCAGAACATTGTAAGAACTTTGCAAAAATTAAAGCAAAAGAGAATAGAATGATATTACTTGAATTCAGCACAAAAACGGAATTGAGATTCAGAATACAAACTAGGGTTCCAGTAAATCTTGAAGGAAATGGAAATTTAACCTAAAAATCTGATCTAAAAACTCTCTCTAAAATTCTTAACCCTAGCCTCCTCTCAAATGATGTAAAACCTGGCTTTTTATAGCACAAATCTTCCAAAGTCGGTCTCCAAATGTGCTTGTGGAACAAGATTCACAGCTAGCACTCATCAAATCTGCACAATAAATGGAAAATTAATGCCAGGCTTTCGCATGCCCGGATCGGTCCGGGTCTTAATCGGATTGGTCCGATATCCATCGGATCGGTTCTTTTATTTTCTTTCGGATCGGTCCGTTATTGATCGGATCGGTTCGATTATTGCTCTCATCGGTTTTCCATCCATCCGGGTTGCACTGGACTTGGGCAAATCGGATCGGTCCGACTCCTACCTGGATCGGTCCGGATTTCTTCTTCTTTGACTTTTTCCTTGCAGCTTTTACTGTCCATATCTTCTTATCTAGACCTCCGATTTGGATGTCGTTTCTTCCTATGCTCTTGTGAACTCATTCTCTTCAACTTCCCTTTTGGTGTCACTTTCGAATTCTGAATGGAATTACACTTTTGCCCTTAGACATTTCTTGCTTGAATCTTTTCTTTTCTTTTGGATTCTTTCTTGCGTTCCATTCCTGTAAACTTCATCCAACTTATACAAAACCTAGGGAAAGTTGTTAGGAATAGACAATGGAGTGATATGGCATATAAATGGCTCAATTACATTGCTCGAGATATTAAAATCACTAAATTAAGGAGCTAAATTCTAAAGAATTTATGCTTGGTCAAAGACCTAAGAAAAATTACAACTCCCCCATGAGAGACATTTGAAATTCTTTATGCATAATTTCAAAAAAGCATCCAACTTATGAAGGGGAAGTTAATCCAAAGATAATATAATCTACGTACACTTGAGCTATAATGATATGTTTGACAAAAAGGGTTTAATCATTTCCACTTCTCTTAAAACCTTTGTCTAAGAGAAAGTTGGAAAGGCGCTCATACCAGGCTCTTGGCGCTTATTTTAGGCCATACTAAGGCTTTTTAAGACGAAAGACATAATTTGGATATTTAGGTTCAATAAAACCTTTTGGTTGTTCTACATAGGTCTCCTCAGTCAATATTCCATTAAGGAAAGCAGATTTGACATCCATTTGGTAAAGCGTAAAATGTAAGTAGCAAGTTATGTCAAAGAGAAGACGAATAGATTCTAATTGAGTAACGGGATCAAAAGTCTCGTTAAAATCTATTCCCTCTATTTGAGAGTATCCTTGAGCAACTAATCTGGCTTTGTTTCTAATGACTATCCCACTTTCATCAGATTTATTTTTAAATATCCAACGTGTGCCAATAACTTTTTTATGATCAGGCCTAGGTACAAGATACCAAACATCATGAATGACAAATTGAAGAAGTTCATCCTGCATTACACAAATCCAGTGAGGATCATTCAATGTATCATTAACATTCTTTGGTTCCACAAGGGAAACAAAACATGCATAATGAGCATAGTTTCTTAATTGAGATCTTGTACGCATAGGTTCACTGGGATGACCAACAACGTTGTCTATGGGATGGTCTTTAGCAACCCAATTAGGTACTTTAGGTGTCTCAATTGGTAAAGAATCATCTATTTCTAGTGAGTCATTTTCTAAAATATTTTCAGACTCTACCACAATAGTTGGTTCTCCTGTATTACTTTCTACAATAGTGTCACTTACAATTACATTTATGGATTCCATTATGGTCTTAGTGCGAAGGTTATAAACACAGTAAGCTCTAATGTTAGAAGAATATCCTCGAAAGATGAATTTATCTCCTCGAGTCTCAAATTTGGATAAGTTGTCTCTATCCTTTCAGACATAACATGTACAACCAAAGGTTCTAAGGTACTTAAGATTGGGTTTCTTCCCATATCAAATTTCGTAAGGAGTTTGTTTAGAATTCTTTCTAAGATAGACCCTATTAATAATGTGACAGGCAGTACGAATGGCTTTTACCCAAAAATACTTGAGTAAAGTCTTAGCATGAATCATAACACGTGCCATCTCTTGAAGGGTACGATTCTTTCTCTCAGCTATACCGTTCTGTTGAGGAGTCTTAGGAGCACTAAATTCATGCTTGTAACCATTATAGTCACAATACTCTACAACATCTGTATCTAAGAACTCTCAACCTCTATCACTATGAATCCTATTTACCTGAGAGTCTTTCTCATTTTCAATTCGAAGTAAAATCTTCAAAAAAGTTTGGAATGTGTCATACTTTTATTTTAAGAAAGCTACCCAAGTAAATCTGGTGAAGTCATCAACCATAACAAGAATGTAACTGTGTCCACAAAGACTAACAGTTCGAGAAGGACCCATTAGGTCCATATAGATGAGCTCCAAAGGTTTAGAGGTTAGGATATCTTTGACTTTCTTATGAGGAACTTTAACAATTTTACCTTCCTAACATGAACCACAGACAATATTAGAAATAGGTTTGATCTTAGGAATACCTCTAACTATTTCTTGAGAAGACAGTCTACTAAGATTTTCGTAATTTATGTGACCCGTACGATTATGCCATATCTCATTGTCATTCATTTTGGCAATGTTACAGACCTCAACACTATTTTGAACAATATAACAATTGTTTCGGAGTCCTGAGTCCTGTAATAATGCAATCACCTTTTTTATTTAAAATTTTGCAATTATTCTTTGAAAAGGTGATAGTATGATTTTAGTCACAAAATTGCGAAATACTAAGTAGGTTTGCCTTAAGACCTTTTACTAAAAGAACAAAATTCAGGCACATGTAATCCTTCTTCTTGGAGTGTTCCTTTACCAATGATTTGAGATGATACACCATCACCAAAAATAACTTTTCCTCCAGCAAAGCTGTTTTTGTTTAAAATTTTGTATCATCACCAGTCATGTGTTTTGAACATCCAGAATCTAAAGACCAATCGAAAGATGTGTGTTCAGATTTTAAAGCAGTAATCACAATGTTACACTTCATCTGGGGTAATAGATCATCTTTTCTAAACCAAATATCCCTTGTTTTCATTTTGTGCTTATTTGCTATCAATTGATAAAATTTGTGAGCATTAGATTTTTGTTGAAAAATGTTTTGCGCATGAGGCTGAGTTTTATGGAAAGTGAGAACATTTGGTTTAGAAAGTGTTTAGGAATCCTTCTTAAAAATGATCATTTAGGTTTCGTCTTTCTCCTTCTATAGTTAGTGTTTTTGTCTGGTTGTCTCGGCATAACATAATTATTACGACTCCTTCTAGAGTAGTTAAAGTTTTGATAGACAGGAGACTTAAAGACAGGGTTGACTATACATCGAGAGTAGCATCCTTCAAAGGAATGACCATATAGATCACAGTAAGAGCAGTATAGATTTCTCGACGATGGTATCTCCTTAGGAAAGTCTCTAAATAAGGGCTTAATGAGATTTTGATGTTGAACCTTATTCCTAGGGAGTACAGTTTGAAAGATCGAATCACTCTTCCTAATAGGGGTAAACATATTTAGTCTTAGATGGACTTTCACACTTAGAGTTACTTGTTTCACCAATATCAAACTTAGATTGGTTTTTGTCAAACTCACTTTTCAGAGAATGAAAGGCTGGACAAGTTTCTACAGGTCTTTTGCCTCCTGACACAAACTTAATTGGTTCAAAAGTTTTAGTTTTAGTCTTTAAATTGGGGCAAAATCCTATTCCAGTTCGATCATCAGAATTGGTTTTGGAATCAGAAACAAATCCATCAAAACAGTTTGAGGGTTAGCCTCCTTATATAGAGGGATGATAAGGATCGAGAAGATGGTTCAAAATCAAGGGCTAAGATTTGGTGTAGGCAGTTTGACTTTGATCCAAGGGTTAGAGATAAGCGGTAGTTAAAACGCTTCTGATTGGTTTAAGAGGGATTCACCAGGATTGAATTAGAACGCATGCAGATCGTTGATTAACACGATCAAAGGGTTGAGATTGTTCACAATGGTTGTCTCTTGGAAGAAACCAAATCAAACCGATATATAAGCGACAGGTGTAGGACTGAGATTGTTCCTGATACGCGTATTTGAAAGTAATTACCCAGATACCTTGAAGTCTCCAGCGCTTTTGATTTCTACCCAAATGAACTTTTAGCTAATAAAACCAACAATCCAAAATTGCAGAATGATCCCAATACTTTAAAAATCCAATTTTAATTAAAATAAAAAGTGTTTTAAAAATCATTTATAATTCCCAAAAATTATTAAAAATCAATTTTAGGGAAATTAACACACACAACCAATTATATGCAATATACAAGATATGAATGTAATCCTAATGTGTGTGAGTGTTGGTACATATACCTTTGATTAGACAAACAAGAGGAATGAATTTTAGACAATTTCTGAGGCTTTTTGGATTCTAGGAAAGGACACAATTTTATCACTATTTCCAAACTAGATGAGCACTTATACAATGTAGACTCAAGTGAGTCAAGAGTATAAGGTGCGCCAACTACAGTGCTCACCAAAGCGGCCATTTTTTAGACTACGAAATGTTAGAACAATTCGCAGAAGAAAATTGCAGAAAGAGAGAAGGCAAGAATCTATGAAAAATGAGGGGAACCCGCCCCCTTTTTATAGGATGCCAAGGGCCATGCCGATCGGCACTTCACTCCCACCTACAAATCGGCACTGACCCTTTACCTTCTCGAGGTAGTCCAAAAGTCCGTGCCACTGCCGAATGGCACCCTCTACACCATGCCGACCGGCACCCCCTTAATTTTGGTACAAAAATTCCCAAAAAATACCAGAAAACCCTAAAACGATCCTCAAAAAATTCCTAAAAATTCCGAAAAGGATTTAGAATATTTTCACCAAAAAAATTTCACACTCCCTCAACCGGAACCCCTATTTCCCCAGTGGAACTCTCAAAATCCAAATCAATCTCCTCCCGATAACGTCCCCGGAATACCTCTAACGTATCCCAAATTTCCCATTGGTCTCAATCCTCCCTGAGCAAAGCATGGACCACCTAATTGCTACCCTAGTGGAATTTACAGCATTCAAATGGTTGTTCCCTTCGTAAAATGTCCAAAAGATACGAAGTTTCCCCACCAATCATCTCCCTAGCTCAAATCAAAATCGCGAGGTAATCTCCCCGGCAAAGTCCCCCAAGAAAATCTCAACTTAAGCCCTCAAAATTGGGTTCGACCCGTAAAATTGGTCATCTTAACTTTAGCCCGCAGAATTGGCTTCGACCCGTAGAATTGGTCATCTCAACTTAAGCCCTCAAAATTGGCTTCGACTCGCAGAATTGGTCATCTCAACTTAAGCCCGTGGAATTGGCTTGGACCCGCGGAATTGGTCATCACAAGTTACGTCCGCAGAATTGGCTTCGACCCATAAAATTGGTCATCTCAATTTAAGCCCACAGAATTGGCTTCGACCCGCAGAATTGGTCATCTCAACTTAAGCCCTCAGAATTGGCTTCGACTCGCAGAATTGTTTATCTCAACTTAAGCCCTCAGACTTTTCTTCAACCGGAAGAATTAGTCATCTCAAATTAAGCCTGCAGAATTGGCTTCGACCCACAGAATTGGTGATCTCAATTTAAGCTCGTAGAATTGGCTTCGACCCGCAGAATTGGTCAACTCAACTTAAGCCATCAGAATTGGTCACCCTCATCTTCAAGCCCTCAGAATTGGCTTCGACCCACAGAATAGGTCACCCTCATCTTCAAGCCCTCTAAATTGGCTTTGACCCATAGAATCGTTCATCCTAATCCCCAAGTCCTTAGATTCGACCTCGACCCTCTGAATTGGTCATCTTCTTTCAAATGCATCATGTGGTGTCTATTCGACGGCCATCATTTGTTCCAAACTCACCCGTCGAGGGGCTCTGTAAACACCCCATTCTAACACCCCCTAACCTCTCCATAGGTTCCCTAGCACCTCCCCTAATTGCTACAAACCAAAGTCATACCCCGGGTACTGACCTAAAGGCCATCGGACACTCCCAGGCTCCGGTTGACCAAAATTCAAACTCTTCATCTCGACCGAGACTGAATGAATCTTAAAAGGGCACTGAAACCCCTTTCCAACGGTCCATCACTTGCATAATTCTGACTTACGGTGCGGATGAACGACCCATTTTCCCATAAAACCTGATTAGGAGGTCATCGGAGCTCCCAGGCTCCATTTGACCAAAGTTAACTCTTCAGCTAGATCGAGACTAAATGAATCTTCAAAGGGAACTAAAACCCCTTTCCAACGGTCCACCTCGTGCGCGATTCTAACTTACGGTACGGACGAACGATCTGTTTTACTCCGAAAGGTAACATAGCGCTTCCAGGCCACGGTTGACCGAAGTTAACTCCCCAAACTGAGTCAATCTATTTGGAATAGAATTATATCTTAACCTTTGCAATGGTCCACCCCATGCACGATTTCGACTTACGAGGCGAACGAACGATCCATTTGTGTCCTACGATTCCCCATCCAAATGATCGATGAACGCTTTTGAGCCACACTTTACCCAAAGTCATCTCCCGAACCCGGGAGCAGTCCAAAGAATTTTTGAAGGTCTCTGAAGTACCTTTTCAACGGTTTAATTTTTCAAAGGAACCTGAAAGAGACTGCCAAAACGGTAGGTTCCAAATAGCAGTGTGCCTAAACACACCTGCCGATTGGCAGGATCAGGGCAATGGTGATCGGTAATGCCCTGGGCCTATAAAAAGGAGGGCTTAACCTCATTCCAAAGGAAGGAGAAGATCTGAAATCCATCACTCTCAGTGAGCTCAGAAAATCCCTCTCAAAGTCAGCGTGATTTCCACATCCAAATCCCTTTCCATCCTTCACCTTTCATCATCTTTTTCATCAAACCTGGTGAATTAACCACCCTTCATCATCACCCAAGTGCAAGGGTTGCTCTACAACATCCAAGATCAAGCTCAAGATCTCCAAAAAGGTCCAACTTTTTCAACTCTCTCTTTTAATTCTCCTAAATTAGCATTAATTTGTTTTTATTACTTAACACTTTTATTCTCTCATCTCACATACCCTAATATACTTTTTATTTAGTATTATTGCACATCTCTTATTTTCATATAAAGAAAACCCAAAAAACAAGAAAAAGAGGGTTTGCTCATAAATTCCAAACGGGAATTCTCACACTTTTCTCTCAACTAAAACTCTTTTTTACATACACGCACATATAAGAGAAGTCACCGGTTAGATTTATGGGATAAACCCCTCCCCTAGTTTTGCATACGAACTATGTGGACTTTGATGCCTCTATAGGCGATGTAGGCGTCTCGGGGTAAAACCCGAGACTCGAGTATTTTTCCTACTTTTTTTTCTATATTTCTATATTCTTTAAACTTAACTCTCTTAGACTCTCTATACATATATATGTGCTTAGTGGCGTATTATTCTATATGTGTTATCGTTTCATTATAACAATCAACGCAAGGATAATCTCATAGATCCTATTTTCTAATATTATTTTTTAGCAACATTCTTATGGATGACTCGGTTTATCTCTTCCATGATACAAGTCGATGATTCCTATCTCCACTGTATATACACATGCACATATATCATGGGGAAATAAAGGAAGATAACAATAACCCATGAGAGACCGTAAGGGCGGAATGAGTGCCTAACACCTTCCCATTTCGTAACTTAGCCTTCGGACCCTTTTTAAATCATTTTGGTTTCGTATGTATCAGTATGTCTTTGGATGCTGTCCTTCGGGACGACTCCTTTTTCTTTTGTCTTTTTGATTAAAATAGATTGGTGACTCCATCTCTCTACATTCTTCACCTCATCACCGACGTTGATCGAATCACTCCCGAGAGGGATGCGCAGGACCAAGATCCTCTCGATGTTGAAGACGTCCACTCTTCTTCGTCCCACCCACCGCGAGGATCGGGGGATGACCACACTGCCCGCATATGGTACACCAACCTGTCAAGAGGATCTATAGGAAACTTCAAACTATTGGCTGAAAAATTCATTCACAACTTCTGTAGCCAAGCGTGTAATTTATATTGCTGAAAGGGGAAAAATAAGCTTCTAAGGGATTATATTTCTCGATTCAACAAAAAAATGTAGAACATTGAAGATTAGGAGGATAACATTGTAATTGTAGCTCTCATCGGTGGACTTTCACTAGGAAAACTATATTGGAATCTCTCTAAGAATCCTCCAAAGTTTATAACAGAAAATTTGGCTAAGGTTAGGAGGATCATGAACGTGAAGGAGTCTAGAGCGACCAAGAGAATAGAACAAAAAGAGGTTGGCAGTAGTAATCCTGCCCAAATTTGAGATAAGGAAAGACAAAGAAGGGAAGAAAAGTTCTAATGATGATAACTTTTCTAAGTTTACTCCACTAACACTGAGTCCAGATATGATTCTGAATAAGATAAAGGGTGACAAAGATTTTAGTTGGTCAGAAAAGTTGAATGCTCCGCCTTATAAGAGAGATAAGAGTAAACTGTATGAGTTCCTTCAGGATCATTTTTCATATGAAAGATCTATGTTTTGCACTGAAAAATGATGTCAAGAAATTATTGAATTAGGGAAGCTATAGAAATACATGGATAAAAGGGGGAGTCGAGACAATAATAGAAAGAGATACTCCTCGCCGAGGGACAACAGGCCCAAGAAGAAGGAGGTGCAAGAAAAACAAATGATTCGGAGTCAAATGTATGTGAAAAAAAATGACCCAAACCTCCTATAGTTAAAGGTAAACTTCATATAATTTCTTTTAATGTAAAGATGATTTTTGGAGGAATGGCAAGCGGGAGAACTGAGCCTGATGATAAGAATGCTCATGTGATTAAAGCCAAGGCAGGGACTAAAAGAATAAAAGTCAAGCTGGCTGAGGTCGAGATAAAACTAAACAAGTTAAAGAAAATTGATATGGGGAGTCTCGTTATAGCCTTTTTCAGGCAAGATATGAAGGGGTTTTTGCCTCATACAATGATCCTCTCATCATCAGCAATATCATTTATCCTATTTTGGTGGATGGGGGGAATTTTTGCCGACATTATGTTTCCGAATTATTTAAAAAGGCCAAAACTAATAAAGAAGAGAATCGTCCCGTATCATCACCCATTGATCGGGTTCAGTGGAGAAAAAGTCCACCCTTTAAGATTTTTTGAGATGGACGTTTATATGGGAACCTGGCCGAGATGCGTTACCAGGATTTTTTTTTTTTATGAATGAGAATGTCTTCTCGGCCCACAGCATCATTTTGGGGATGGTAAAAATCAAGGAGTTTAAAGTCGTGCCTTCCACCGTACACCAGATGAAGAAATTTCTGACTCTTTTTATAGTAGGGGAAGTGAATGGTGATCAGGTGGAAGCACACAAGTGCTATTTCACCTCAACGAAATAGATGGATTACTACAACAGAAAGATGACCTCATATAACCTTAACACTCTTAACCCAATATACAATCAGAAACTTAAGAAGGGAGTGCCTGCAGAAGAGGTAAAATCCATCCTCCTTAATGGGGATAAACCGAAAAAACCATCCAAATAGGCTCATCCCTCAAGACATAAATTAAAAAGGAGTTGAATAAGTTGTTGGAAAGAAGGCAAAGTGTGTTCTCATAAAGCCACAATGATATGCGGGGAATTATCTTGCCTAGACGAGATAATGAAACTGGTTAAGCAAGAAGATGATCCTTCTCCAGAGACAAATATAAATTTATACAAAAGTAAAAACTTTGCAGATTATAGAGTTCATCGTGGAAGTGCAATACCCCGAGTGTCATTGGGCCCAAACTAAACGGGGAACAGAGGATGTGTGTAGGTTTTATCGACCTCAAAAATCTTGCCCAAAGGATAGCTTTCCTTTTACAAGAATTAACCCGATAGTGGATGCTACTATCGTCCATGAACTCACGAGTGTCATAAATGGTTACTCTGGGTACAATCAGATATCCATGTATGAAGAAGACACCAAAAATATATCATTTATCACAAACAAAGGAACATATTGCTACAAAGTGATGCCCTTCGGCTTGAAAAATGTGGGGGAAACATACCAAAGGTTGGTCAATAAAATATTCAAGGATCGTATCGGAAAAACAATGGAGGTTTTTATGGATGATATGCTCATGAAAATTTTTAAGGCTGAAAGTGACGTGGCCGATCTAAAGAAAACATTTGATACAATAGACCAATACAGAATGAACTTGAATCTGGCCAAGTGTGTGTTCGGTGCTGGAGCTGGAAATTTTTAGGATTTATCATCAATAAAAGAGTCATTGAGGAAAATCCTACCGAAATAAAGGCACTGGTTGATACAAAGACACCAAAAACCATCAAAGATATTCAGAGACTCACAAGCCGAGTTGTACCACCAAATTTGTTCGTGTTACGGGCAACAGATAAATATTTTCCATTTTTTAAGATCTTTAGAAAATTATTCGTTTGAATAAAGAATGTGAGAAAGTATTTCAATATTTAAAGGCCAATATAGGCTTACCAATGCTTCTCTCTCGGCCCATCTAAGGGGAAAAGCTGTATTTTTATTTGGCTGTCTCGAAGGAAGTAATTAGTGAAGCAATAGTCAGAGAAGACACTGGGATTTAGAAACCCGTCTATTTTAATAGCAAGGCGCTATAAGGGTCCGAGCTAAGATACCCTAAGATGTAAAAACTTGCATATGCTTTAATCCAACATAAAAAAAATGAAGTCGTACTTCTAAGCTCATATAATGGTAGTGCTCACTAACACACCTCTCCGATAAGTCATTTATAAACTCGAGAAATATGGTAGGATAATGTCCTAGTCATTTGAGTTAGGTGAGTTTGATATTATCTACCAACCGATAAGTTTAATCAAAATGCAAGCATTGGCAGATTTTATGGTCGAACTCACATGGAAGTCGATCGATAACACTGACAAAGAAGTATTGATTGAAATCCCAAAGGTCATCTAGAATGGAAAGGAAAATGCGGACGAGGTTACAACAGTCAACACCACAGTTTGCACACTGAAAAGAGATTTATTGGCAAAAAATGGTGCCTTAGCTGAAGAACGTTATTCACTGGAATCACCAGTCTTGAGTTTGTTAACGATTCGTTTTGTGTAAATGAGAATGGATTCAGATTGATACTGTCATCGCCCCCCGGACTGACTTTGAGTTTGCCCTTAGATTTAACTTATAAGTGTCGAATAATGAGTCTAATTATGAAGCTTAACTATCATGACTTGCGCTATCCAAAGCATTAAATGTCTTCTAAATACTTGCCCATAGTAATTCCTAATTGGTAGTCAACCAAGTTTTTTGGGGAAGGATGAGAAAATGGATAAGTACTTAGACAGGGTCAAGATGATTTTAAATATCTTTCGGGAAGTCAATATTAAAAGGGTCCCATAAATGAAAATAGAAGGGCATATGCACTAGCAAGGCATGAGACGGCCACCAGAACAGAGATCTGTCAATCAGTTTCTATGGAAATTCTCCTAAAGTCGGGTATAAAAAGTAAAGAGGATAACATTGACGTGTGTATCAATTTGAACTTGGTACCATCTTGGATGGAACTGATCATAGAGTACCTAAGAGATGGAAAGCTATCGAAAGCTAAAGTTGAGCACCAGAAGGTACAATACCGGGCAACTAAATTCACTATTTTTAGAGATATGTTGTATAAAATGGGTTTTCTTATTTCACTCCTGGGATGTGTGCACGCATCCAAGGTAAATTGTGTGCTTAGAGACGTATATGAGGGTACTTATGCAATCCATATTGGTGGACAATCCTTGGCCAAAAGGATCATCACTCAAGGTTATTATTGGCCGAACTTTGCCAAGGACTCAACCGAGTGTGTTCTTAAGTATGAAAAATGCCAATGTTTTTCTAACATGCCACATTATCCCCATTAACATTTTCCTTTGGTATCTTCCCCTTGACCTTTTGTAATGTCGAGGATTGACTTGATCGTCCCCTTACCCAGAGCAAAGGGGAATTCACATTTTTTAATTATTATGCAAATGGGTAGAAATCGAGGATATGATCACCATCCATGAGGATAAGTGTTTTAGATTTATTTGGAGGAATATCATTTGTACATATAACCTCCCCAACACCCTAATATCCGACAATGGAAAATAGTTCGAAAATAAGTCCTTAGCGACCTACTGTGGAAGGGTTGGAATAAAGCAATACGTTTTCTGAGCTAGCCGACCACAAGCTAATGTGGAAATAAGAAGAGATTAAAATATGTTAAGGGAAAATGGGTTAACTAGTTGCATAGAATTTTATGGGAATATCGGATGACAGAAAGAACCCTGATAAGAGAGATCCCATTCATGCTCCTCTACGGGTCATAAGACATCATTCTAACAAAGATTGGGTTGCCAAACCACATGGTTCAAACTTAGGACCTTAAAGAAAATATGAGGAAAGGAGAATAGATGTGTACCTTATTGAAGAAAGAAGATAAGAGGTGGTCATTAGATAGTCAACCTATTAGTAGAGAGCCAATTAATTCTATAACAAGTGAGTCAAGTCTCGGCCTATTGCAGTGGGGGATCTCATATTGAAAAACGTCATCCATAAAACCAACAATATTCATCCTAACTGGCACAGGCCATAGAGAGTCACAGAAGAGGTCGTCCCAGGAACATATCGATTGAAAAACCTTGTAGGTTCTCCAACCCTTAGAATGCGAATCATTTAAACAAATATCACCAATAGTTAGCTCATGTGTTGTAGCTGAAAAGTAATTTATGTTTAATACTCATATACTATATGCAGAAAATTTGAAAAGCGAAATATAATATGAAGTGTTTTCTCCTATTTTGGGATTTGAATTTTGATAATCACATAGTTATATAAATCCCTCTCTTGGTGGTACCAGAATGCCTTCAGAGTCTCGGCTCCAAGATATCACTTTATATAAATCCAAAATGGGGGGAAGCATTTAACATCATTTGAGTATGGTTAAATTTTTAACATCATTTGAGCATGATGAAATTATTAAACATTATTTATGATGAATAATTAAATCCCTTTCTCAGTGATATGAGAATGCCTTTTGTCTCGGCTCCAAGACATTACTTTATAAAAACTATGAAAATCTGGGAGGTATTAAACAACATTTGAGTATGGTGAAATTTTTAACATCATTTGAACTTGGTGAAATTATTAAACATCATTTTATGGTGAATAAAGAAATGCCTCTCTCGACGGTATGATAATGCCTTTGGAGTCTCAGATCAAAGACATCATTCTATATAAACCCCGAAAGGTGGGAAGCATTTAACATCATTTGAGTATGGTGAAATTTTTAACATCATCTGAGCATAATGAAATTATTAAACATTAACTTATTATGAATAACTACATCTTTCTCTCGGCAGTATGAGAATGCATTTGGAGTCTCGGCTCCAAGACATCACTCCTTATAAATCCTGAGAGGTGGGAAGCACTTAACATCATTTAACATCATTTTATTGTGATCATGTCGTTATAAATTCCTCTCGATAGTACGAGAATGATTTGAAATAATCTTCAAACCACTCTCATAAAAAATCACGGGGGATAGTAAGTTGTGCGTCATTATTAAACATTATGGGGAAAATAAGGCTTAGGACCAATAAGAAAGATGTCTCGTCCTAATATCCCAGAGTATATACCACATAATATTATGAAAGTAACAATATAGATACTACATTTAGTAGAAAATAATGAAGAAGGCAGTTGAAAAATTCAACATTCAAGTTATATTAAAAATATTATTTCAAGAAGTTACACAAATTAAATGTTCAGAAATAAAGGAGGATTTTAAAACTTGGGCCATAAAAACCATAGAGGGTCACCTAAAAGATATAATTCAAGCATCGGATACTAAGGATTCAGTATTAGATGGCTCATCCGGGTTTTTGTCACGGTTAACGGTGGTTCCATTTTGATCACCAACCGCGTCTGTCCCATCACCTTCAGCATTTAAGGTCGTCTCCCCCTTAGCTGTCATCGGCCCAGTAACATTAACCTCGGATTGAACTTTTTGAAGAGCGGTGAGACTTCTAGTATAGGTAAAATTGAAGGACTTGATGGTCACATCCAGAGCGGAACCATTGGCGACTAGATTACCAAACTGATTGGACCCCTGCCGAGGCATAGTCTTGGCTCCTTTCTCCATGCATTTGATGGCATTATCGAAGAACTCCTCTGATTCTTTGAAATCGACAATAACCTTCTCAGCAGTTGCTTTAATTCACTTATCCCAGGCCTCCTTTTTTCTGATTGAGATCATCCTCAAGATTCTTAACTTTTATCTTATGGTTTTCACTCACAATCGCGAGGCAGTCCTTGTGCCTCTCCCAGATTTATGGTATCATAGAGTCATACTCAGATTTCTGGTCCTTTAGCTTCTTCCCCAACTCAAGGAATTGATATTTGGCCTCTTCGTCCACCTTTACCATAAACTTAATCTCTATCACCATTGTTGAATATTTTAAAGGGTAATGACAGGTTGTAAGCATGGGCAATAAAGAATTAAGTATAATAAATATGATACAAGACAACACTTCAGAAAAATAATCAAGTTTTTGATTTGGTATTTACCTGAGTCGCCTTGTGAAGTGCAAAGTTCAAAAGACTTAAAGGGGTCTGGGAGTCAAAATATTGGTTATCATAGTTGGGAACAACCGAACTTATGACCTCCTTAGCCTTCAAATAAATCCTCAGAAAAGAATCAATATTAACCCCAATTTGGGCCAGACGTGTAGCCACCATCTTTCATCTGTTATGTGGAGAAAAGGATCAGTGGTATGTCTTAGCTAAAGATCTTTCCTCTTTATTCTGTTGAATAGGAGGGACCGAGGTTCCACTAAAAATCTCTTTCCTCTTCTTTAACCACTCAGTAGCATTAGGGCCTGCAGTTGCAGACTTATGTCGAGTCTGAGTTGGCTGTACACTTTTTCCCTAAGGTCGGGAAAGTAAATTTGTTAACAGTGGTGATGCCGTTGCTCTAACTTTGTTTAAAATGTCGGTTGGATGATCTTCAAAGACAATAATAATAAACAAATTTAGTATCGGCACATATTTAAGTGAGAACAATTTAATGACGACAATAAATTATTGAAAAGAATGGAAAAAAATTCTTACGAATTACTTCTAAGGGGTTCACACCCATGCCAGAATATTGGAGGAGTTTAAGGGTCATTAAGTTTTAAAAGAAGATTAAGACATCCCCCCTGAGATCGTCAATATCCATCCTCATCTCAGCACCAAGGTTGGGATCAACTTTATTCGAGACTGAGATATGGTCCCATTAATAAGGAACTCTCGTCTCATCAGAGCCAAACGACTCACTAGCACAAAATTTTGAGACATTAGAATTAAATATGTAGATAAAATTCTAATTATGGTTGGAGGTCTGATTATTATGAAGATGTTTTTTAGTCCGAACAATGGGCCACAAAATGGTAATGATAGGGGTTGGCTTTGATAGTAACAATCGTATAATAATCTTGAAAGATATTGATTCAACGATCTTTATCATAGACAACTTTCTAGAGATGAGTCGTTCTATAAAGGATCCTCGAGGCGTTCAGAGTCAATTGTGCTGTAGCAATACCAAATGATGAAATAATTGCCCTAATAGATGGGTGAAAAAGAAGGCAGAAGCTGACCTTGAACATATGCTTGTAAATGAAAACTTATCCCTCATTTATGAAAGCATACTTGTCCTCGACAAGAAGTTTCATGCCAATAAAAGGATTGATCCCATAAATGTACCTCCAGAACATAAGATAAGTCTCATGAACGTCAATGGACGAGGCTATAATTGTGTCCAAGTTATAGGTATCCTCTTCCTCCCCTTCCTCGGTGATAGGGGCCTTGATATGAGAGTCATATTGTAAGAACTCGGTCAGAGTCATGATCGAGATATGAATGGATATAGGAGGGGGTGGGGTAGGGATAAATTGTCGCCAACAACGTTCTCAGACTCATCATCTGAAATGTCATAGATTTATGGCTCAGGGTCTCCCTATTGGTGAAAAAAAGTACCGGGACGACCCCTGTTACTTGACTCGACATAATATGCCACCTTACCCTCATCGAGACGGGCTGCAGTAACTTGCACAGAAACCTCAAATGAGTCGGCCTTAGAGTTCACTCGGTCATCATATAGACCTAAACATTCAAAAGGGTTATAGACCTTGGAAGAAGACGACGACATAGTTTCACTACTGATGATAATTACTATAGGGGTCCTAATTGTGGTCTCATTTAGAGAGGGATAAGTCGAGAGAAGAACAAATTTCTCCACAGCTAGAGGAGTATGAGCCAATGGTATCTAAGGCCTATGTCAGTATAATTCAGTCGCGGCCTTTCTTATGTCTCGTCTCACGCATTCATGTAGATGAGGAAACTCCTCACTAATCTCATATAGCTTACACCTCATGAACAAATATTTTGAACCAAAGAGAAGATTCCAAAAGATCAAATTCATACAAGAAGATGATTTTGAGTGGTATCTCTCAAGAATACTAAGAACACAGATTTTGGGCTCAAACAACTCTCGTCGGACAAGATTTCAAAAAATGGGACAATTAGACCTAAAACTAACCTATTACACCAGAAACCTTGCTAGCACAACCCAAAACTTCCTTCTTAAAATCTCCAAACCACCTAAAATGTCATGCAATTGATGTAAACCACCACAAATCGGTTGCTTGAGTAAATATAAAGTTCCCTGGAAAAACCAAAAATTACATAAACAAAAATGAAATAAAAGGAAATAAAGAAAGGGGATGAAAGGAGTACCTAAAAATGAAGAAGGGAGGCTGAGGACCTAAGAAAAACACTGAGAAATAGAGAAGCAAAGATCGGAGAAGAAAGGACTTTCAGAGAGAGAAATGGCCATATTTTTCTCTGGTAGAAGTTTTGTTAGAAATGAACGGTTAAAGTCTTTTGCTCGCTAAAGCTGTTAGCACAGTTTTCAAATACCCCTCATCATTTGGGCACATTTCCCAAAGGCCTAAACATGACGTTTGGCTACCCGCATGCTCAAACTACCTAATAAATTATTCCACATTGACCAAGCCCATCGTTAGACGACAAGTGTTGTACTCTAAGATAAAAATAGATAATAAGGACATGTTAAACCTTAGCCTCCCATTGACATTGAAAGCTAAGGTTATGGGGTGATTGATATACATAAGTGTGGTCTTATCTGGATGACCCATTAAAGAAGAGTGTTCCATACTGACATATCTTTGAAGGGGTCTACCATCCTTCATAAGATTTCATCATCAGTATCGTCCTAAGTGGTCTCAACCTCAGAGACTACTACAGATAACCAGTCAAGACAATTATCTTAGTAAGAATAGGTACATTGGTCTCGTATGCTAATAGTGTTGGCATTCGATGACATCAGAATGTCTCCTTAACCATTTTGATAAATTGGGACACCGGTCTTAGACGACTCTCTAATCTCATCATAGTTCAATAGAGTCATGTTTGATCATAACAATCTTAGTTGGTCGAGACCTTAAACCTCAAACATCACGTGCACGTACAAAAATCATGATAAGGGTACTATAAGCATATCTTACTAAACTGTTATAGAAGATTAAATACCCACGCGGGGAGAATATTCTTCATCATAGCTTATGCGATCAACTCTATAGCTATCACACGCTTATTAGCCCTGCCTTGAGCCCAGCATTGAGTGCATGCTTGGGGGTGATACTGTGCACCCTAAGACTATAAAAGAGACCTCGTGTTCTTCATGTGATAATTAAAAAACCTTACCATTACTCTATCAAATTGTATAGAGAGAGAGAGAGAGAGAGAGAGAGAGTCTCTGTGTGTGTGTGTGTGTGTGTGTGTGTATGTGTGTGTGAGAGAGAGAGAGAGAGAGAGAGGCTTGTAAACCTCCCATGGCAGTTTATGCCCTATTATAGTGAAAATACTCTTCACTTTGCACAGTGGACATTGGTCAATGGTCAGACCACTTATATTTTGTGTCATCTCTTCTCTGACTCTCATCTCCTCTATTACTTTATTTTAGTCTGCTATTTCCACCATTGTTATGTAATCTCAAAACCAGGTTGAATCCTTAGGATGCTATTCAATGTCATCAATTGTAAAAATCCTACAGTGAGGATACAAGGCAAGAAAAATATGAAAATATTTGGAACATGGCACGACCAATAAGACATTATCACTGTCGTGAGAAAAAGCCTCACTGCAATGAACATCCCCTGCGACAGACCTCAATAGCCTTTAAGAAAAGAATTTTTAAGATTTTTAAAATAGTTTTATTTCATTTCATAAGCAAGTCCAAATATTCGTATAACACAATCACATACACACACATAAAATATTTTCTTATAAAGAGAACATGTATGAGTAAAATGTGTATGAACCTAGATATCCTTTTACCTTTCTAATAGTAGTATAAAAAGGAGAAGCATGAAGGTGAATATGTCCATTGAATTATTTGAATGACGCTTTATTGAAATGACCTCAAGGATGGGACTCAAAGTATATCTGTTAAAAGGAATAAGACAGTCTAGTCCTATTGAATCGCATGAGAAAAATGCACACTCTTACACAACAATTATTATTGATGAGCCTAATTGGAACACATCCCATAAATCTTACCAAAGAAAGGACCATCTTTAAGTACTTTCTTTAACACTTATAACCCCCAAACATTCACTTTCATAGAAAGAAGCAAGGGATGTTTTCGACTTACTGCATACTCCACATGATTTTTCTCCCCAGATTTGTGCTTGATATGAAAAGTAAAGGTCTACAAAATTTTAACCATTTGGCATGTCTCGAATTAAGTTTGTGTTGGCCATTAATGTATTTTTGTCTCGTGATAAAAAAAGAGAATAAAGCTTTAGGCATAAGGTAGTGTTTATGTCGATCTAAGGTACGCACCATAACATAAATCTCCTTATCATAAGTTGATACTTTTTATGAGAATTGCTTAATTTCTCATTAAAGTATGTAATAGGCTTCCTTTTGGGATAAAAACAACACAAATTCACACATTTGAAACATTATAATCAACTTCAAATGCCTTTTTTAAATTTGGAAGAGAGAAAATTGATGTTTCCACCATTATATCTTTTATAAGATCAAAACTCTTTTGTGTTTCATTACTCTAATTAAAAGTAACCTAATTTAATCATTCAGTAATTGGATCAATAATTATGCTAAAGTTCTTCACAAATCTCCTATAAAAAGAAGCAATGCCATGAACACTTTGAACATTATGAATCAAACTAGGAATTGGATAACTAGTAATTGCCTTCACTTTATTCAAATCAACCTTCTGTGGACACCCTGATTCATAATCAGGATTTGATCACTTCTCCAAATAATCACCCTATAAATCCCAAGGGTTAAGAATTGAAAACCACCAAAAATAAAGGGGATTAAAAATACACACGAAGAAGATTTCGGGGATCAAAGTGAAGTTCCTAAAACATGGCAAAAGGATGGAAACACTTGTAGGGGATACTTTAACTAAACGGTTAAAGGCCCCTCTTATCCTTTAACTGAAAGGTTAAAGGCCTCATTTGTCCTTTAACCGAATGGTTGAAGCCTTTTAACCGAATGGTTAACAATCTGGCAGTAATTACTATTAAATCTTACCATCAATACTTGTACCTCCCACCACCCTCATCCACTTTACACGTGTCCCATTTTTTTAACCGTTTGGTTAAAGGACCCCTTTGACCATTCAGTTAAAGGATACAAGTCCAACTCTATAAATGAGGGTCCTCTCCAACCTTAAGTAAAACCCCAAAACCTAACACATATTCGACTTTCTAACATTCTTCAATCCCCGAGCATCTTTGAATATCGAGTTTTATCTAAAAAATTCTGAGTGAAGTTCGTACTTCAGAAAAGTAGCTTCCTCCAAGAAATAAAGTCAAACCTCTGCGCGACCCCATGAAAGTCGCATTTCCAAATGATGCTCCGACCCCGTTAGAGGAATGGATATATGTTTAAATCACTTATCTCGATCCTTGTTACGGTACCGGTATTCACTTTACAAAATTTATATCTTAAAGTTTGTTTTTAATCCATCACCTATGTTTGTTGACCTTATATGATATACTCATATGTTAAATAAATGATAATAAAATAATACAAATAAATATAACATGTGGACATTTTTTTCAAAATCATTCACAGGAAAGCGTCTATGAGCTGAGTCATTTCAAAACTTAACTAAAATCAAGTCTAAAATCGAAATACTCACCACTTCTCCAAGTGGGGAAAGCCCATCTCAACAATGACATTCTCAAAAATGTATTTTCTTCCAATACTTGTCCAACATCTTCCTTTGATTAACATATTTTTAACACATAAACATATCACCCCAAATCATAACATAAATGTTATCTTAAGGACTAGGCTCCATAAATATCGTAACGTTATATATTTTATACTTAGTATCCTGTCACATATACCCATAAATATATCATGTTAGATGTAATTATGTTAGTTTTAATCCCAAGTCTTATTGGGTACGTAGGAGTTATACCAAACTAAACTCTTAAAGCCCAAGCCTCATAATATGTCTCTAGGCATATTATTTCTTAGGTGTGCCTCAATCGCTAGTCCAAATCCCCTTTCTCTATCACCTCAAAGAAGCACTAAGGCTACGACACCTTCGGGATTTTAGCCATGTTAATAAGGGTGCATAGGTATCTATCGATGACTTCTGGTCCATTACAACCCCTAATACACCCCCATATTTCCGCACATGTAGGCATCCAACGATTTTTAGAACATTAGATCCTTTGCGTTACACCTGCAAACTAGTCTGAAGGTTCCATAACACCTTTTAGTTATTGATCGATCGACAACACATATGTCCATATTATCGAATTTGGGTCCAATCCCTTCTTGAACCCTCCACTGAAGCAACTCTCTAGCCTACAGATATATTCTTTGCCTCTCAAGACAAGTCCTCATACTTGCACATACACATTTGAATAGGTGTACAAAAGAATAATGTAGACTTTGATCTTGTGACTACATGAGTACATATGCACAATAACGAGTCCTTCTCATGAGCACAGGCCTTGAAAATATATATCTCGATATGTTGTTGCAATAGAGATGCATTTGTCTCACATATTACCTTTTACCGCCTCTCATACCTCGTACGAGATATCAACTATCTCAAGTCTCGATTTCTCGTGCATACACACATATACATTTTAGTGGACTCCCATTACCCAAGACGAGATTTCTGGGGACCTTATATACATATCAATGGCATCCCATTATACAAGCCTAGATTTCTTGCACATTTATACAAGCTAATAGCCACCCGTTAGCCAAGCACATATTCACTCATAAGCATTTTTGTTTTCCACACAAGTCAAGTATCTAATAATATTCTAAAATAAACTAAAAAGTAATCACATAACGTAAATAGAGATAATGAGGATATAATAAAGTAAGTATAAAGAACAAGTGGGGTTCATAATACTTTCCCAAACTCCTCAAGAAGAATCATTATCTAAACCTACCTTTGGATTTGCCTTGAAGGGTAACCCGAATCTTTTGTTTATTTTTATATAAAATAAATTGGATACTCTGAATAATCGATAATCCCTCATACGAAATATCTAGGCTTAGACCTAGACCAGGGGCATGCAACCCAATAAAAACTAGATATGGTGTCGAACATCTTCCAAGGGAAAATCATCAATCATTGAACTGATAACCTGACCTCGGGGAGAAACAACAAATCATGAGACAAGCACTACCGTGTACCTGCATGGATATCAAACAAATCGAATGAATCATTTGATCAGTTGTCTTGAAGGTAGATAAGCACTAGAGAAGGAAAGAATGTACTCCCTCCCCCAATCCTAAAATATCAAACAAAATTAGTAGGGCACTAGGCTGAACAAAAGTCTACCTTCAAGACAATAATGTTGCACCTAAAAAAGGAAAGAACGTACTCCCTTCCCCATTCCCAAAATTAGTATGCCGCCTGCGATGGTTGTCGAGATGGTAGAGACTAATCCTCGTGATCTATCTGTATCAATTATAAAACCATATATCCCTTCTAATATCAGTGCCCCCACTTGCAAGTGAAATTTTCCATGCACGGTTACTTTGAACCATATCATTAGTGTCCCGAGTACCAATACCACACCCATCAAGGTCCCCCACAAGTATAGTTTATAGCTCCTCTACTAGTCGAAGAGAAGAAGATAACCCAGGTCTAGAGTGAGTTGTATCCCCTACAAGAAACCATCAACAAGATGAAAACCACGAATGAGATTACTAACATCAAGAAGATGAACTTATATCCTTAAGTGAGGTTAAAAGAAAAATTCAAGGTGTAGATCTTCAAGACATACAAAGGATTAGGTTCTCTATTGGCCCACTTGTCTAACTACCATATTTAGATGCAGGTTTGCACTCATTTTGGAGGATCCCTAACCTAGAATATGGGCATAAACATGAAGGAACGACTAAAACATAGGATGATGTATGTATTTATTTTCTTAAGCAGTAGGAATACAATTATAAACTTGGCATGACACGTAAAGACTTAGAAATACTAAAGCGAGGGGAATGAAAGGCAGTTGACACTTTTGTCACCCGCTGGAGGGGGAAATCCGATCAAATGGACAATTGCCCCCTGGAAAATGATCAGATCAATATCATGATAAGAAACCTCCAAAAAGAAGTAAAAAAAGAACTTGGAATCACATGAATCTCAAACTTAAAATCTCTCAACCACATAGTATGTAAGATCAAGGAAAGTTTGGCTACTAAAGCTGTTAAATCTGCAAAAGAATCCCGCAGACCTACAAATCAGTTATCCACCTATAAGAACTCCAATGGAGCCTCCACATCCCCCATCAATACACTTGTAGTCAGTTCGCAACAAGAACCTTGTCGAAATACTAACACCCTTAAGCCATGGTAGCCACTACTACACTTTTCCATCCAGTGCCCCTCCAAAAAAACTATAAATTCGTTCCCCCTCCCAAGGAATTCTAGATTTGATAAACACACCTCACGGATATTAAAGCTACTCCTAGTCGAGTCTTTTTCGCACGGAAATTAGATGGTCACCTTAAACCCCTTTAACCCTAGACCACTGCCTAGTGTACCAGATGGAAACTGACAGGCCGACTCACATTACGAGTTCCATTAAGGACCTGACCACATCACGAATAATTATTACACACTGAGATATTCCATCAAGGACCTCATTGATTTTAGTAGTCTTATCCTAAAAAATCCCAATGCCCAAACCATACCCTAATGCCTTATCAGATGCCCCCACCCCAAACAACAACAAAATTACTTGATAGTTCCCATTTATCACAAATTGAGAATGAGGACACACTCCTCATTTCAAATAATAACCCCTTGGGTCACCCCCATCACCCTCTATAAAAATCATCATCAAAACTGATACCACTATGGATCAGACAACACTTTTCATCATGGCCATATGACACCCCGCCTAATTAAATACCGGGCGATCACTCCTTTATTAAATTAAAATTAAGGTGAACAGTTGGTTCATTCTTAGCATCACTGTCGAAAATATTTTTTTTTCCAATTTAAACACCCTAAATAATTAAGCTAAGTGTCAAAACCATTTAGACATTACTTTCCAAATTTTTATTTATTAAACCAAC
The DNA here is from genome assembly GCA_949130495.1 of Sambucus nigra. Taxonomy (NCBI): domain Eukaryota; kingdom Viridiplantae; phylum Streptophyta; class Magnoliopsida; order Dipsacales; family Adoxaceae; genus Sambucus; species Sambucus nigra. The sequence goes on along the minus strand of OX422215.1, from coordinate 110,015,933 downwards.
ATTTAAAACTTTGCATAATTTACAATTTAATAGTCACACCACAACTATCCTGGAACATACAATTCAAATAATCAAACATTCAACTAATTGAATCCAACATTTAATACTTTAAATGAAAACATCCTGGCAATAATAAATCCCAAAGTGCAAATACTAGAAATAAATGGATTACAATATCCAATAAAACAACTGAATAATGGAAAGGGCGACACATGCCCAACTGGAATAAATAATGCTAAGAGTAGAATCAAATGAATGAGGTCATCTAAGCAAGAGGCCTGCAACTCCCACCTAAGTTGCAGCGCGTTCCTTCCAAAGGATCATATGCAAGACGCCCCTGTGGCTGGGCACCTATAATATATACATATATATATACAAGGGAGAAAAGAAAATGGAAACGGTTCAGAGCCCGGTGGTGAAAATGATTTAAAATTTGTTTAGCAAGTATTTAAAATGTTTACAGGCCAATGCAACCACATATTAGTGCGACACTCCCTTGAGAAATTCTCACCTCTCTTCTAATGTGCACACCTATCGCACTAACCTTCCCAACGCTTTAACTCATCTTATCTTAGGTTACTAGTAAGATTTAAACTGAACAATTCAACTGTTTAAGAAGTAAATTTCGTTTAGTAACAAAGCTCTCATTTTAACTTTATTTATTAATAAAGTTTCCCAGAAATATACAATACTTTCAAAACACGCATTTCTCAATTGGAATCATTATTCATTTCTTACTTACCATAAGCACAGTAGGAAATTCCTAAATCTCAGAAATTAATATATATATTAAATACTCATATAATATATATATTCTAACAGCACCCCACATAAAAATTATGGTGCGGGCATACTCTGCTATCCAATCCCCATATCACTCGTACTAAGAGAATACAAGTTAGGAATCACTCTGAACTATATTAACACAAACACAAACAATATTGAGGCGAAGCATAGTTTCCAAGTCCAAGAGGTCAGCACATACCCTCACGTCTCTTAGGACCGTGACTATCGATTTGATAGCCTGTACCTAAGATTCCTATCTTTTAGGGTACGAGTCAATATCCCCCATAAAGGTCCCATCGAGATAAGACTGTCCCAGTGCAGTAACCTCAGGGACAGCAAGTAGCGCGGGTATGATTTTTACACGTATATAGTATAGTCATAAACACAGTCATATAGATACACTAATAATTCCATATCAAGTTTAGGTACATACTCACGACCCATAAATATGATATTAATCCTTATTTCCAGTTGTTTGGTTATCACGTATAACGGTTCGTTTCTTACTTTAATTTGTGGATTTTTTCAACTTACTACGTAACACTCATGGAGTCTATCCTCCTAAGTGTAAAATTCAGTAGGTACTCATCTGTTTTTCCAATAACTACCTTACGCGTCTCTCCCTTTAATAAATAATTCCATCTTCCCTTATATGTGAACATCTCCATAAAAATGTAAATCTCGTCTTACGTTAAAGGTTTCATATTTTTAATAAGTCCTACTAGTCTTCTTTATCACCCAAAATATTTTAATAAGGATGTCCAAAGATTA